>JBAIAA010000604.1:1200000-1606423 GCA_037893245.1 Crossaster papposus
CCAGTTCGCGCCGGGATTAATGTAACATTCACCGAGCCGAGGCCGCGGTATTTTTTTTTAACGAAACTCGATCCGAGGCGGGTTCAGGTCGATAGTTTTGGGAAGCACATGCATCTCCGGCTTTGCTCGCTGCTGACAGACATGTCCGGCCTTTGCGTGGATATACGTCCTCCGGCGCCAACTGGTTAAATACCTGTACACATGGTATATTTTACTCTATAGAGAGTACAGGTAATAATACTGAACTAGTGTTCGGCTAAAAAGTTACATGTATAGTACAGTACAGTACAGTGCAGTTGAAAGTTAACACTGCGAATGGGAATGGAAAATATTGTAAAAAGAATTTCATTATATATTCACATTCCCTTTTCCCATTTTGCACGCAAATGTTCCCACCTGTGTGAAAAGGTGTGAAACAATTTGTAAAATGAAAATGATTTCCGTGGGATGAGAAAAAGTGTGAAAATAATTGCACATTCAACGGGTAACTTTCAATCGCACTGTACACCAATTGTCAGTTGCGCATTTTTATCGTTTGAATCACAAAAGTGCTCAAAATATAAAGAAAGGTGATTGACAACTAACCTGATGAAGTTATATAGCTCTATGAATGCTGTAGGCTCCGAGAAAACATACAAATTATTGTAAAATGTCAATTTCAATTAAACATTTGCCTGGTCACATTTTAATTGCGACCATAATCGGCATTCTGGGCGCGTTCTTATACAGCCGAATGCAGCTGTATGCACGGCTTGAAGGTAGGATATACATCATTTTCATATACCAAAACATTTTACTACCACATTATTAAGAAATATCTTACTTATTTGAAAGTAAATAACGATTGTAGGCATCCAGCAAAACGATTTTTCTAGATATCCTGTATTAAATTGTAAAAGAAAATTACGATCGTCGTACGGCGATTGCAAAAAAAACCCACAAGAACAACATTTAGAAGCACTCTGCCCGACGCGGGTTAAAAACGATCGCGGTTTTTCTTGATTTTCGCAGCAACCAAATTAAACGAAATTTACTATAAAATAACCACCCCCCAAAAAAAAAAAAAAAAAAAAAAAAAATTAACCAACAAAACATCCACCCTTTCATGATCATTCAAGCAATTACCAGTGGTTTATCCTTCCTTGAACGGTTTATTCTGCTTGACCTAGTGCTAAAATGTCACATTTTTCTATTTTATTTGTAACCTAGATAATGTTTTACATTAAGAGCTTCAATGTAAAGTAACAAATAGTTTTGTCTGGCATTCCTATTACCTGGAGAAGATAGAGACATCCAAAGTAAAGAGTGAACAATCGCAACTTCCAACGTTCAAAGACCTGTGTCTCGCAAACTGCGCGACCCAAATAAACTCATATTTGTTTGTTTTGTTAGGTTTTTTTGAGGTTTTTTTTTTAGTGGAGTTTTTATTGACGAGAAGAAAGTATTGTACTATCCCAAAGAGAGCCAATCTGAACCTCGTTTTTCCATTTACAAAAAAATGGAGATATCTCAATGCATTCAAGTGTACGGTAGTTCTAAATGAAAATCTGTATAAATCTGTATACATGTGTACATCATTCATTTGATTTCTACATCAGCTGGGTTTCACAAAAATGCAGCAATTTTGTCTTGTCTGCATGGACGTCAAAATGCCTTATGCATAAGGCATTGAAACCGATTAGTTAAAGTACTCCAGGAAATACTGTAGTCCGGTGTAGTGGGTAGGGCACCGTCAAAAATGTGTACATTGACAATTTATCAAGTAAGATCTCATTGCCATCTTCCATTAGGCGTAATGTACATGTATTCGAATCTTCAGCCTGTTGTGTGACGGCTTCTTCTGAGTGAATGGTTGGCTTCAGGTTCTCCAAATGTAGGCACAAATTGTAGGCGTTCTGGCAAAATGAGACGGAACTAAAGGGCACAGGCTAATGTGAAACAAAATCTTCGATGTGTCTGCTATACACATGTTTTAAAGTTATAGTATAAAATATGTGGAATGAAAGTGTTTTTTGTGAAAAGCATTTGGCATATTTCATTTCCACGAATACAAAATTAAAACTTTTGTGGGCCTTTTCCTATTAGGTTTTTGCTGTTTGACACGTCCACGCAAACGTTAAACAGGCATAACTCGTCAATGGAATGTCCGATCGAAGTGCAACAAACAGTGCTGTAAGAACAATTTCATTCTTTTTTGCTAACACCTGCAAACCCTCATTTCGATGTCTGCCCAGTTCTTTGCCAGAGTGCCTCACAAATTGTCCCAATCTTCTGACTACGGATGGCAGTTTTGTCAGCTGCCTTTGATTTATGCTCTGTGATAAATCCAGCATAGACCTTTCTATAATAGACACAAGGATACTTTTCAGCTGACCAAACGCATCGGTAGATTTACTGCCATGGAACGCTTGGGGAACTGTGGCAACAATTGCTTGACATTGTCGGGTAGCAATTTAACGATTTCCACGCACCAAAGTTAAATTTACCAAATCACCACAACTCCATAAATTTTCGGTCATCTTGAGACTTCAAAAAATAAATTGGATATGCTGCCATTTTTCATTTTCAACATATTTATAGGAACAGATGGAGACTTGAGTGAAGAAAAACAGTGAAGTTCAGAGCAAATGCTGTTTTTTTCTTTAACCCTAACCCCCTAGTGTAATTTACTATAAGCCATATCCATCCTTTCAATTCCCATCACCATATGACAAACTGTACGCACAAAATTAACTGTGGACTCTAACCCATGTACCAATCTTAACAGATCCCGACAAAACCTGGTGTTGGAGTTTGACTGGATGGGGAATGTTAGGATTAAGAATATCATCCCCTTGGCTAGAAATGGTATACACAAACAAACCTTTTTTTCACAGACTGCTCAGTCGGTTCATACTTCCAAGTATACAGTGCTTATAAAATCAACGTCCTGGAAAGGGCAGAAACCTAATTCCAAAATATCATTTTTGATTGTTTGCATTATTTATGAATGTGTTTTCTTTCCACAATTAGTTTTGCTCTGTACAGGTTTTTTCAGAAGACGCATTGTGATGCAGAAAAAAAGGTGGCAGCGTATTTTGTTTAACCAGTTCGCGCCGGGATTATTTTAACACCACCGAGCCGAGGGGCGGGATTATTTTTTAACGAAACTCGATCCGAAGCGGGTTCAGGCCGATAGTGCCGGGAAGCACACCTACGCATTTCCGGCCTTGCTCGCTGCTGACAGACATTTCCGAACTTGAACTTGGCGTGTTTATGCGTCATCCGTTTTGAATTTGGGGAAAACTTTGCGTTTATATACGTTATCCGGCGCGAACTGGTGCAATGGTTGGCGTCAATTCTTACACTGGCTGTATGCTTTTGTAATCGGCATAGCATACCCATTTACATGCTTAAAGGGGCAATATATCTTTTGCAGCTATCCAAAAAAAAAATTTTTCTGACATGCTGTCATTTGGAGAAAGAAAACCCAAAAGAATGTCAATTCGAAGGATGCGTCTCAGAGATGCACTTTTGAGAATTTCCACAAATTTTGCGCGCAAGCGTTCGAACGACGCATGACGCACTGGTGGGTGCTATTGTTATTGGTCTGTTCATGAGTGCGTGACTTGCGAGTAGCTGCAATCGACTGGATGACAACACAACTTTAACGCAGATTGTGGTCGCAATTCAAATTGTGACTCGCCATATTTTGAATTAAAATCGAAATCTTAATATTGTTTTCTCGGAATATGCAGTCTTTACAGAGCTAAAAACTTCATCAGGTTGTTTGTCAAGAACCGTTCTTTATATTTTAGGCACTTTTTCAAATGACAAACAAATATCGTCCCTTTATTGAATAAAGGTTATCGTTCATATAAATTACTTAGTAGGCCATAAACTGTGGCACACCATGTAAATACACTAGAAACAAGACCTACATGTACATGTACTCGACTGCACGTAAGTGCACCAAGTACACACTCAAGCTTTTGTTTTTTCCCCAAATCTGTGCTCGGGCAATTTCAGTGATCAGATAGTTTGCCACGGCGCGGGTGATGATGCGTCTCAAAATCCGTCCCCTGAAAGTGCAACTTTATGACTCTCCGCTCTTTGGGTAAATACCGCTAACTATCATGAAATATATATGTTGGAACGTAGTTTGAGGAGAAGGTATTTTATGCTATGTCGTGATGGAACAGCATACATGTACCGGTACATCATGTGTGGGTTGGGCAGAGAGAAGAGCTTTCTTTCAAATCACGTCTCATGCCTGGGAGACTGGGGGAGGGGATGGGATTCGCACGCAATTAGTCGGGGCTTTTGATGACTGCCGCCTGGCGAGAGATGTCTGTCTGTTGTCCTCTCCAGGAAGTTGTATCAATAAGGAAGATGATATTGTAGACTTGAAGATGATACTGGAGCCTTGAAGATGATACTGTAGCCTTGGATGCACCTTTGTTTGAATACAGCCAACTTTGGCTTTTAATCGAATTAGTTTCTCTTTTTTTTTTCTTTTTTTTTTTTGGGGGGGGGGAAGGGGGGGTTGCTTGATTTGGCTTTTGTGTCTAGTGGCATTAGAGGAAAGAATGTCTCTAAGGAAAAACATCCATAACATATTGTCTCGTCAGTTGTGCAGTTGTCACGCAAAGTTTCCATGTATAGATGTACATGTACGATATATTTTATGTACGTCAACAGTGACATTAATCGTACATGTACGACCCATGTTATTAAGCTATATCGCTATTCTACCATGTACGACTTTCTTTTTTTAGCGCGGGCATTGAAAGAGTTAGGAAACATGAACATGTCACCAATGTGCATCGATGTGATCACTCATTCGCGTTTTTGTATCACTGTGGAGACATGGCTTTGTTAATGTGTACAAAATGGTTAGAAAGTCGAGCACGTTTTTCAAAATGCTCCTATTTTAACCACAATTATTGTCCTGTGTTGAAATTTCGACCCAATATACCCTATATTATACCCAAACACTAACCGTAACCCACATCCTAACCCTAGTTGTTGAGCAATTTAAGTTCAATCCAAAAATCTAATTCGTGAAATATCTAGTGGAGACCTATTCATCTATAGAAATTACCATTTGAAGACCTTTTCACATGATTGTCCCCATTGTGTTCACGTCTCCAGAGGGGACCGTATTTCGCAATACACAGATGTGTGCACACTGCTGTTGGTGATTTTTATTTTCTGTTGAGTACATGTATATTTAGAAAGTTGCCTAGAGTCTATCTGAGGATTACAGTTGTAGTACTGTAATCCAGTGCAGTGTCATTTGAATGGATCTGTTGTTTGATGTTGCAGGATTATGTCTGAGTAATGGAAAGGGAAAAGGGGAATGGATTTTGTGAACAAAAATATCAATCTACATGTACCAGTGCTCGTATACACGCAGACCTATGGGGAAGGTAGGACAATAGGATAAATTTACTCCAGAGCGAAAATCCTTAGAAATCTATTTACCCCAGAGTGGAAATACCATAGCGTTAAATATTACAATTGGACAAAGGAAAACAAAAGAGGGTAACAAAGGTCTTCCCCACAAGTCTCCATAATGCGCGGTTGGGTGATTGTATTCGTGTGTATACAGTTGCTTCAGTTTATCAATTTTAGTACATGTATGTAGTTAAGGTAATATCAAACATTTGCTTTTGCTGTTGGTATTTGTATTGCAAATATAGTTACATGTCTGCTCATAAGTTTTGTGTTCAAAGATGCTGGCAAAATCAAGAGAACAAACAATTATTTATTTATTTATTTCCTTTATTTACCCAGGGTAAGCCAAATCAGTAGCAAGACTGGTTTCCATTTGGGCCCCTGCGTTTAAAAATACAACTATTACATTACTTAAAAAGTGTATAGAGGTATTAACAATATAAAACAACGACGGTGATAACCATGTAAACCAGTTAAATAAAAACAATACAACGTTTAAAATGCAGATAAAACAGTAAAATAATAGGAATAAGGATAAGAATAAAACAGCTTTGATTTAAAAGCAGTATTGGTACAAATGTATAAAATGCATAAAAACTGCAAGGAATTATACAATAAACCAAAAACGAAACTTACAAAAATTTAAAATATAAATTAAGCGATTAGGAATTCAAATAGCTTAGTTTTAAAAACAGACATGGATTCAATTTTTCTCACATGGTTAGGCAGATCATTCCATATTTTGGCTCCAGAAATAGCAAAACTTGAGCGCAGGCTTTCTTTCTTGGCCATGGGAACCCTCAGAGTAAGATTGTCATTTTGCCTTGTACCGCTATTTGTAAAATGAAAGTAAAGGTTTGCCATGTACTCTGGGCATAACTCATGTATGCATTTGTACACTATAGGATACTTTTTTTGAAACAGATTCTCTCGGCAAAAGGTAACCAATTCAGTTCATTAAACATATCAGTCGAAGCAGTTAGATATGGACAACCAAGGATTAATCTGGCGGCCCTTTTTAACAGTCGGTTGAGCAAGTTACTATGTGCATTGTATCTGCCTCCCAAACCGTACAGCAATTGCTTCGTGATCTTACTTCCGATAAAATCAAGCTATGTGTACATGTAGATGTCAAGAATTGCCGGGTCAGGGAACAAGACTAGCTGGCTTGTACCCATTCACAAATGTAAGCGATTGCATGTGGACACTAGAGCATGTTGGGGGTATATGATACAGAGAGAGAAGTGCTTTAAAAGTGTCCAACAATCTACTCCATCCGTAAAAGACATTAACTGACAAAGTCGTGAAATTATAAGACAGATTTCATTAAAGGAAACATGCAGTGTAACATTTTCATTACGCAATTTTTGTTTTAAATTAATAGATTTATGTGTATTAAAAGTGAATAAAAAGCAAAACTGGTTCTGGTGTACGTTTAGTGTCGTAATTTGCCGTCCAAAATTTGACCCCCCCCCCCCCCTTTTTCAAATTTCGCGGCCACTCAAAATGAGTGACGTAAACCGAGGCAGAACCCGGACAAATTATTTCCCCCCATTTATCACACAAAATAAACACAACCACACACATAATGTTGTTGTCAACATTAAACTTGTTTGATTTAAGCAAAACAAAAACTTATTACATGTTTTCTTTAAGTTCGTGAACATGAAAATGTGCGGAGCGCCCTTCGCAGTGCTTGGATGTCTGTTTGTGAAAACAAGAATTGCTCGGTTCTGTAACATACTGTATTTTATTTGATTGAGACAGCATCGGAGGTATAGGCCTACATGCACAATGATGATGATTATTAATAACTACTACGTGTAGGTGAATATATTTACCCTGCTTTGGCGGTTCCTGGGACGCGTAGCTGAATGTATTGATTCAATAAGTTCTACTGCGAGCCTGTTGACCTAATAATGCCGGGAATCAGTACAAAATGTGTAATTTCGCCCGCCACGCGTTGATGTATAGGAACCATAACCAGTCTGTACATATCCCACTGAGCCCTGGGTAGGAACTATAATTAGTCAGTCTATGAATAGCCATAAGCGAGCTATAGTCTGGTGCTATGCATTTTTCTCACACACTCGTGTCACAGGTGGCACGGATACCGTTAGAGACGGGGCTGCGGATTAATATACCTAGCACGATATGTGGCAGAGGGGTTACCCCCTCTTATCCCTTTCACACTACACACTGTTGTGTACCCCCTCTTATCCCTTTCACACTCCACACTGTTGTTACCTAACACACCCCCTTAAAACCTAAACAGAATTAATGAGATTCCGGGAACACAATCGCCAACACAAAATAGGGGGGGGGGGTGTTTCTGCCACATATCGTGCTTCATTTGTTTTTTAATTACGTAAATAGGGGCAATTAAATTGGGAAAAAATGATTAATTAGTGAAAGCCCGTGCAACGGTATAGATCCGAACAATGATCTATATCGCTTAGGAGCGCTGTCCTTTTCACGCGTAGTATATTAAACTTGCAAGAGTGCTTTGATCACTGCAATCCACCTGTTCCAAACAGGCACATTTTGAACAGGCACTGCACTAGTAAGAACAATTATCATTATATATTAGATCATATAAATGTGCAGTTTCACAGTTAGGCAACATATTTTTTTTTTTAATCTACACCCTCGAAACGTTCTATATGCAAACATGTATGTGTTGGCTCCCCTCATCTAGAAATAATAACCCTTTAATAGGAATTCCAACAAACTCACTAGGGTTAGATGTAGAACTAATAGGTATAAATGCAGTACCATCATATTTTTAATTTCAATTTTAAATAACCAAGAGTATTTTATCTTTTGGTGTCAATTTAAATGTGTTTTTGTCATGGTTTCTTATTCCAAGTCCATGCCTCTTGCTGTTTAGGCGCCATTTTATTACCTTTAACATTTTGTTATACATTATAATTGTGTATACATGTTTATTCTATATAGGCCTATGTATGTGTACTGTGTTAAATTTTAGTTTAAAATATTTACTGTTCTGTACAAAAGAAAAAAGAAAAGCAATTTACCCTTTGGCTGCGAGGTTTCCTTTAAAATAAACGATTATAATAATTATTAGTATTAGTATTAGTAGGCATCACGGAATTCAGGAAATAGGGATTTGTTTAGCGATCATTCAATAGTATAGTAGTCTGGGGGGGGGGGCTCAGTGTTTTATACAGGCATGATACACCATTGTTATTCATGATAATTCCATTATCATGAATCGGTAGATTTGAAAGGTTGTATTTTATAGTAAATATCGTTTAACTGACCTGTACAGTATGAAGTTTTACAATCATAAATGCCGAGAAAAGCACAAAAACAGCGGGTTTTTTCAACCGGCGTCGAGCAGTTATTCTTATGTTATTTGTGTGTTTTTCGCGATCACGTCAGGCGATCGCGAATTTTTCTTTATAAAATTATATTTTTCAGAATAATAACAGGATATCTAGCGCAATCATTTTGCTGGATGCCTAGAATCATTATTTACTTTTAGATGAGTAAGATATTTCTTAATAATTTGGTAGTAAATATTTTCGATATCTGCAAATGGTGTATCCTACCTTTAAGGAGGCTGTGCATCATTTTCGGATAGGCCTTAGCTGGCTTCATGTTTTCAAGTTCAGAGGGGTTTCCAAACCTTCAAATAGACCGAATAGAAGGAAGCCACCAGGCATGTTATTGTTAAGTGCCATTTTCTGTTGAGCATTTATGTATGCCCATAATGGGTTGTGTGCACTTTGCTATACCATTAGTACGGTATTGCATACAGTCTAGGGTTTTACCTGTAAAATGTCCTGCTTGATGGGTGCTAATGAGAAGTCTGTTCCTTTCTCTATGGTCTGACAGTGCCATGATAATACCTTACATTCTACAGTACCTGAGGTTATTGAACAAAGATGCCTCTTCTTATTCAAAGGCCGTGTCCGAATTACGTGGCTGTGGCTTGAAACTACACACGAGTCTATGGTAGCGGCTATAGCCACTTATCATAGGCTCGTGTTCAATATCAAACCACAGCCATGTACATGTAATTCAGACATGGCTAATGGCGTGTAATATGACGCAGTTACAAATACTTGCATTTATGTTGTGATTGTTTTCTGTGAACAAGTTGTAATGTATATAGTATTTTGTTTTTCATTTGCAGGGCTTTGCTCCGCACATCTCTCCTTTCACCGACATGCAAGATCTGGGCAATTTACTGACTCGAGCTGGATTTAACATGCTGACAATTGTAAGTTATATTCACTGTGGTTTATTATTGTAAGATGGTTTCAGCAGAGCCTTGCATTGAGAGTGAAAGCAACTCCAAAAAGATTGAAAACCACTCAAAAAAAGTAAATCTTGACCCTTTCCAGGAGCCACATGATGGGTGACAGCTCTTTATCGAGTTGTCCATCATAATATGGCCTATCAAAAGAGGGAAAATGTAATCTTTGGGAGTGGAAAAACTGCATTTAAAAAAAAAGAGGTTTACTCTTTTTTTAAAGTGAGCTAGTCACTCTTTTATAGAGAGTGACTAAACTGCAACCCTTGCTCATAATTTTGGTTCCTACTTTTGGTCTGCGTGCAGTAAGCACTAGTATCAATGTCCAAGGTCGGGTCTGAGTTTAGTCTAGTTTCTGATTCTGATCTTAGTCTAGTTTCTGATTCTGATCTTAGTCAAGGTACTTTTTTATTTTGTATCTGGTACTAGTCCTAGTACTGTTACCAACTATTTGTTGTTCTGGTTTTACATGCAGTGCTGGTTCTGGTTCAAATAACAGTTCTGGTTCTGGTTCGGGCACCAATTATGGCTACAGGTCTTTTTCAAATTCTAGTGCTTATCCTAGTTCTGCTCTGGTTCATGGTTCTGGTGTCCTGGCACTGGTCTGGTTCTGGCCCCGGTCTGGTTCTGGCCCCGGCTCTGTTTTCTGTTCCTCGTTCTGGTTCTGGTCCTGGTTTTGGCTCTGTTTCTGGCCCTGTTTTGTTCTGGCTCTGGTACTGGTTCTGGCACTAGTTGTGGTTCAATATCACAATGCTTCAGGACCAATCCATTAAAATCCACCACTGGTGCCAAGTTTGGAAGATTAAGCAAGTGACAGTGCTGTGTTAAATTCACTGCAAAATCTGAATGGCACACTATCAATACAATCATCACCGTCATCATGTCCATTCTCCCGAGAACAACGTAACATCGTTTTTGTTTTGTCTGCCTTGCCCGCTTCACGGGAGGACAGAGTGATGCATGAAAGGCTTGCTTAAAAACAATGTTTACAAATGAAACTGCAAAAACGAGGGGGGGGGGGGGGCGGAAGGGGGCCCAAAAAAGTGCACCACCAACGTTGAAATGTATCTCATTCATTCTTCCACGCTCACGAGCTGCACATCTCACACAGTAAATACGTATAGATCGCTACTCGAAGCGCACCATTGAAACACGTACAAATTTGCACTCGATGAGCTCCGTGCATCGCTCCCCGAATTCAGTGATTTATCCAACGTCCGCAAAGCCAGACTCGTACAGTACAGGCATGGCGTAAACTTTCGCGTTTGAGAATTGGCAGAAACCATTTTTTTTTTAATTAAAAAAAAAAGGTCAAATATCTAGAGGATGTACCGAGGGATTTTTATTTAACTTTCAGGAATGAAAGATCTATTCCTAATTATTACGTTAGTGGAATAAAATCAGAGGATGAACGATAATTTTTTCACATTATGTCGATATTTGTCTACGTGCGTGAAACCAGCGTGTCTGGTTTCTGCTCGTCGAATTGAACAAATCTCGATTGCCAAGAACAACATTTGTCTAGATCGTTCAGCTTTTGAAAGACAAATTCATGCGTTTTCAACTCGCATAAGATTGTTTGTGTTAATTACTAGTTCTGAACAAATTGCCCCTTTGGGTAAACAAAAATCAAATTTTCCTTTATAGTCATGGCATAGAGTTTAGCGCTCCCCATACGTTATGTTCCATGTTGTTTCCACCAATGACAGTGCGTCTACATGTGTTTTCCATTGCCAAAACGCTGAAAGCCTGGGTTAATAGTGAATGAAAAAAAACAATGCTGCGGCGAGTTACACCATGTAGCGGTCCGATTGCCCGACTGCCTGTGTATTGGTATGGGCGGTTCAAGACAGTGTCGGTACGATTGGCTTGGGCCCTGTAGACCCATGGATAACCAACTTGTGAGTACACGCAGCTTACCGTTACATACCAAGTGTGGACATTCCTTTGTATTTGTGTATTTAACATTAAGAAAACAAGACGAAAATACTCATTTTACTCGCACCGTAAAAGTTCTTCCAACACAATTTTGTTTAACAAAATTCCCTAGATATAGAGTGTTCACCTTTGTGTGGAAACATTGTGTGGGCGTGGGAAGTCCAAACAACATATTCAAACTGCCTGCACTATGTGGACATCTTTTGTTCAGAGGTCCACAGTCACACAGTGAATGTAATGTCTGTATACATCTAGACTACGAAAACAATGTTATTTTGAGAGTACGGCCAACGGTAAACCCGGGGAGCACTTTCCCCCAAACTACCTGCAGAAACTGTAGTATAGGAATGGCACTTAACTTCCAGTCAGCCATTATTTTCTAATCAAACAAGGGTTAGAAAAATGGGTCAATATTTCATCGTCGCCTCCTTGTCCTTATTTGCGGAGATTTGATTTTCTGAATTGTGTACACAAACTGCCCACTTCGGTTTGGGTGTTGGGTTTCTCGGCATAAAGCCCCAAGGAGCACAAGGCTTTTTTTCCCTGTTAATGTAAGGTGAAAGTAAAATGTTGATGGGTTTACGTGTACTGTATAGCGAGCAGGCTGGTACGGATTGCTGTGTAATAGAATAGAGCTTCGGGTGACACAGCCGTACTGAGATCCCAACATCTTTTCCCATCCAGTAATATTGCTCTCATGCGTACACGTATGTACCCATATACAGCACAACACTACTACACTGTCTGTCCTAAAGCTCCAATCACTATGATTAAGCTGGAAAACGCCAAGTGCCCGTCTCAAATTCACTTGAGGATTGAGATTTTATTCACTGATAGGAGTATTCTAGTATTTTATTTTAATTATCTAAGGAGAAATCTGGCTGCATCTTAACCCCATTCTCTTTCTGACAAAGGACCCTTGATGAAGAAAAAAATGGGCCACAATTTCTGTAGGTCTAATGGTTTTGAGTGGCAATGATTGAGTTGGAACTTTACCCAATGATTAAGTGCAGAGAGGCAGTCGTCCACGTGAACTAAAAAACAACAACACGTAAATGTAATGGATGGACGTGATGACTCGCGTTCAAATTCAGGGGCAGTTCATTAATCATTCGGTAATGAAACTGTAATTCAAACACTAGCTCCTGATGAATTAAATTGAATCATGGAGGCTACATGTACACTCCCTGAACTTTCGCCAGTGAAATGCATCATGTCAATTAAGACAATCGACTCTATATACTGGGTGTGTAAGGCTTCCCACGGAAGAACTCGATTAAACTTTTCATACCGAAGAGGAACTTCTTTAAAAATGTTAACCAAATTGCAGTTAGCTTGATTTGCAGTAATGTCGCATACATTCTGGTAAGGTCAAATAATGTCTTCATTCCAGACAAAGTGTATTGTGTACTTGTACATGTTCTGGGCAGTTAAGCATGGTTACCCGGTATCTGGCATGTCACATTAACCCTAACTATACCCTAAGCCCATCAAACGCCAACTGCAGGTTTTGCTAGGTTTTGGCAGGTTTAGTACCAAACATTAGCAACTTTTTGTTGGACTTTGTTTGACTCAGTACAAAAGGCCCAGGGAGATCCTGTTAAATTATGTGAGGTTCAGGGCAGAAAGGCATAGATAAAATGTTGGAGTTTGGGGGAATGCACGTTCGATTCGATTCGATTCGTTCGATTCATTCGATTCATTCGATTCATTCGATTCATTCGATTCATTCGATTCATTCGATTCATTCGATTCATTCGATTGCATTCGATTGCATTCATTTTGGGGAGTTATTTTTAAAGTAAATTAAGTGTGTTAGTTCAGTGTTTTCAATATAAAGTTCAAATGTATTGTAATGTTTTTAAGCATGAGAACCGCGAAAATAGTTTGCTGTATACCATTATATATACATATCAATAAACCGATCAAACAATGTATGCAGAGGCAAGCAATTAAACTACGTCAACAATAATTATCGGAGAATTATCAGGTAATTTTATTCATTTTATTATTGTTATTATTGTTATTATTTTTTATTATTTTTATTATTTTTATTACTTTTATTATTTTTATTATTTATTTTATTATTGTTATTATTGTTATTATTTTTTATTATTTTTATTATTAGCTGTTTCGGTTTTTCACCGAAACAGCTTTTGTAATCGTTAAAGTTTTTTTTTTTCTTTTTTTTTTTTTTTTTTTTTTTTTTTCTTTTTTTTTTTTTTCTTTTTCAGACTTTTCTCCATAGGATTTGCACACGTTTGTTCAGACAATACACTTTGACACTTTAATAAATCCGATCGACTTGAGACTTGGCACACACTTAGACCACCACCCACAGACGGTCCTCGAAGAAATTCGTTACGATTACGTCATTCAAGGTCACGTGACTTCGCATTAAAGGTGAAATTTTCCCCATAGGTTTTGTACACGTTTTTCTTCAGACTCTTGACTTTGACACTTTGGTAAATCCGACCGACTTGAAACTTGGCATACACTTAGAACACCCTTCTTAGATGTTTCTGAAAGAAATTCGGCACGATTGCATCATTCACGGTCACGTGACGTCACATTAAAGGTGCACATTTTTCTCCCATAGGTTTTGTACACGTTTTTCTTTAGACTATTGCCGTTGACACTTTAGTAAATCTGATCGACTTGAGACTTGGCACACACAAAAGACCACCACACACATATTAAAAGTAATTTTAGACACTCGAAACAGCTCTGTGTTTGTCCACAAACACATGTCTAGTTTTTATTATTTTTATTATTTTTATTATTTTTATTATTGTTTTTAATTTTTTTATTTTAGTTATTTTTATTTTTTTAAGTTATTGTTTGTTATTTTTTGTAATTTTTTGTTATTTTTTGTAATTTTTTGTTATTTTTTGTTATTTTTTGTTATTTTTGTTATTTTTTGTTATTTTTTTATTTTTATTATTTACTTTTAGTAAGCAGGGCAGTATTTGAAAAAAAGTCGGGTTTTTCCAACGTTGGTCGGCTGACCATAGTCGGAAATTGATACCAAAAAAATCACTTTTTAATGAAAATGACAACACGTTTTAATTGAACTGTGTGTTGCAGAGCAATCAAACAGCAGATAGGTTTGGATCTTTGCCAATTTTCTATAAATTCATCATCATGCATGCATGTATGCATGTATGCTTGTGTCCCATATACTGAAGTGTGGTTGCCATGACATTTCTGGCATTTCATTTTGTGTAATAACCCCCAACCCCATCTCCTCAGCTCCACGGTGAAAGTATTATCAGCCGAACTAATTGCAAGAGCAGACGTCGGAAGTTGTTGGATGGAGCCTAGCCTCACTCCAAGTGACTGTTCCAAAGGTCGTAGCAATTTGGAGCGTTTGGGAAATAAAAAACCGCTTCGCAATGGAAAGAGATGTGATAACAACATCCTGTATGTTATAGTGCGGGTAATCAATCTCCCCCGTGCGTCCCACTCATGCCATTCAGCCCCCCTCCCCCTTGCCACCTTGACAAATTGGTGCACCCCCTGGTCAGGTGCCCCTTTACAAATGTATACTATGCCGCTGCTGTGACTCGAAACATATTCTACAGGTAAAGTGCTGACTGATGAGGGTATCTTTGCTTCGTTGTCCCGTTTTAAGACATATGCCATGCATGCACACACAGTCAATTTATCCTATTATAATAATAATAAACATTAATAAAGCGTATTTATAAAGAGCATTGCTTTCACCAGACAGATGCGCTGCATGGTAATTGCCCTGCTCATTGGGCCTTTGAAACCACCCAAATACCACATCGGCTCCCTGGGGAGTATACAGCTCGATGCTGCTATTTCGGCGCAAAGCAGCTACATTAATCCACAATAACCATCTCTGTCCTCCTTTACTCCCGGGTGGTGGAAAGAGGCAATGATTGGCAAAGTACCATGCCCATGGGTACACGCACTGTTAACAGGCTGGACTCGAACCCACAACCTGCAGAATTACTCACAGACCACGAATTAAATGCTCCAGTCCACGAGACAATGGCTCACCACCCCAGAGGCAATCTACATTGTACTTATGCGGACCTACAATTGTCCCTTCCTTTTTTTTTCTTCCTCTGTTTCCATTGTTTGTACACTAAACTTGTGTACAATTTATTGCTCCAGTCCACGAGACCCTGGCTCGCCACCCCAGAGGCAATCTACATTGTACTTATGCGGACCTACAATTGTCCCTTCCTTTTTTTCCTTCCTCTGTTTCCATTGTTTGTACACTAAACTTGTTCTCAAAATCTCCAATATGTTTGTGCATGAAAACCTACCGAGGACTTGGCTCAGGTTCTCAGGGTAACCGTCTCCAATTGTTCCAAGAAGATAGCGCAGACAGTGCGAGTGAGAGGTTGTATCTGCCATCAACGGTGTCTCGTTTGATAACTCACAGGCTCAGAACGAACACAATGGGGATGCGGTACCTCGTCCTACTATTTTCCCAAACAAAATATAGGAAGTGTTTATTATTTCATCGATGGTGAACTGTTGGATTTGTTTGTTTGTTGGGATTCAAATGCACATTCTGCAAAGGTCATTTGGCAAGGCATTGGTGGGGTAGACGTACGTGTAGGGGGGGGGGGGGGGGGGGGGGTGGGGGATTGCTCGGGAGTAGGGGTGTAGTAACGCATACACGTACTGTACATCAATAACTGACTGTTAGCCGGTCAATTCATAATCGTAATTTGGTTGTGTATTTTCAATTTGTATGAGCCTTTTACTTTTTCTTTGTTGCGCATTCATTGAATGTTGTGGTTTGTTGGTGTACAATCTTGTCATTTGTCAAACCAAACACATTACAATAACCGGCCCCAGAGCAAGGAGGGAGGCAGCGTCATGGACACATTATATTGTCTACTGATAAGTATATTGTCCGTTGACAACGAGCATTGAGTTTGTTCACAAGTCAGTGTACTTTACATGCCAGTCAAACGTGTTTTTCTTTGACTTGATGCAATTGCCAGCAGTTTGTACAGCCATTAAAGGATAATTACACTCTGAGTCATTCAACTACCTAGCACGATTTAAGGCATATGAAGCGCGATATGTGGCAGAGAAACCCCCCCCCCCCCCCCCCCCCCCCCCCCCTCCCTCTTTTGTGTTGACCATTGTGTTCCCGGAATCTCAGGAATTCTTTTTAGGTTTCAAGGGGGGATGGGTTAGGTAACAATAGTGTTGAGTGTGTATAAGGTATATGGATAAGAGGGGGGTACCCCTCTGCCACATATCGTGCTGGGTATAATTTAAGGCATAGTGGGCCCCCCTTTAGTCCCTATGCACACTTCAGAAACACATCTGCCCCTATAGATATGTAAACATCAGTCCTGAGATTCCGGGAACACAACACAAAAGCGGGGTTTCTCCTGCCTTGTATCTTGCTTATGCGCTTTCAGCTTAACTGAGAGTTATAAGTTGACCAGGCGAAGTCCGTGCTAATGGATTCCTGGCTTTCATAATCTGATGAATCATGTTCCAGTAATGTGCGATCTGCTAATGCGCCTATTCACCTTGTTCGATGTTTAACCGAAGCAGCGCTCTCTGTCTTGTTTGTGAAGTCCCAAGTTCTCCAGCGCTCCGCGGCATTTTATAAAGAATAAAAGGGAAGAAAAACCCCCGGAATGGTCGATTACCTAAGTGTGAAATGTTCTTGTAAATGTAATCCATTTGCTCTTTTAGAGGAGGCCTTGTCAGGCTTCTTCCAGAACCATTACATCAATTATATGAAGCGGTAGTGTTACAGTAAAGATGGATTGCTCACTTAAGCTTCCCCACAAGATGTGCCAAAAGGCGAGGTCGACGTTGTGCTGCTAACAAAAGTTTAACTTGACGCCTGTAACCTGATAATGAGCCACTTGACAGCACTTGTCGTTGTGCCAGACAATGGTTCTGGAAGTGTTTGTTGGATATGTTTTCGTTTAATTTCTTGCCTGTTCCTGATTGGATGCAGGATGTGTGTGTTTTGTAACCACAGTGCCAGTTAATTTTCTTCTTTTGTGTCATTATTAAATTAGTAACCAAATACTATTTTCAGATTCTCGGTATTATATGACGGGCACAGCCTGGGCTGAAGACAGAGCTAAGGGCGTAGACAGCACAATCCTCTCACTTGTCAAACTTAAAATCAAACAATATAGTCCAGGGAAAATAAGTTTTGACCTCACACAAATTGCAATAAAATATTTTTCAACACAGTGCACTCATATAAGGTCTCTAGAATGACATACTAAAAATCTCAAAAAATCCAAGTGGTGGAAATGTGACTAATTTGCATAAATCGTTAATCCCTGCCGCGTAATATATTTATTCCTATTATTTGGGTATATTATTATTTTTTATTTTTTTTTAAAGTTTATTTTGGTGATTCTACTTACATATCCTTACTTCAATAACATTTTCAAAAGCATATTATAAGTGACTGAATAATTATGTGAACTTAGTAATTATTCAAAATGACAACTTCATGAACCCATAAATGTGCGCACATTACATTGTCTCCAGATATCATCAAGTAGTCAGTATTGGTGAGCTTCAAATTCACCAAGTTGCTTACTGGCACAGTATTAAAACCTTATGGGAAATCATATGAACAATGATAACATTGTGATATTTAGCCCACCAAACAAAAACTGGGAAAAAATGGTGTGTCCATAAATTGGGCTAAAAGATAGGTGAAGGGTTTCCTAAGGTGAGAGACTCGAACAAGTTCAAGGAAACCCCCCAAATTAAAGATTTGTGTTGCTTACAATAACAATATCTTCGTTAAAATATATTTTGGGGATTTTCTTGAACTTGTTCAAGTCTCCCATGTTAGACAACCCTTTAACTACTTGTTCGCCTAATTTATGGACACACCATTTTCCCCAGTTTTTGTTTGCTGGGCTAAATATCACAATGTTATCATTGTTCATATGATTTTCCATAAGGTTTTAATATAATAACTGTGCCAGTAAGCAACTTGGTGAATTTGTAGCTCACCAATACTGACTACATGATGATATCTGGAGACAGTGTAATTTGCGCACATTTATGGGTTCACGAAGTTGTCATTTTGGATATTTACTATGTTCACATAATTATTCAGTCACTTATAAGCTTTAGAAAATGTTATTGAAGTAAGGATATGTAAGTAGAATCACTAAAATTAACTTTTCAAAAAATTAAAAAAATTAATATACCCAAGTATAGGAATGAATATATTACGCGGCAGGGATTAACGATTTATGCAAATTAGTCATATTTCCACCACTTGGATTTTTTGAGATTTTTAGTATGTCACTCTAGGGACCTTATAGAAGTGCACTGTGGTGAAAAATATTCTATTGCAATTTGTGTGAGGTCAACAAAACAAAATTAAGTATTTTCCCTGGACTAATATAGTATGGGATAATTTGGCAATTCCGTTTATAGCCCTCTATATATATTGTGGTGTTTTTTTCAAGATTCTTTCCCTAATGGTGCATATCGATTTTTTCACCCTAGCATCCTATGCATTCATTTGGGTACAGTACACTGTATTTTACAAAATACGCAATTTTCATCGTCCAGTGTAGTAAGAATTGCTCAAGTAGTATTTTGTATTATTACGTGACGTTAGAGTGAACTAATTAGCCTGTGTGCTATGTTCTATGGAGCTACAAAACCATTATTCTCACCAAGAAAGTACACGTATGAATAAAGAATGACACCCCCAGTAGATATGCTTATTGAACTGGTACATGTGGTCATCTTAAAAATATTCACCCTATAGCATTGCTAAATCCATCAATTTCGAAACGAATGTTCACACACGCTATTTTGGTTCTGATGGAACTAAGGAGTCACCAATGATTCTCCCTAGAATCAATTATTCGAAGAAAAAAATATGAATGGGATTGGAGACAAGTTTGTAGCCTCCGCCACCGTGACATAAATATAACGATTTGCAAAGTTTTAGTTTAAAACGTCCTAGGCATTCATTTAGCGTACAGTACATTGTACTGCACAATACTACACCCTATAGGACAGTGTAGTATATAGTATACTGCATACTACAGTTTACTCAAGTAGGGTACCATACATTACACTGTACTACACAATAGGACCGTGTAGTATAAGAGTATCCTGCATACTACAGTTTACTCAAGTAGGGTACAGTACAGTGTACTAGACAATACTACACAACATGGCATTGTAGTATAAGAGTACTGCATACCATAGTTTACTCAAGTAGGGTAAAGCGCACTGTACTATACACAATACCACATAATATGACAGTGAAGTATAAGAGTACTGCATACTACAGTTTAGTCAAGTAGGGTACAGTACACTGTACTACACAATACTACACGATAGGACACTGTAGTATAAGAGTATACTGTATACTACAGTTTACTCAAGTAGGGTACCATACATTACACTGTACTACACAATACTACACAATAGGACCGTGTAGTATAAGAGTATCCTGCATACTACAGTTTACTCAAGTAGGGTACAGTACACTGTACTACACAATACTACACGATAGGACACTGTAGTATAAGAGTATACTGCATACTACAGTTTACTCAAGTAGGGTACAGTACACTGTACTACACAATACTACACGATAGGACACTGTAGTATAAGAGTATACTGCATACTACAGTTTACTCAAGTAGTATTTTGTAGTATTAGGTGACGTTAGGGTCAATAGCACAACATGTAACCGTGTTGTTACCATCCAGAAAAAGAACCAAATAAATAAACGGCTCTACGAGCAAACCAATTATTTCTTTTACAAAGACATTCAAATTGTTCTAGACAGTTTTCCATCGCAGTGCACTTTTTTTATACCAAGGCGCAGAAGGAATTTTGTTTCCTATTACACGGAACCTATTATAATTTATTGGCCCCTATAATGCTGTCCCAAGGCAAGATGGTGTTTGTACCCCAGGACAAGTCAGTTACAATCATTCAAACCGTGTTTGTTTTTTTATTTTGTATTAGGTTTTGACCCTAATCGTAATCACACCCTACGGACCTACATGTACAAGATAACATGATGGATGCGTCTCGGATGATGTTCTTTAATAGCTCCTGCACTTTTGTCTATCTGGGTCAGCATTTTAACAATAATTTCAGGCGTAACATTAGGAGTTTATTTCCCTAACCCCATAGGGAGTGTGAAAATTCGTATTGAAATAGAAGTGCGCTATTTTGTCTTTGCGCTTCCGGACCACTTTGTGACCTTAATGGGCATTTTTAGTGGCTTGCCCTTTCACTTGCTGTAATTTTTGACTGAATGATTTCTAAGCGTACTCACCTCCGAGACACATTCATGTTTTTATTTCATATTGGCATTCCACAAGAAAAATAAATAAATTAAAAATCAGTTGAAAATTGGTAACATGGAATTCACTTACAACCTTTACATCCGTATTTTTGTTCCGAGTTATTCTTGCTCGATTAAGTTTATTTTCGCATCGCGTACTTGCGTGAGAACGAAAATAAGAACGACGCAAAGATTTATCTATAACATCTGATGGATTTTAAAATTATTAATGCTCTTTTGACCACGTTCTTATCCACGGTCATTTAGATTCGTTTGTAAATTAAAGTAAAATTTGTACTTCAAGTTTCTTTTAAGAATAGACATTTTAGTATTCTATTTTATAGACATTTTTTAGTTTAAGGTAGGATACATCATATGAATTATCATGAATAGGTAGATTTGGGGGTTGTATTTTATAGTAAATATCGTTTAACTCACCTGTCCGAAGTTTTACAACCATGGATGCCGGGAAAAACACGAAAAACAGCGTTTGTTTTCAACCGGCGTCGAGCAGTTATTCTTATGTTATCTTTGGTTTTTTCGCGATAGCCGTCCGGCGATCACGAATTTTTCTTTATAAAATTCTACTTTTCGGAATAATTACAGGATATCTAGCGCAATCATTTTGCTGAATGCCTAGAATCATTTTTTACTTTTAAATGAGTATAATATTTCTTAATAATTCGGTAGTAAATATTTTCGATATCTGCAAAATATGATACCTTTAAATGTTTACCCAATGACCGCCACAAAATTATTTCGTAGATTTCATACGATTTTGTAGGAGTGCTCCGATTCCACGAGTCACATGTATTTTTAATTTTCGGAAGTGAGAGGTCAATTTTTTGCACGATATTTCTCTTTCAACTTATGCGATTTTTCAGTTTCCATAAATTGAGATGCTAGTAACAATTTTAAAAAGGCCTTTTCCGAATCAGGGTACTACCAACAGCGTGAAAGTGTGGAAAAACCAGCCCCTCACACTGAAACAAGACGATCTGATCTATTCACAGCATGAATAGGGTTGGGGTGCATGGGTAACTAGTCTAATGCAAGCCATTAATAATGCCTCTACCCATATTGGCCATAGCCCAGGCCGGTCTCGAACCCCCAACCTACGGAACTACCAACAGACCACGAATTCAATGCTCCAGACCACAGTCTAGGCCACGACACTTTGACAAAATACACCCTTCATCAGTGTGTTCCTCTTGCACACAGATTGTAGTTGAACATCAGTCGCGGTACTTCTTGTCAAAATTGCTGCCTGACCACCACATGTATACGTCCCGATACTGCATGTAAGTACGTGGAGGCCGCAAAGTGACATCTTAATTTCACACCACAGCGACATCGTGTGACTGTAGTGCGTTAACCTCGGTTTAACCATGACGTAACGGAATAAAATATGATTCTTTTGATACGTGTATAAACCATCTGCTCCTCTATCCTCCAGTGATTTTAAGGGACGAGAAAGTAGGAGGCACCAGGCCGCAGTCGTGACTCGGCAACTGCTAAGTGGTTGAGCCCCCCTTGCCCGAGGTATGGCTCCTATACACCCTCATCTGACACGGGAAGATCTCCCGTGACTGGCCCCGGCCTCGCTGGCATTTCCCACGGCAACAGCAATCTTGAATGTGTGAAGTACTTTGTCAAGACGATTCAGCCGTAACCCGCAATATCTGGCAATATTGCAATCTGCTTAATTATTCAAACGGAATTAGTGAAAGCGGGATGTCTGATCCTGCCAGAGATAAGGTCACTACGGGGAAAGTGCCAGGCTGTTTGTCAGCAGACCTCTGCAGTCGAAAACCACTTTTATTTCAGATCGTAATGAATTGGAATGAGAAACACTTGACGAGCGAGTTCGCATATGTGCCTTTTAATTTCCTCAAGCTTAAAGAGAATGTACAACATTTGCTTTTAATGTAATTTTCAGAAATGAATGGGTTTGGGGTTAGTGTGTTATAGAAAACATTGTTACACTGACTTGTTTCACGTTTTGTGTTTGTAGATGTAGGAAAACCAATCGCGATCTTCACCCCTTGTTTTTGTTAAGATGAAACAGAGCAATGTATAGACAATGTATAGGTCAAAAAAATCAGTCTAGCTGGCTCCCTTCACTGGTGTGTAATCAATTGCCAAACAAATAGGAATAAATAAATATGAACAATTAGGGGCATTTGATTTAGAATGATACAAAAATACCACTTTACTTGAAAATGATAGTACACCAGGAGCCATGATTTTGCAGGGTGCTTCAGACTGTCATTCCCTAACAGTCCAGTAAAGTATTTTGTTCTTTATAATGTTTGCAAATGTTGTATATTCCCTTTAAATATGGAAAGATGCTGTTCTTGAGACAAATATATAGACAAGACATGCCACGCCTTTTACATGTATATCAGAGCTCATTCATGCTGGAAGGATTCCAGGGAGAATCAAAAGTAGTATACATGCGTATGTCATCGGTGAACCATTAGTAAATATTTGGTAGCGGATCAAATTCTCTCATTTATTTTGTCATGTATGGCATATTAAGAGTGCTTCCAATCAACTTTGAGCCTCACCAGACATTTTCATGAAGCAAAATATAAACACCGTTTCCACTAAAGGGAGAAAAGTGACACAAATCGTGATGTTTTGTCAATTTTTTTTTCGACCGAAATTGATCAAATATCAACGAATATCCAGCCAAATGTATTTTTGTCAAAAAAAATCAGTTTAAATCAGTTTAAACTCCCCAGAGTAAATGGAGGATTCTAACAACTTTCCTAAACCCTTTCCGTTTTATAGCGTGAACATTGCGCGTACTATGCGAGTACCGTGTGCTAATGGCCCTGTCACACCAGAACATTTTAGGCCAACTCACACGCTGGGACACGCTGTCACACGCTGAAGAAAACATATTTTTTTCAACATACCTACATTTTTCAGCGTTTGCCAGCGTGTGACTGCACACGCTGGCGGCGCGTTGGAGGTTCGTTACTCACGCGTCGAACACACTAGACGATCGTTATCAACCCGCTACTCACACGCCGGCGTACGCTGGCGTACGCTGGCGACACGCTGGTTATGGCCCTGCCACACCAGAACGTTTTAGGCCAATGCATGAGTAGCGCGTTAAAAATAGTTGATACGCTGGCATGCAATCACTGAACTTTCACAGAAAAAGTCAAGTGGAACCGTGATTTCAGCGTGTCCATACAGGTTGATAACGGGTTCATAGTGTATGCCAGCGCGTGAGTAGCGTGTGAGGAACGCGCTCATCGTGTGATGGCCCTGTCACACCAGAACATTTTAGGCCAACGCGTGAGTAGCGTGTTGTAATTTTGGCAACACGCTGGCTAACGATAACCAACGCTAGGCCAGCGTTAGCAACACGATGAGCGCGTTACTCACACGCTGGGACACGCTGTCATACGCTGAGGAAAAAAGATTTTTTTCAAAATAGCTACAATTTCCAGCGTTTGCCAGCGTGTGACTGCACACGCTGGCGGCGCGCTTTAGATTCGTTACTCACGCGTCGAACACGCTAGGCGATCGTTATCAACCCGCTAATCACACGCTGGCGTACGCCGGCGTACGCTTGCGACACGATGGTTATGGCCCTGCCACACCAGGACGTTTTAGGCCAATGCATGAGTAGCGCGTTAAAAATAGTTGATACGCTGGCAATTGCTGAACTTTCACAGAAAACGTCAAGTGGAACCGTGATTTCAGCGTGTTCATACAGGTTGATAACGGGTTCATAGCGTATGCCAGCGCGTAAGTAGCGTGTGAGGAACGCGCTCAGCGTGTAAGGAACGCATCACTGATTTATAGTAAAAATACGACAGCGGGTCGCCAACGTGAGAGTAGTGGGTTGGTAACGATCGTCTAGCGCGTTCGACGCGTGAGTAACGGCCTTCTTGCGCGCCGCTAGCGTGTGCAGTCACACGCTGGCAAACGCTGATTTTTTTTAGGTATGTTGAAAAACGTATTTTTGTCTCAGCGTGTGACAGCGTGTTCCAGCGTGTGGGTAACGCGCTCAGCGCGTTGCGAACGCTGGCCTAGCGTTGGTCAGCGTTTACCCGCGTGTTGCCGAAATTTCAACACGTTGGCCTAAAACGTTCTGGTGTGACAGGGCCATACTGTAGTAGCGCGTCATCTTGTTGTACAACTAATCATGTGGTCGTTACCGTACGCTGGCGCGCGTTGGGCCGCGCTACTCACGCGCTGGGCAGTCGTTCATCAGTCGTCGAGCGCGTTACTAACGCGTTATTCACGCGCTGGCGAACGCTATGAACCCGTTATTAACGCGTTATGGACACGCTGAAATCACGGTTCAACTTGACTTTTTCTGTGGAAGTTCAGCGTTTGCCAGCGTATCAACTATTTTTAACGCGCTACTCACGCGTTGGCCTAAAACGTTCTAGTGTGACAGGGCCATGAGGAACGCATCACTGATTTATAGAAAAAATACGACGTGAACCCGTTATCAACGCGTTATGGACACGCTGAAATTACGGTTCCACTTGACTTTTTTGGTGTAAGTTCAGCGTTTGCCAGCGTATCAACTATTTTTAACGCGCTACTCACGCGTTGGCCTAAAACGTTCTGGTATGACAGGGCCATAAAAGTGTATTTTCGTGTGCGCGCGGTGGGCAAAATGTACATGCGTGGCAAAACTGTTGCCAAACACATGTTAGCGTTTTCACGAAGTCATAAAATGTTTCACTATACCGTTGCGGTTTTAATTAATTCCTGTGAATGTTCTTTTGTGGGTTTTACGACATTTAAGATGTGTTCTTTCGTGATACTATAGTTGGGTCAACAGAGTGCCAAATTACATCGAAATGCACGATGCAAAAAGAGACCGACTTCAAATGCGATTTTTCTTGAAACGTGTTTGTCTACTACCGCGGACAGATTTGTCTGTCTTCGTGAAAGCGGTGACGATGTGTTTGCCTGGCAGCTTCATTGTGTCCACCTGGCAGCTTTATCGTGTTCGTACATGATGCTCTTACAAAGCTTAGGGTAATCAAATCGTACTCTGGCGATGAATAGAGGACAGTTCTACTGCCCCGTTCCTTTTATTGACAAGGTGAAGATGTCGCAAACAAAAGAAAATAATTGACGCTCGGCAATTGTCAGGTGTTTCTTTCCAGGGCTATCGTGGCGTTTCTGTTTGTAAACAACGTGGGGACGCTTGGTTTTTTTTAATCCCCTTTTAGTATCAAGTGACCTTGACGTTTCCTTTCACCTGCCTCCTCCTTGGAGTGGCTGGGTAAAAAGATTGTGCAATATAAAAGCCGTTTTCACGAAATTACACTGCCAGTTGCGATCAGATATACAGTTTAGGCTATCTAATGTGTGCACAATCTGCCAGAATGCGTAGAAATATTGGAGCAATGAAACAAGAAATATGTGTGGAAAACAATCATGACCATTTGTGCTCTTTAATTTTTCAAAGAATCGGCATCGATTTTAAAACGTTGATTTCCTTTAGATGGGGTTGGGTAAATAAACGCAAATTTAATATACGTTTTCCCGGTTTTTCTAAAACATTTTTCCATTAAGTTCACTAAAATCTAACTTTAAATTTTGTCTGAGAAAAACTTCAGGCTTTTCAATACCGACACCAGTTTAATCAATGTTACTCTCTTTGAACATTGGCTCGAGAATTCGTCATTACAGACCAAATTCGTCTAAGCTGTTGCCGAAAGGCAGCATTCTGATATCAATCAATAAAAGAAAATTCGGTAAGTGAACTAGTCAGGTGTGTGCTTGAGCATGTATCTTGTGTCAACAATAATTGATGTCATGATTTTACCAGACCATGTATATATCGGTACTTAACCGGTACTGGACAGTATAACGTATAGCAGCTTTTTGGAGGAGTGACGTGTAAAGCGTCTCAAAGTACCGTTGGTTTTTTATGACGCCATCAAATGCCATATCAATCAACTCGACATTTATTTTCACATTGACATTTATTTTCACATTGACATCCTCAGTTACAATTCTTAGGCACATAAAGGAGAAAACATGTATTTATTTACCGAGTATTCATCAAAGACATTACATAATCGAAAGCATAAAAAGATATCAACATGCAGGAAAAAGGTGAAGCAAAGCTTTTGTACCTTTCCCTGGGACAGGACAAATATATATAAGAGGTACGTTGTCTCCCCCTTCCTGCTAGATACACCACTCGTGCCGAACTACTAAGAACAGTTTGAAATTTTTTAGATATTGCCAAGATCAACAATATTTAAGTTTTCCATTTCAAATAAGCTTTCTACTGACGATATCACAATGACGACGACAAAATAGAATAGTAGAAAATGGGTTTGTACATTACGTGGCATGTTTGGGTTTTTTCTCCTGCTTTTTTTATGAGAGTGAATCAACAAAATTAGATGCTTTCCTAGTTTTTACGAAAACTTTTTGAGTAGACTATGTGTCCAACACCATCCTTGCAACGGCCCGTCTGAAAACACAACTGATGAGTTCGATCCCTAGAAAACTGGTGCGTGCCACTGAAGAAAGAAACTACATAAAGAAAACATTGGATTTGTGTTTGCTGGTAGTCTGAGTAGTTCAAAGTCTCTGCGTCAATACAAACATGCCTATGTGGTTTGCCAAGCTGATAACTCTTACCAAAGATGACTTTTTTTCTAAGCGCTGTTTTTGAAGGTCTCTTCTGATTTTTGTTATGTTACTGCTGGCATTTAGTTGTCTAAAAAGCGATTTCAGAGGATTTTTAAGTCGTGTGCAAATCTCGTTGTTTTCCCTTTTTGGATTTGGTATAGCTATTACCTCGGTTACTACCCTCAAGGTTACAATGTTTTGTAACGAGTAGCACAATGCGGCCATTATTATTCTGTGTACCATCCGTTCCATTCTTTCTAACCGCCGATTCTATTTTCTTGTGCATCTAGCAGCTGGATAACAGTTGCCATCGAGAGTTAAATGAGCCAGTAGTTAGGAGGAGGGCTACATCTCGTATTCCATCTCCTTCCCTCACCACCCATCCCCTTAATCTCTGTTTTCACTCTACAGTGTTTTTATTTACCCTAACTCCCTTGGGAGTGTGTAGTGTGCACATTATATTGGTGGATTTAAGACTGTTAGGTTGAAGTCTATGTGTTTTCACTGGATCGTTTGTTCACAGGATGTAGATGAAGTCACGGTAAATTACCCTTCCATGATGGAGCTGATGCAGGATCTGAAGGGGATGGGAGAGAACAACGCGTCGTGGTCTCGGAAGAGCGTGCTGCACCGCGGAACGCAGACAGCAGCTGCTGCTATCTACAAAGGTGAGGGGAAATAATCACCTCCCTTTAAGTTAGAGCTAAGACCAGGGGCCGATTTCACAAAACGTGTAAGCACACACATTTGCTTAGCACACAACAAGTATTGCTAAGTAGAAACGGGTTATCTGCGAAAACTCCATGTGTTTTTCATGCTAAACAAAAACCAGCTGAATAACACTGCAAACAATATACATCACCTGAAAATGTGGTTTGTAACCATTTTTTGTGCCAAGAATGAATTATTTTGCTAAGCAATTTGCTTACACGTTTTATGAAATTGGCCCTAGGAGCTTAGCGCTGCTTAAGCACACACAAAAACTTTCTTAGTAAAACCAGCTTACCAGTTGTTGCTCCATGTTATGTATAGTGTTTGTTGTTATTTAGCTGGAATTCTTGCTCTTAATCTGATTTACCAAGCAAGGGTTGTTGTGCTTAAGCAAATTTGTGTGCTTAAGCAACTATTATGACATTGGCCCCTGGGAGGGGTGCGGGTGTGTAACGGCTCGTTGCCGTGCCCCGGGCTTGGATGGATTGGGGTGGGTGTGTGTGTATGGGGGGGGGGGGGGGTCTTTCATCTTGGGAGCGCGGCGTCAGCCGACCGTGTTTCCTCCAGAAATCTGGGCAGTTTAACGGCGATGAAAATGGTCACTTATCAACATGCAGGGCTGCCGCAGATTACGTTGAGGCTGTTCATGACTAGTTATGTATTTTGAGAAATGCTGTCATCATCGTACGCTTTCTTCTTTCGTATGTTGAGCAGCTTAACTTGTTGCTGCATACATCGGACATTAGTGGAAACAGGGTGGACCGCGTGAAGGTTGGCATCTCCCACCCCATCGTACGCCTTAAGATGCACATTTAGATATGAAGTGTCAGTTGAAGCTGCGCCTGTTTTCATTTTAAAAAAAACTTACGTATTGAAATATGACCTTCCGTAGTTGGATTCGGATGAGGTTATTGAATCTTCTCACTTCACAACCCATTAGTGCAAATGCATGGAAGGATTTGCAATTGGGGAATATTTTTTTTTTGCCGAAGTCCACTTAGGTTTAAAAGTCACGTGTAATTTATGCAGAGAGCACAGCGCGATTTCGTTCTCGAACAAATTGAACAGAAACTAATTTAATGAATGATCGTCCATGCTTACAGTATACTGTAAAATGAATGCTGTATTTCTGTCATGACTGTTAAGGTTAATTAAAGGTTAATGAAAGACCATGTGTGTAATAAGGAGCATACTACTTTAACCACAGGCTTGTGTAAGGTCCAACCTCCAAAACATGTGAGATAGATATGGCTACATTTGTGATGACAAAAAAAATTTCTGAAATGATTTATCATTCATGGACATTTTGTACCATGTTTATGGACCAACATATTTAACACCCGTTTAAACGCACTGTCCATAGCGACAGCGCACCCCCCCCCCCCCCCCCTCCCCCCGATAGCGTAAATTCGCCACTTATTCAAGCAAACTTGGCAAACAGGGGTTTTGTTTTGCCTTTGTTTTGAAACCAATGGCGCTCGGCAATTCGCGACTAGTGAAGTGATGCAAATAAAGTATTCAAGCTAACAAACAAACTACCCTTTAAAGGCCCGTTCATACTTTAGGCGAAAACGAATGCGATTGTAATTTGACGTCACAAAGCATTTGCTGTGAAGATTTGCCGGAGTTGAAATGTGTTCAACTTTTGCGAATTGCACGAAAACATGCTGTGACGTCACAAATTCGCGCTCGATGAATCGCTTTTGCGCCGAGCATGAACCGGACGTAAAATAAAAGTTCGTTAGTGTTCAAGCTCATACCTTTTACATATTAACCCATTCATTTTGATTTACCTTGTTTTTGATACACCATGTGCAAGTACTTCTACCCCGTTATATCTATTCACCATTTGAAATTCTTTTTCCCTGCTTGTTTTATTTTTCTTCGCAGGCAATTACAATTCGGATCTATATACCAATATCCCACTCTTGTTGTTACAAGTTACATTTAAACTTTTGTTTACTAGCAAAACTCTCAAATTATCATCGAAACTTCGCACGATAAGCGATCAGTTCCCTGGGAAAACCCATCTCAAGTCAGTTATTACAACAACAAAAATGTTGATAAGTATACACTTGCCATCCTGCAACATGCCCCGGACAAGCTCAATTAAGTTGCCAGGCTATCGGCAAGGGCCCGATTTGAAGCTGGCTGGCACCAACACATTTACCCAGCCATCCTCACCAATTTCTCCGCATGACTTTGCCCCGTTGATCACGATAACGCGACCAGATAGCTGCGCGTGCTTCGTGTAATTTCAGAAAAGGGGGAACAAACAACCAAGCCATTTATTTTCCTTTATAAATTGCCCGTCCGATTTTGCCAGTAGGGAGATGGCGATGGAAGTTTGTGAGAAGCTATTAGTTGTAACCAGGAAGAGAGGCATCGGTTTTACATGTTGTAACTGGTTTCCGTCCTAACCTCTCTCTTCCTACCCTCTCCCTTCCTACACCTATAACCTCTCTCGTGTAATCTTGATGGTTGACGGAAGCTGAGCGTCTTGTCAGGGGCTAGACAAGCTGTCCCTTCCTCTTGGACATTTGGACCCTTGGAGGTACTATCTCGGCTTCCTTCTCTGATCATTTATTCCCGCTGATCTTGACACGTTGTGCGGGTACTTGCAGGATCCACTCAAGTATTTGATCTGATGTAATTGCTTTGCCTAACACAATTTGGGGCTCCTTCGTCTTGTCTTGCTGGCTGTCTACCTCCCATCTCTACCCTACTGACACCATGCACGCAGTAATACTTGTATAATGCAAATCTCGAAACCTTGTACTTCATGCAAACCTGGAGACAATTTCCAATCTTCACTATACCGTCACTTTTTGTGATGATGATGATGATAAATGACCAAAAAAACAAGAAATCTCCGGAAACGGCCTCAGAGTGCAAGTACGGGTGCACATAGTCCAAGTTGATTTCGAAAGTCATTTCCTTTATAGTTGAGAACCAGTTTCTGATTACACTGGCAAAAGAAGAAACTTGCAGGTCGTCACCCTTTTTTTAAACGGTGGCAAAGAAAAGTGTATGTTATGGTTTTTATTATTATTGTTATTTTACTCCCCATTCCAATTTACAAATGACATTAAAAGAACAATTATATACATTTTAGTATATATTAAAATACACGAACAAATGTGGAGAAGGCAAGGTTGAGTAGAAAATTTAATTCCTATCACCAAAGGTTCAACCTGCTCATTAAGAAAAAGGAGTGAGAAAACACAAAACCCAAATTCAGTAAACAACATACAAACAAACAGACAAATACATATAAATCAACCTGTGGACAACAAACCAGCGAAGGCAGTAAACTGTGAATAACAATATAGATACGGGTCATTCTACCAGGTTGGGACAATACAGCAGTTACGTACAAGTGAACATTTTGATTTTGATTATCTGCTATGAAATTGCTATTTATAATTGGCCAACATAATTGGCTTCACTAATTTAATTATTTTTATATAGAATGCCTAAACTCAATGAGAAATACTACGTCACGAGTGACACCATGGGTGCGTTCCGCTCAAGCGAACGTTGCCAACGTTGGCCAACGTTAGCGTTGTTTGCGTGAGTGGAACGCAATCATGGTTCGCCAATTATGTTGGCGAACGTTAGCGAAAACGGCGAACGACATTCTGAGCTGTTCGCTGTTGGCCAGTGACGTATTTTAAAGATGGCGGATAAGTTAGCAGCCGACGGTTTTATTTTCACGGTTTTGATTTACGTTTCATACTTTTCGTTATAAACGGCGGGTTGTTTTGAGCAGTCACAGGGATCTTTTAAAGAAAAATAATGAGTTGGACAAAAAGCAACCAACCAAACGATGTCACTGTCACTAGGCGCAGCCATTTTGAAAACGTAGTTTTTAAAATATCGTTCCACTTCAACTAACGCAAACTCAAAACGTAGGCGAACGTTCGCGCAAACAGTTCGCGTAAGTGGAACGCAGCCCATGTTTAGTAATTATGTTTTCTTTGAGGTTGTATTTGCAAAACTGCATTGCGTGTAAAGTCTCAGGACAGATCCACACTGAACATCAGAACACTTTTTGCGGTGCTTGGCAAAAATACCTACGTTACCGTGTGACACCACACCCACACAATTAGGTTCACCTCACATACGGACTGTGGACATTCCTTTGTCTTCGTGTAGTTAACAAACGTTGACTAAATACTCAATTTTCTCTCTTCCCCAAAACAACTTTAACCTCAAATGTTGATTCTGGGCCTCTCAGCTGCTCCTCCTATCTTTTCTATATATAACCCTAACCCGTTTTTCCTCTAGCGCTCTTTTTCGGAGACTGAAAAACAGATTGTGGACCTGACCAAGTCCACAAACTGTAACCTTTTCCCGCATCGTGTGGACCTATATTGTGTGGACCTATATAGGTCCACAGTGCGTATGTAAGACTCAACAAACCCAATACACACACATGGCCCAATCACATCGAATGAAGTACACGGTGCTCTTGCTTGACAACCATGTCCTAGTATAACAAAACCATTCTGAAAGGTGAGGTGTTTACATTTAATGTGGCTCAGTTTGTATCCCGATGTCCCACAAGTGTGGTGTGACACGGCATGACCTCGTCATTTCGATTGACTTGTGGACTGGAAATTGTACTTGTATAATCTAATAACTTGTTTAAAGTATGGGATACATTGAATGTGAATCTTATTGATAATAGAAGTCACAATACCTACGTTACAAAGATTTATTCAGGGTGACACTACGTGTGACGTAGGTAATAGTATTATTTTTCAAAGGAAAATAGCCCTTTGAAAAATAAGTGACTGCTGTAAAAAAATGTACATAATTTATGTAACAAATATCTTAACAAGAAACAGTGACACAACAACAAATAAACAAATCTCAAACACAGAAATAGACAATTTACATTATTTTGTAATGAACAGCATTGCCAAACAGTGGACTATAATCGACAATACATACAAGATTTACTTATATCACTGCAAGAAAAAAGAGTAAATATTTTCCCAACTTTTACCCAACGTTGGTACAATAGTCAACATGCCCATTTTTTGAGCGAAAAAGCCCAACCGCCTTTGTGCAAAAAACTTTACCTAAAAGTTGCAGACGAAACAGTTGGGTACTTTTAATCATCCATTAGTTGGTTAAATGTAAACAAAACAATTGTTGGTTGGGACAGTTTGGTGACCAGTTGTTGCTTAGTTTGTTATCTCAATACTTGGGTACTATATGTTGTACAGATTTGCTCAATTTTAGGGCATTTTGTTGACCAATTGTTGGTGTTTGTGGTATACCTAAATAAGGGATAGCTTGAAAACGAGGATCCTTTTTGTATATTTTATTGCAAACTTCATTATCAATCTGTAAAAATAAAACGTTCAAAAGCGGTTTATTTTAGAAGGTTGAAAAAACCTTGGAACACTTGAAAACACTATTGCAAGAACCCAAAAAAACATTGAAAGGACAGGTCTCCTACGATTACGAACACAACAATGAACAATGTTGTTTATAAATCAAATTCACCCCATGTAATTTCGCAATCAACACGTTTTTGAGTTCTTAGACCTAAGACAGGTTGCCTTCAAGCGTCTTACAAATAGAAAATAAAAGTAAGCATCATGTTTCATTCCAAAGAACATTTTGCAATCTACCTCTCATCAGAACCAACTGCAATTTGATTTGTGGCTGCCTCAGGGTCGACTTGTTATGTAGCATTAACGTGGGCTATCAACGGTTGTTGGCAGCAGCATGTTATTAGTAAACACACGTCTGTAAGAAGATCCTGGTTTGTTGTTGTTGATACTCGAAGTTGAGGAAAAAGTCTGGTTTTCAGCAGACATCTATGTCTTTTTTGACAGACATACGGTTGTTGATGGGCCTAGCTTCTCGATGAAAACGAAGACATTTCGTGAGTCAAGACGCTTGTGGAACAAGTAGTTCGGTATCTTCTGTATCAAAAATAAACAATAAAAGAACTTTCAGTATACAATAGTTCACCACCAATCCTTAGGAAGAAAGTAACATGTATTCCAAACTCTTGGAGCACATGTCCCTATGTATTAAGGAAGAAAACGGGAGCTCATGTACTCATAAGCCTTTGGGAGAACAGGAACAAATTGTTTGGCACACGAGAGTTTTTTAACCAACATTTTGGAAGAGCAGAATACTCACTGTCTGAGGAACATTTGAGATTATACCCAATCTTGGGAGAAAATAGAAGCACATGCTGTTCCCAATATTTGGAAAGGAAAGGCATAAACCATGTCAGTTCTACGTGTTTTGATATGTTCATATTTATGTCCCGAATTATTGAGGGTGGGTTATTCCTCACAAGTAACGATTTTTGTGTTGCCAACTGAAGGAATAAGACTTTGGGACACCATAACGCTGAGGTAATACGGAATAGTCATATAGCATATCACTGCGATAATGTGTGGTAAGCACGTCACAACGTGAGCTGTACTCAATGGCATGGGGGCGGGGAGTGGGGGGGGGGGGGGGGGGGCGGGGGTGGGAACACGTCATAGAACGGCTATGGCAGTGTCGGTCCCCCCCCCCCCCCCCCCCCCCCCCCCCCAAATATTTTGCCATGGGTCATTGACTTTTACATGCACCAGTTTGCACCAAAACATACCTATATCGGCACACATTTTCATATTTTTCCAAGGAGACATAAAAGACACCAAATCAAATTTCCGATTACATATTCTCTATAATACCAGTTGAACTGATTGTGTGTTCTTCCGAAAGAGTATTGGTGAGGGATGGGTATGTAGTCTCCAAAATTGGTTGCTCGTATTTCTTTATTGGTGATCGACTGGTCTGCTAATTAAGCTATCTTGAGCCAGGGTATAATGTACACACAACTTACCCTCTAAAAAGTTTTATGAACGACGCGGATGAACAAATACACCCGCACTAAGAACATAATAGCAGCTGTATAATAAACTCTTATTGGGAAATAGTAAGGTGAAAAGGTGATACCTCTATAGAAATGGTTCTGTCCCAACCTGGTGGACTGACCCATTTAGTTTTCAAACACAACGTCAGATTGACCCGGATGAGTCTGTTTAGGGAAGTTTGGCAATCAGTTCCCAAATAAATAATTTTCCCTTTTGCCTTTTGAAACCACGAAGAATTAGAACCAAATATGTTGCATCCTTGATTTTGTTAGCATGGTTATTGGTATATCAAACACAGCCACACAAAGCTCATTGAGTCGGCCATATCCAATGGAAAGTGAGATAAAATCTTCATTTTTGGACCTTGCGAATAGAAATAAAGCAATGACAAATACAAATTAATACCAGTCTTCTCTGATGAATAATTTAAAATGTGTGATTATACAAATGCTTTATGCCACATTTAAACAGAATATTGAAAGTGAGGCTTGAGTGCGAAAATAGTCAGGCACTATCCAAATGTCAACAGTTTACTATAACATAAATAGGGACACAACCAACATGGCTTCCTTGTGAATAATGTTCATACCAAAGGTCTGTAAGTAGAGAACATGTGCACATAATCCCCTTGTAATAAGGTTGAAAATGTATCGTACTCTCCATACCAGGCTGATACTGATAGCAATATCGCCATAACAGTAAAGCGTCGTAATTAATAACCTTGTGCAGGGGGAAATGCCACCCTTAAAAGACAATTGGTTCGTATATAATCCTGTGGTAATTACTACAAGGTCGGGTTCGATGTGTCTATGCGACATTACCTTTTAGAGATCGCATATATTGCTGTTTTCGTGTATGCTGTCGTTGCTGTGTTTGCTGGACCCGAGTTCTATTATTATACATTTTGCACTGAGAGGAAACCTATTATTCAAGTTTATAGTCGGGAAGCTGGTTAGAGTGGTTCTTCTAAATATAACTTGCACCAAAATAAGAAAAGGAATAATCCATTAGCATAGTAATGACCAAGACAGCAGTCGTCATCATAATACCTCCCTCTGTTATAGCAATATAGTTTGTCAATTCTGAAGCCAGAGATAATACAGGGCGATTCAAATAGAATTTTATTCAACATATCGGAAAAATTGTACTACCAAATTATTAAAAAAATCTTACTTAAATATTTGAAAGTAAATAATGATTGTAAGCATCCAGCAAAATGATTGCGCTAGATATCCTGTAATTATTCCGAATTTTTTTTTCAGTAGGCCTATCTATGATTGTAAAACTTCGGACAGGTCTATAAAATACAACCCCCTAAATCTACCCATTTCTGATAATTCTAACAATTATCAATGGTGTATCCTACCTCGAAAATAATAAAACTATTTCTAGAACTATTTGGATAACAACTTAAATAGCATCTTATTGTTGGTTTACATAATTACACAATTTGGAAATCCCAATTTTAAATTACTTGCGATTGAATCATTATAATACCTACCAAACGCACCTGTTCATCATGTATCATGCACCTGTACTGTATGCAGTACACTCGCACTGGGAAGGTACAACCGAAGAATACCTGTTAGAATACATGGTACACACTGCACTCGTATTGCAGAAAATGTTACATGAAGAGGCATTATTTAGTAGAAGTTGGTATCCTAACTAATGTTGGGATGGGGCGCTGAATCCGAAAATGACGGATACCAAGCCGAATTTCGAGTTTGAAGAGGCATTGCTGCAATTTTGGTTATTAACTTGACAAAAGCACAACATTTTAGAATACATTTTTTTTTTAAACGTTATCGATCTCATTTTAAGGTGCTAATTTTAAGTTACAAAACCCAGCTTGTCTATCATCATTTTCTTATTCATTTAGCCCGAATTTCGTAGTATTTGCTTGCTACTGCATTTTATCGAAAATCCCATTTTGCAACAAAGAGTAATATATATATACAAGAAAACTGGACAGTGCGCTTAAAGAGACACCACCACTATAACAAATATATTGAAACAGTATAAAATCAATAAACCCTGTGTTCTTAGAAATATTTATTCAGATGTTATTTAACGTCTTAAAATTAGGTAAATTATGTTTTTGAAAATGTACAGTTAAACTAAAGTTATGATTTTATCCAGATAATAAAATAATTTTGCCGAAACCCCCTTTAAACTCAGAATTCGGCTTGGTGTTCGTCATATTCGGATTTAGCGCTCCGAATTAGGTAAACTGGCTATAGGATACCAACTATTACAAAACAAATGCCTCTTCTTGCCCTGAAATAATTGCCGAGACTAAATAATAACAGGATCACTTTAATACATGTAACTGTAATTCAAAAATTAAGCCAAAGGAGTAAATTCAGAAATTCAAAAGTCTGTATCAATTTTAAAAACATTGTTTTGTTTTTTATTTCTCTACTCCTAGGGGGGGGGGACTTCTTTTTTACTTGCCCTTTATTTATTTATTACGATTTAGAGGAACAAGTCCTCAGAGGTATACCCAACAGTGATTAATCACTGTACAAGGGGTATCCCTCAACTAGACCAGGACGACTTGGGACAGTCGGGGGTTAACACCCTATACTCTTTCTGAAACTGACTGCGATATACATGTACATCAGGTATGACTCTATGTACACATGACCGACGGCTTAACGTCCTCTCCAAAGGACGAGGTGATTTCACGGTTCGTTTGCCCAATTCCAAACGAACTTATGGGGAGAATTTAATCTATAGTTGTTACCAATTCAATTCAAATGTTGGTATCCCTATTAAATCGAGATTTGAACCGGGGACCCTTATACTAGCGCCTGTAATGACATTATTATCATCAGAAATAGTTGTTTGCCGGTTTCTGGCAAGAGACCAGTGTCCTCAAAGATCTTGTTAACTATCGGCCTACCTGTCCAACCTAAACCCTAAAGACATTATACAAGAGTCAATTGCAGACGGCTTATGCATCTCAGACACACAAACCGCCGCTGGTGTTGTTTTCACTGGAGATCTCACTAGACATTATCATTGTCTGAAGCCAGACGTCTCGTTAATTGTTTCTATATATAGCGCATAAAGGTAGACGCTAATGGCATATCTAGCTGAATGTTTACTTTATTATGCCACCATCTGGGAAGGCTGCAAATTTGTTTTAATGTCAAATTGATCAATAATTGGGCACTTCCACGCGAAAATAGACATGGCTGAAAATACAAAATATTCAAATCTACAAGCATCACAACACATATTTTATCAATTTATTCCATTTCTTTACCCAGGGTGTGCCCAAACAGTTTAAAACTGGTTTTCATTGGGGCCCTGCATACATTATCAAATAAAATAACAGTACATATAATAACATAATACAGACGTATACAGGGATATTGATAGGAATCCAAAACATTAATACTAATTCTGATTTACGAGATAGGCGTCGAGATAGGGGTCATGGTGTAAAGTAAAATGGGACAGAGAGATCTTTTTTGTGCCAATGAGATGGAATTTGACTTGAATTGATTTGATTTATTTATTCAGGTTAAAATCGGCAACAGTGTGACAGGTAAAAAGTACATCAAACAAAGACAGTTGATTTAACCTGGGATAACCCGAACAAAACCCCAATTTTACAGGCTTATTTTTCATTGGGGTTAAGTGTGATTTGTCCTCCGAAAACCTGTTTCGGCGCTCAAATCGTGAGTTTTTGGTAGTCGTTTTGGCACCTCGTATTGACATGCAAAATACAAGTGTTATTGTGCGTTTGTTTATGGTGTAAATTGAGGACACATCCCTGATGACGCGACGTCGGTGAATCGGGGTTAAGTGTGTAATCCAGGACGTCCTCGACTGAGATTCGTGTACAAAATCAATGAGAGCCGTCGGAACAAACAAAGAAAATCGTCAAGAGGAACAAAAACAATCCTCGATTTACATTATAAACAAACGTGTGTGATTGTGTTTAGAGAGCTTCTCAAACTCCACAATAATTTTTTTGACAATTTAGTCTTCAGTGGAGGCTCATTACAGGCTCATTACCATTGGGTTGTATGTGTTATCCAGGGGTCACGTTGTTACCGTACGCCATCTCATTTACAATAACGCATTTATAGTCACCGATCTGTTATTGCTGGTTACCTAATGTATATTTATTAAATTATTATTTTACATACAATTACACACTATTTTACAAAAAATCGCATATTACATAAAATATGTATAAAGGGGGAGGGGTGCGTTAGGTAACAATATTCGCGAGTGTATAGGTAGGGGGGGGGGGGGGGGGCTAAAGAGGAGTCTCTCTGTCTCATATCATGCTGGGTGTATCTATAGTGAATTTGTATACGCAGCAAAGTGTCAATTCCAGAATTTCATTGCATGACCATTGCAGACATTTTTCCGGTGCACGAATGTACACAATAAGAGTTGTGGAAAGATCTGCAACACCTCGTTTCCCAGGTCTTAGTGATAAGTGATATCGATGGATACCTAATGTTTTACATTATTATTTGTGTACATAAAATTACACAAGATTTTATCTCAAATCACATATTACATAATATAACATTTGTATAAAGTTCTGTACATTTACAGCGTCACACTGTTACAGTGCTAATTATTTGTGGGTTTTTTTTATTTAAGAAAAGGCCTGAATAGCTCAGTTGCTAGAGCACCGGAACGGTATTCCGGAGGTCGCTGGTTCAAGCCCCGCTCCAGGCAATATCTTAGTTCAATTTTCAATGTTGAATGTTGTATTTAAAGATCTAGAACCAACATTGTTTAAAACTATACATTCGTGTATTTTGCACTTGAAATGTAACATTCTCTTATAAAGTGTCTGGCTGTATGTTTGCCTGAAATTGCTTAACTTAACTGCACAGCTATTTCGCCTTTTGCTCGTTAAGTTGGATTTGTGTGTTCTTTTGATTTTCAGACATGTACGGTAACGAGGATGGCTCAGTGCCGGCCACATTTCAAATACTCTACATGATTGGCTGGAAACCAGACGCATCGCAGGTAGGTCTACGTGTCTTGGTTTACGGATGTTTCACATGCGTTAATTATTTATGGGCTGGGACATAATTATTTGCAATACTGTTACACATCCATAAATGGGTGCCAGCCAACTAGTATGGTTTCCGAACTTGATAATTCCACAGACGTCAATACATTACTCAGTTTCGTGTAAAGGAAGTCAAGAAACCAGACTAACAAAAACCGGCATTACAATTCTATATACCCAGCACGATATGTGGCAGAGGGGTACCCCCCCTCTTATCCCTATACTTTATACGCACTCAACACTATTGTAACCTAACCCATCCCCCCTTGAAACCTAAAAGGAATTCCTGAGATTCCGGGAACACAATGGTCAACACAAAAGAGGTTTTTTTTTCTCTGCCACATATCGTGCTTCATATGCAATTCTATACCCAGCACGATATGTAGCATAGGGGTACCCCCCCCCCCTCTCTTATCCCTATACCTTATACACACTCAACACTATTGTTACCTAACACATCCCCCTGGAAACCTAAAAAGAATTCAGAAATTTCGGAACACAGTGGTCAAAACAAAAGAGGGGGGGGGGGGGGGTTTCTCTGCCACATTTCGCGCTTCATAATTATGTACAATTCTTGGTTTTTAAAAAAATAGGTCAGCGTCACAATATTTACTATAAATATGAACCCCCCTAACCCATCTATTTTCGAAAATTACAGCAACAAACAAATGGTGTATTGATACATGTAACCCACCCACGCAGTCACCACCTGCATTCATTTGAATTTGCATCAAGAATTTATCAAAGCATAGACTTTTTTTCCTGCCACAACTGTTTTCAGCCTCATTAAAAATTCATTAAAATGATATTGGCTTTGGAAACCTGGGGAATATCGAGGGTGTTTATGAAGTAATTGTAAGGGAAATATTGACGACGAATGCACATCCCCTGCACGCCCATTAATTGAACCTGACTGTGTCAATATCGCGTTAATAGGTTTTGCACGGGGAACTGAGCATTCATTGACAGACCCAGCTAATCTCTTGATTGGGTTTGTTCAATTTATATACTGGTATAATACCCTTGCTGTTAACATCAGGACAATAGTATACCGCATGTGATCCGTAATGGACTAGACCGTTTTACGAAGAGGGGTGATTGTTTGTCGACACCGATATCCATAATGCTGTTACCTAAGGGTACACCCGTGTATAGTAAGTAGATAAAACAAATCCGTCCACTGACTCACGAATACAAGTTATACACTCAAATTATTATATATTAGAGAGTTCTGAGAGTCATGGAATTGGGTAATTGAAGAAATATCGCACTGTACATCTGGCTCGGACCTAGGGCTTCCAATTCGGAGTATTTTGGCTGCGATTGGCCTTGTGAGTGGCGCTTTTCAGACATGTTGTGTGTGTGTGGGGGGGGTGTCTTTTTACAAAATGACTACAAAATTTTTACAAAACTTTTCCAGTTTGGGAAACGTCATTCGTTTTAGGATTGTTCTTGTTTGAGTGAGAATATCTCAAAAAGTCATGGGTCAACTCACCAAACATTGAAAAGAAAATTAAAGATGAGATGTTGATCATCATTTTTCTGTAGAGCCTGAACACCTGAGTTCTGAGTTCTGAGTATAATTTTTAATTAATTTTAAAGTATGAGCATGTATCACTGGTGTCTCTAAGAATTGTGTATACATGGGTGCACCCCTAAACCATGACATCATTTCAGAGTCCTATTAGAGTTGTGTGGCAAAGCCAAAACTATATTTGGTCGAATTTTTAATTTGTTTTCCCTGTAGGTGGATGAAGACATTTTCATTAATAGCTCAATATTCCATGGAGTTGCTGCACGACCCAGGCTTTCTGCCTTTTTTTCCCTTCCGATAAAAATTAGTCCAAGAATAAATTTAAACACAGTGGGTCGATGAACAAAAAATAACCATCTGTGGATTTCAATTATATAGGGATATATCAATAAATATTTACAGAAATGATGCAAGTGGAACGCACTTTTTTATCATAAAAATATGAATATAGCTTTCAAAAAGCTGCACACTCGGAAAGGCTACAATTTATATTTTATATTTCATCTGATTGGGTTTTGTCAGTACAGAGATATATACCCAATCAACTAAAGCTACCCAAATTCGATGGTGTGAAAATGTATTATGTAATAGCTCAATTGTTCTTGAATTATGTAATACTAATAGCTCAATTTATTGAGATTGAATAGATTCAGGTAATTATGAAGAGGTTTCAAAGAAAATGTTCATTATTAGACCTACATTCTCTACACAATCACACACGTGTGAAATTCATGGTGTCGTTTAGCGCTTATACAAAAGTTGGACGCATTCGATGTTGAACGCTGATGGTTAATCAAACACATTTGTTGAGTTGACAAAAGCAAATAGGATAAAACAAACAGCATTTGAAATCTAATTTAGTTATCTTAAAGGTGGGACTACACCATTTGCAGATATCGACAATATTTACTACCGAATTATTAAGAAATATCTTACTTATTTGAAAGTAAATAATGATTGTAGGCATCTAGCAAAATGATATCCTGTAATTATTTCGAAAAATTTAATTTTATATGAAGAAATTCGCGATCGCCACCCGACAACAAAAATAACATAAGAATAACTGCCCGACGCCGGTTGAAGACAATCGCTGTTTTTCGTGCTTGTTTTTGGCATCCATGATTGTAAAACTTCGGACAGGTCAGTTAAACGATATTGACTATAAAATACAACCCCCAAATCCACTCATTCATGATCATTTAAGCAATTACCGATGGTGTATCCTAGCTCATACAAACATCAATAGCAAATGCTGAATGTTTTATGAGCAAAATGACGCATTCCACTTTGTGGGACACCCTGTAGTTCATAGACTCGGTGCGCACTCGTTAGCAAAAGTTAATGAGGTGTCTGACCTTTTTCTCCCTTAAAACAAAACCAAAACAAATTATATTTGTTTTGATTTGAGACTAACCTTTCAAGCAGTGCATATTTTGTTTTCTCTCGATGACTTTATACGCTGCAATCGCTTCTCGCGTGTGTGCACCCTAATTACAAACTTGTTTTGAAATGCGCATCGATGCAAAGTCAACAACAGCTGGTAGGATGAAGTAAACCAAGAGAGACAAGATCTATAGAACTCGCTAATGATTTCCGTTGGTATGCATTCATTTTGTCAGTCGCGGAATCCGGCCGCCTATTTTTGGTTCACACCTTGGGGCTTTGATTAGTAGCAAATGAGACGTAGGTCACCATGAACGTCTCCACCAAGGCCTGACAACCGAGGCGGGTGAATACATTCCGGGACGCTTGACGCTTTGACAATTTTAAAACAATCTTAACATTCTCATAAAGTTTGGTTTTTGTTTGCTATGACCTTGCGATGATATCCGGTTTATAGCATTCAACGCCATGAGTCCTTGTCGTCATACATAACAGGGCGAGTCAAACGAAGCTCCCTTAAGTTTTTTAGAACTATTTTGGTGGAAAAAAAACACTTAAATAAGTATAAAAGTGCATCTAATTGTTGGTCTACTCTGAGAAAATGACACAATTTAGAAATCCCAATTTCAAATAACTTGCGATTGACTATACCTGAATGCCGCTGTCCACGGTAGTGCATATACCACACACATGCATTGTATTTAGTACGTTCGCCAGCAAGACATGAGACCGAGCGACTCCCGCCTTAGTCCCCAATATGGCTACACACTCCATAGACTACTGTTACCTAACGCACCCCCCCTAAAAACCACAACATTTCGCAAGCACATTGACCGCCACAAAGGAGGGGAAGGGAGGGGTTCTCTCTGTCCCATGAATTCATGCATCCACTGTGGACAGCTTTAAAAAAGGAGTAGGCTCACTTAAATGCATGTAACTTCGGAGTAAATGCAAAAATCTGTATAAAGCCAAAAACATTGTCTATCTATTTACGTTTGTGTATATTTGCCTCAAATGTATTTAAACAAATATTCTTCTAGAGGGAACTTCTTGTTTACTTACCCTGTAAGTGCAGACTCCAACCAATTTCCTCAAATCATTTCGAAAGAGGGTGTTTTACCTATACCCTCAAATGCTGTATTTTCCCCTTCTGTATAAACCGCGGGACCCCATGAGGCAGTAGAGATACCTCAGAAATCATTAACACTAACAAAAAAAGTAAAACTCTTTCCTAAACCTTAGAGTTTAGTACATGTATTCAGGTATATAAAGTACATTCATAAATACATGTACTTTAAGACAGTTTACCCTTTGTGTCAATAAGTCCGTATTCCGCAGCCCGTATTCCGCAGCACTATCTTTACACTACAGCGGAGTTGCTACGTTCGCGCACTAGTACATACAAACGCGCGCAAGGCACGTGATATTTTAACCAAGGTTTTGTATTCACTTCAATATTTAATTATTTATTTATTTATTCCATTTCTTTACCCAGGGTGTGCCCAAACAGTTTAAAACTGATTTTCATTGGGGCCCTGCATATATCAATAAATAAAATGACAGTTTTTACCTAGAGCTTTTTCCACCAAAATTCATATTTATGCATTTTGGACCTCACTCTATCAATCTAGACTGTAAAAAATGTATCTTTTTTTAAGGTAGCTGGATACCTAGAGAGACACTGAAATGTCTCCCTAAGTGTCAATGTCTCCCAACTACCTACAAACTTACGCTAATTTGTCTCCCGAAGGTGCTCATTGTGATTGTAAATACAACAACATTTATAGAAAGTTACAAACATAATATTTACAGACATACAAGGATATTTACAGAAATCCAAAACATTGATACTAATTCTGATTTACGAGATAGGCGAAAACCCACCAAAAAAACACCTTTCGGGGGGGGGGGGGGGGGGGGAAGAGAAGGGGAAATGACCATCCGGCTCCACATTATAGTGGCAACCAAGTTATAACTCCGTAGAATATTCCAATTATATATCCCCCACTATCCTTGCCAGCCACTTACCTAACCAAACATTGCATTACCTTACTACACTTTTACAATTTCTGGTGCTTTTTCATTTATACTCTGACTCCAGTTTGATTCTGAGTTTTTAAGATAGTATTTTTGGTTTACTTTAATGTTTTATAACTATTGTAAAGTGGCCGTAATTCAGCCTTCGGGTTGCCAAGTGTTTTTTTAATGAAATAAATAAACCATGAATAATAATATGCGCGTAAGTTTGACCTCCCCACTCAGTAATGACCTCAGTGCAAGATAAGTAACATCAGGTTGTTTTTCTCTCCTTTTTTCATTCCATCGCAGCCGAAACCAGCAAAACGAGGCTCGGCGACTGTGTCACTCCAAGATTTGGACAAAATGCCAAAAGGTAGAACGTGACGAATCACCGTGCACCAAATGAACGTGAGAAAGATGCGCCGGTGTTCGTATATAGTTGCTGCCGATAAAGATTCCTTCCGCTATTTTGTCAATCTATTCACCTAAAGCCGTGTTTCCATTGAACTTTTTTTCCCGCGGCCTCGCGGTAACTTTCCGCGACAATCATTCGTGTACTTATACGGGGAGTTCACACTTGGACTTTTATATTGCGACGTAACGCTTCATTCTCCGTGCATAGTCACATTTGACAAAGCAGTTTACGCGTGGTTGTGTTCTTCTGCAGGGCAAAGTTGTTTCCATTGAAATTGTTTGCGTCCCTGATAACTTTCCGCGGCTGAGCGGAAACTTTTTGCGACCACTTTCGGTCTGGTAGTTTTACATCACCGCCGCGGTACGTTGACAGGGACGTTTAGTCTACCGCGCGTTCCCATTGGATTTAATAATGTCATTCTACAGAAAAGTCGCGGTACGTTAACCAAACAAAGTCCAATGAGAACACGGCTAGAGACGTAGGCTCGTATAATACAAAGGATATAACGGGCACCCAGAGCACCCAGAATGAACTGCTGTGGGTACCCACACACATAAACACGTAGGTAAGAAAATATTGGACCCCCTATTTTTCCTCTTTTGTTTGTACATGTACGTTAACGTTTTTGGAAGGCCTCCCATAGGTTTTGTACACGATTTTCACTCGTGGACTCTATTGTCCTCTATCGTTCTACGCCCACTATTTGAATGCGGATAAACAATCCGACTTGACGGGAGTTATGGGGTACCTCTATTGTCCGACCCTACTTACCCTCTATTGTTCTCTTTTGTTCCAATATAAATTTCCAAATACATAGCGTTAAACATAATTATGGGGTAGCTGCATTTCCAAAAGAAACTGGCGGAGTACCATTGTCGCTATTGTTCTCGGTACCCCAAATGTGTAAGCGCACACAGGGTACCGTTTGGGGAATCAGTAGCATGCGTTTGTTTATTTTGTAAATGGAGGACACATGCCTGGCGACACGAAGGTGAATTGGGGTTAGGGTTAGAATCGAGGACGTCCTCGATTGAGATTCGTGTACAAAACCAATGAGAGCCGTCAAACAAAGGAAATTATCGAGAGGAACAAAAGAAACTCCTCGATTTACACCATAAACAAACGTTGATGTATTTGTACACACACCACAAAATCAGCGGATATTTTATTTTGTGCGTAGTGGATTACCAATTCATATGGAAAAACGTATTGATTATGGATTATTAATTATAATAATTTGATTGATTATTGAATATGGGTTAGTAACTGTGTATTACAGAGGTTAGCAAATGTGTGTGCCAAACCAAAATCAAGAGCGCACCAATAGCAATCATTATGCATCGTGTGACATTCAGGGTTCAATTTCTTGGCTCTGTTTATCGTTTATAGTGAAATCGTCCTGCTTACTAATACTATACCAAGAAATTCCACGCTTACAGTAAGCATATTGCACGCGTTAGCAAGAAATGTTGGCGTATGCGAATGCGTACATCCCGTAACAAAGGATTCGTTGATTACAGTGTTAGCACATACTTGTTCTGCAACCGCGGTTAGCACAAAATAGTGATCGTAAGCGCGGAATTCTGTGGTTAGAAAAGCAATGAAAAGCAATGAAAATAGAAACAGGTTGGTAACTTTTTCTTTTGCAAAGCAACTAATTGTGTGCTTCGCATAACACACGAAAGGTAATTAACTCTTGAATGTGTATCAAAGGATTACCATTGTTCGTGTTATCCTGAGTAAATAACTAAATGTATAGATCCCTGTCGCTCATTCAAAGCGGGTATGTTGAATTCATAAAGTATATTGTAAACATATTGTTATTACGACTTGTTGTGATTTTTGTGATTTTGATTACGTGATATGCAAGGTTACCTTTACTCCCTACTACTACTAGGGTGTGTTAAAAATCAATAAAATCGGTGGATTCAGGAGTGTTGAAGTTAAAAAGAAAACAATAAAAAAAGTAGGACATAATACCAAATCATGATCATGGTTGTCGTCACTCACTAAAACAACTTTTTCGATGTATGATTCCTTTATCTGTTATGCTTTCATTAAAGACAGTACATGGGTTAGTCTATAAGTAAGGGATGAGCAAGTGAATGTTTTGGTGTCCCGGTTACACCTGACCTCGTGTTGAATTTCCCATACAAGAGTCACTGAAATTGACTTTATTTATGTAATCACTCTTTATAGATAGAATGCATCAAAGGTTATTTGCTAAATTAAAAATCTTTAAAATCTTATGTCAAATGTAACAGGGTCACGAAAAAAGTTGACCCCTAATTTATGCACAGACATTTAACTATTAACCTTGCCAGAGGGAAGTGTATGTGTATTTATCAAAAAACCTTGTCATCTCCTTCCCTCTACAGTTCGGCAGTCACGAAACTCACCTTTGTGTCGCTCTGTGCAATTTTGGACGTGCAGTCCTCGCATTAGACTGTAAATCTCGCGTACAAAGGTCACGATTAAACTTCCGGGCACAACCGAGCCGCCGGCTATAGGACTTATACGTGTGGTTGATTTTGTTTTCTATAATAATTTTTTTACGAAGATCTGAACCATGAAACAGCCATAAATATGAATGATAAATTCAAACTTAATTTTACAACATATATTAAAACATGCCCTGAGCGTACAAATTGCAGCGTGATTGGCTCATTGTCCGGAAGAGAAAGCCCAGCCTCAAAAATCCCTGTACTGCATATCGGTGCGCAGACGTGTGTGGACGTAGTAGGACTTACATAATTACATAAATTATATGGTGACGACCGCCTCACACAGCATGTGGTATAGGATTTAGAAAGACTAGCACGTGAACGAGAGAACAATGCAATGACGTACGTATGACTTAACTATACCCTAATTTGATATCGTTCACATTTTGTCAAATGATATTTATTTAAACGTTTTTATCTACCTTTCAGTAAAAAGAACAGTGTCAAAATTAATGATTTCAAGAAAACTACTCGTTTTACACGTTAAAGCTTATTGGATTTGGATAAGCCAGTTCGGTTTTACAACTGCGCGTGTGCGCAACAAGAGTTGACGATTTTTCTTTCGAGATAAACATTTCATCGTATGCGTGCAAAATTATAGCGGATTGACCAGTAAAATTATATACAGAGATCGTCCTGTTCTGAAGTAACATTACACACACAAAAACGTTTAGACAGTGAAGTGTTTTCTGGCGTGTTGTGTGTCAAGACTTTTGTTCGAACAAAAGTTCCCATCGTCTTTCCGATTGCACGAAAAAATTGCACAGAATACAGATTCGTTTAAAGCCCCTTTACACAGGATGGCGACCTTTGTGCCTCCCTTGTGCGACCATAACATTTGCCAGGTCGCCGTTTGGAGGCTCAAAGGAGGCAGAATGGTTGCATAGGTCGTTCAAAGGTGGTACACAGGAGGTTCAGACATCCCCATGGACACCATGGTCGCCGTAAATTTGTGAACATGTTCAAAACAGTCGCACAAAGTTTGCCGAGGAATTGGTTGCTCAAAGGTGGCTCAAAGGAGGCAAAAGGGAGGTTCAAGCATTGCCGTGGTTGCAGTGCGGAGGCACAGTGGTCGCCCAGTGGTCGCGCTCGTAAATCGCCATGAAAATGGCCTAAAATGTTGTCGTGGTTCAAAAGATCGAGACATAAGTATCGCTGGAGCAGTTACATAGAAATATGATTTTTCTGGGTTTAGGCGACCATTGAGCGTCCTGCATGGCCAAATGTTGGTCGCTCAAAGGTGGCACAAAGGTCGCAGCCCTGTGTAAAGGGGTCCTTACCATGTCGAATCTCGTTGAGCATAATGCGGAGTTGGAATATTATTATTGCGGTCACCGTTGCCAGCCACGCCTGCGTGGTTCTTTCAAAAGACTAACAAATGGCAAATGGAAAGGAAACGTTTTTGTTTCCAAAAAATGGAGTGGGTTTGCCAAATACATACAAGTTTAATGTAATAACGTGTTGTGCTAATTTTGGAATGCATGCCAGACTTGCTTTAATGTCTGATGTTGTTGATATTGATATCTGCATGTACAGCGAGGACGTATTCGGGGGAGGGGATGAAGGAAAATGTAAACGTGACTTTTGCTGTCTTTCGATAATGCGCAAAGGTTAGTGGACTTTGTACCCTAAAAGAGAAGCTGGCGTCTTTAGTTATAAAGTATACGTTGGTACCTAATCATCTCTGATTGATTTTTTGTTGTGGTCCGGAATGCCACAACCTCGGTAGAAGTTTCTTTTCGGCCTTGTTCAGGAGGCTGCGTGCATTTTGTCTTGATTAAAAACATTCTTGAAATGATACAATGTAGAATCCCCCGAAGATCTTTGAGAGGATTGAACGTCTACACTGCTCTGTAATTCTAACTTCAGGGGGTAATAGAAACGGTTTCTCTCTCGGTGCTCTCATTTCAAGGACTTGAAAGAACATACTTGTTACGGATTCCACCTTTTGTTTGTTATCGTGGACAGTAAATTATGCATGCATATTTTAAATTCGTGCGAATAGTGCCTCCAGGGAGATATCGTTCAAATAGTGTTAAGAAAACACTTGCTCCCAGCCAGGGAGAAAGATACCACGTTTGTGTTGTTGGTAAGTACCTGCAACAAGTAACTGAAGACGGCATGTAAATTCTGACGGCAGCGGTGGTTTGGATGCGCCAACACCGAGTTTGTTGACCCTGTCTATAGGGAGCCTAATTCTGTCTCCCCTGCAAAGTGTCCCCTGGACACAACTACCTAGGTAAATATGTCCTCCCGGCCCAGTTAATTCTGTCCCCCTCCAGGTGATTCTGTCTCTCTTTTGTTCACGTATAAGACCGTTTCCGTGTATTGCTTTGATGAGTTAAATATACAGACTATAAATCCAGGGATTTTTGCCCTTTATGACGTTATCAACATGAAACAAAATAATCTGTTAGAATTCAGAAATTAAACCAAACTATGGTTTCTTGCCGTCATAGGCCGACACCGAACATCGGTCGAAAACAGTTTCGATTAGTGGCCCGCCGAACTAATTGGGCGCACACGTTTCTAACCACTCAATGCAACATCAAGTCACGTACAACCTAAAAACAGATTGGTTGAAAATAACCAATTGATTGGTAGAATTATGTGTCCAACCAATAATTGTTTATATTGGTCAATATGGCTTCTCAATACGTCAAGAACTGAACTCATCGAGCAGCAAATATGGCTTCTCAATACGTCAAGAACTAAACTCATCGAGCAGCAAATATGGCTTCTCAATACGTCAAGAACTAAACTCATCGAGCAGCAAATATGGCTTCTCATTACGTCAAGAACTGAACTCATCGAGCAGCAAATATGGCTTCTCAATACGTCAAGAACTGAACTCATCAAGCAGCGAATATGGCTTCTCAATACGTCAACAACTAAACTCATCGAGCACCAAATATGGCTTCTCAATACGTCAAGAACTGAACTCATCGAGCAGCAAATATGGCTTCTCAATACGTCAAGAACTAAACTCATCAAGCAGCAAATATGGCTTCTCAATACGTCAACAACTAAACTCATCGAGCAGCAAATATGGCTTCTCAGTACGTCAAGAACTGAACTCATCGAGCAGCAAATATAGCTTCTCAATACGTCAAGAACTAAACTCATCGAGCAGCAAATATGGCTTCTCAATACGTCAACAACTAAACTCATCGAGCAGCAAATATGGCTTCTCAATACGTCAAGAACTGAACTCATCGAGCAGCAAATATAGCTTCTCAATGCGTCAAGAACTAAACTCATCGAGCAGCAAATATGGCTTCTCAATACGTCAACAACTAAACTCATCGAGCAGCAAATATGGCTTCTCAATACGTCAAGAACTGAACTCATCGAGCAGCAAATATGGCTTCTCAATACGTCAAGGACTGAACTCATCGAGCAGCAAATATAGCTTCTCAATACGTCAAAAACTTAACTCATCTCCAATTTCCCGGTGTGTTTGGAGGTATAGTACAGAGCTCCTTGATGGGAATAAATCACGTATGAAGAAATAGTTTATGTCCATTTTTTGCGCTCAAAATAATTTCGTGCTATCAAATTCATTTCATACCCTCAAAATCATTTCGTAAGCTCGAAATAAATTTGTTATCACGAATTCATTTCGAGCGCACGAAATGAAGAACTCATTATTTCTTTATACGTGATTTATTTTTTATCATATGTCCCCTTAAGGGGTTCTGTGATATAGTTTTACCATAGGCGGTATTGTTTTTTATTGAGTAATAAAACACCGACGGAAGCACCTTCTCGGTATCATTAATGCATATTCCCCAGATCCACGGCTGCCTTTGATGTTCAGCCATCATACGATATGCTTGCAATATGGCTATCAAAGTCACTTGATATTTTGTTCATTGCCCCTTGGAGCAGTAGAACCTGTGATGGGCATGGCTTCATATATCAAACAACGATGCCCGACTTGACTCGAGTGTTGTGGTTTGTTCAAAGCATCAACGTGACTTTGACTAGAGAGGTTTTTTGGTGGAGTTGTTTTTGTTCCAGCTCTTTTGATATCGAAACACATCTACATGTAAGCCCGTCACACCGTTAATGCGACCATTCCTTGAGTTATTTCACCAAGCATGCTAATGTTCTGATGGTTTTGTTGGCCATTGTGTTTCCGGAATCTCATGAATTCTTTTTAGGTTTTAGGGGTATGTGTTAGGTAGCAATAGAGTGTGGAGTGGGTATAGGGACAACATATCGTGCCGGGTATACAACAAAAGTCCGCTCCGCCCTAAATCTTGCTGGGTATACACAGCACCTATCAAATTTACGGCATTATGGTTTGCTTTTGCAGACAGTCTTTGATTTATATTAGTATTAAGGTACGGTATAGGTCCCACATTGGTTGCGTAAATGCTCACTGAAAACATGTTTATTTCGGTTTTTTTCTCTGGAGGTTTGTACGACTTAATTTTCTAAAACCTTTTTAATATTAAGAGCGAAGCATTTTCGTAAGGTTTGTACATAATTAATTAGAACGCAACTAATAAATTGCAAGTAGCCTTGGTGATTCGTTCGTGCAAGATCAAATCATTGGACCATGGAGGTAGGAAACGCATCCATGATTGGACTATGTGGTTAACTAGGCGACAAAGGGACAATTTGTGCAGGAGATGTCGTCTTGTGTTACATGTATGTATACACATTTTGTACGTAAAAGGCTTGGGTGTTATTTCTGTCTTCTATATTATTAGTTCCGAAAATCACCCTTCTCCGCGCCATTCTGTTGATGGTGTCCCGTGCGTTTGTTTATGGTGTAAATAGAGAACACATGCCTGGCGACACGAAGGTGACTTGGGGTTAGGGTTAGAATCGAGGACGTCCTCGATTAAGATTCGTGTACAAAACCAATGAGAGCCGTCGGAAAAAGTTCGAGTTCAAACAAAGGGAATTATAGAGAGGAACAAATTAAAGAAACTCCTTGATTTACACCATAAACAAACGTGTATGTGCCTGTTACGGTTTGGCATGGAGAGCAGAATGAATGATAATAGAGCCCGTCCATATTTAGGCAGCAGTATCACAACCAGAAGAAGGGGCATGAATTATGCAATATGTGTTTGCAAATGGAATAAGCCATGGCATTATTTATCTGCCTCGTCAGTGTGATGAGCCTGGCCAAGGCAACACGTGTACGTGGCATGTGCATACATGTACACTGTATGTGTATATGTACAGTACATGTACATGACTGTACATGTACATTACATAAACCAAACGGAATATGCTTCATTAATGGTGCGCGACGGTGAAGGCTAGTATCCTTGTCTATTAAATCATTAAATAAATAGATCCAGGCCCTATCTTGGTTTATTTTTCTTCCACAAAGACTCCCCATCTGTTACTTGAGCCTAATTTGTAAAGTCTACTGAAATGTAGAACAAGGTGAAGCTTGCAGTTTTCATAAAGGTAGGCCTACACCGTGTAGGCCTTTTCTGTAACTTGTAAAATATATAAAACATATTGTAATTATGTGCATGTAAATGCAGACACTATCTCGATCCCGGTCCGTATGGTCTACACAATGTTCTACTGACGTCATACGACCTCAGTTTACAAAGCAGAGTGACGTTAGCATAAATTATCATTCCAGTGTCCCTTCCACTGGATGTTTTACTTACCCTGTTTTACTCTCTCTTTCGACGGATTATTATACCGTGGTCGCCGCTTGCTCACGTTACATTGAATTCCCACATGCCTTCTGCCGCGAAAGTGTTTGTGCTTTGAATGAAAGCATTGCCGGTGAGAAGTAGACAAACTTGACTTTGAAAAAAAATCGTGTATACAATATACAATATAATTTTTAAGTCACAAGTTCAAATTAGCGGGTTTGAATTTAAAAATATAGATTTAAAATATATTTAAAATATATTAAAAATATCTTACTCATTTGAAAGTAAATAATGATTCTAGGCATCCAGCAAAATGATTGCGCTAGATATCCTGTAATTATTCCGAAAATATAATTTTATAAAGAAAAAATTCGCGATCGCCGGACAGCGATCGCGAAAAAACAAAGATAACATAAGAATAACTGCCCAATGCCAGTTGAAAACAAACGCTGTTTTTCGTGCTTTTCTCGACATCCATGATTGTAAAACTTCGGACAGGTCAGTTAAATGATATTTACTATGAAATACAACCCCCCAAATCTACCCATTAATGATAATTCAAGCAATTACCAATGGTGTGTCCTACCTTTAAGGAAACGAGGGTCGCATGTACGACCCGAACAGATTGGTACGTCGTGACACGTGTCTCGTATATTCGGTTGGGGCAGTGGCATAACCGACTACATTGAAGTTGTAGGGGAACCTGGGGATCCAACCAAAAAATAATAAGAGGGGAGGAGGCAGTGAATAACAACAGATATGTTCGTGTGCAATTCAAAGTTTCAAATGCATTGGGGAACCGGGGGTGGTACGGACCTCCGACAGGGAGGGAGCACGAGCCCTTCCCACTGTAGTTACGCTAGTTGCTGTTGGCTCGACCCGGCCGCGATCATTTTTTTCTGCAGGTAGTTTGGTACATAGTGTACATTTATTAGCCAATCAGAACACAGATGGTGTTGACGTTATCGATGATGTTAGAGTTGTCTGGGATCTGAATAAGGTTAGGGTTGTCCCAGACAACTCTAACATAATCGATGACGTCAACACCATCTGTGTTCTAATTGGCTAATGTACCAACCTACCTGCAGAAAAAAAATATCGCGACCCGGCCCTGATCATTGGAATGACGATGTTTGTAGACGTTGATGGTCGTGTATTGTTCACCTTTTATGGGTCGCAACAAAAAATGTGTCTTAGTAATACTCAAGTTCAACCTAAATAGTTAAATAGACTGATGTATTAAATAGACATGTAACCAAGAACTATGTATTCTAAAGGCATCTGTTGGTGTGAAAATGCAACCCCAAAATAACACTGAAACACTTTACTTGAAGCTTTTCAAACAGCTCACCACGGTTTTCCTTTAACCATTCCTACATCCAGGCTGTAACATATAAAAGTCTGAACTTTAAAGAAAACAAAACTTTCAAAGTATCCAGTATAATTCTTTAAAGATGATGCTCTAAAAAGTTACATGTTTTGTTTTAACAAAGCAATTATGATCGGTATTTGGGGCATCTAAAGAAATTCAATCCGAATTGCTCTTAACCAAGTCCTATACCTAATCACACGCATGAGTAAGGGAGTATTAAAAATACTTGGTATAAGTCATTGTTAACAGTTTGTTTTCTTTAGGATTTCATACGCAAGATGCTTTCAACTCCCAACGTGATTTGTTTCAATTTACCAATTTACAAGGCCAATCCGCATTTGGGTGAGTTCCCATTCAGCCGAACGCAGCTACGTGCATGTCACGCACTGACCCCACCCATGTGCATGTCACGCACTGACCACCCACGTGCCCGTGTGTGTCGTTCCAACTCTTGCGCGTATCATTCCTAGATTACAAACTACTAAATACTATTAATTCCACAGGAAGTTTAGTGTTAATAATACTTTTACAGCAAGTATAGGCGTTTTAACAGTATTTTGGTAAGTTACTTTTTGAATGGCTCAATGTATTCTTCACCTTTAACTTTATACAATGTAGGTACATGTAAAAAGATAGAGGTCGTTTTTTGATGCGTGGGAAAAGTATGCCTACCAACTTAAAACTTAAAACCAACTTAAAACATACCAACCTTACTACCTAAAACATGTCAACAATCCAAACTGTACGACTTCGTTCAGCTAGCGGGATGCCGCGCAAAGCGCGGCATCCCGCTAGTATGGATAATGGGACGTTAAAACCAACTCGGATTTCCGGACACAATTCACACATTAGCCCGAAATAAGAATGTCGGGGCATCGCTGAATCAGTTCTTTGAAAACAGATATCGTTCGGGCACGTCATAAAAAGGATTTAAATCTGTTTGAATACACATCGGGGGACAAATATAGTTAAACAAATCAGACCAGGAATTTTACAACGCACACTATCTGGCGCATGATCGGCCGTCCAAGTGCAACGAGCATTAGTGAGATAACCCGTAAAAGCGAGGCTTTGGAAACACTGTTAGAAGTGAATCGACAGCTATATTATCGAATGGTGATCTCGCTGAAAGAAAAGGCATCGTTTCAATGTGTTGTATTAACGGCGTTTTAACCACAGGTAGTTCGTCGACTCCGCATCGATAAACCCCATCTGTCATTTTTAGCCCGTCCTCTTCCCGTTTATTATCTGATGGGTTTTCCAGACGTCATAAGTCGCGTAATGACTGGTGGTGGGCATTTATAAACTCCCACACCGACGCCTGGCTCAGTAGATGGTTTGCAAACGTTCAGTTTAACAGCTGCAGTGGAGTTTGAATGCTTTCAGAACGATTGTTGGCGTTTACTGTCTTGATATTAAACACAAAGTCGTCACTCTTCAGGTAGTTCATCGAGACCACAGCTATCAATATTTAAACTCGGGCGCTTCTGGAGGTGCGTGTTTGCTGTCAATTAGGTAAGCCCACATCATTTACATTTTAATGAGTTAGCATACTGGGAAGCTTCATTTATACTTCATGTATACGTCCTAAATTAATATAGATATGCACGCGTGCTTAAAATAACATCGGAAGCGTTTAAAGGTAGGATACACCATTGGTAATTGCTTGAATTATAATGAATTGGTGGATTTGGGGGGTTGCATTTTATAGTAAATATCGTTTAACTGACCTGTACGAAGTTTTACAATCATGGATGCCGAGAAAATCCCCCAAAACAGCGTTTGTTTTCAACCGACGTCGAGCAGTTATTCTTATGTTATTTGTGTTTTTTCGCGATCGCCGTTCTTTATAGAATTTTATTTTTCAGAATAATTACAGGATATCTAGCGCAATCATTTTGCTTGATGCCTAGAATCATTATTTACTTTCAGATGAGTAAGATATTTCCTAATAATTCGGTAGTAAAAATAATCGATATCTGAAAAATGGTGTATCCTACCTTTAATGTATTGCCATCTATTGAATAAGTATTTCAATTTCACTTTGGAGTCTGAACAAATAGTTCAACCATGGACGTGACTTTGACATTTTAAAGCAATGTTGTTACCGAAAGTTATGTTGTATTTTTACCTTTTAATTTCATTTTTTTCATTTTTACTACGGAGTGTTTATTTGCAATACTGGAGAGCGGTAGTTTGCTTGCCTGAATGGTTTGCCATGTTACAGCGCATTATTTTAAATGACATATTTTTCTGCATTGCATCGTATATTTTGGAAGACATGAATGACTTGGTGGCACACGTATCAATTAGTTTATTGGTACATATAGGTTGGTAAACACCGCCAATCGTGGACGGGGCATTGCCCGACCGTCTTCTCTTTTTTATTTTGTACTCGTTTTCGGAAGACCTACATAGGAGTTGTACACGATTTGGAATCGTGGACGTTTTGTCAATCGTGGACGTACCCAATTCTTTTGTCTGACGACCACGATTGGCGGTCAATATATACGCATTTTAGCTTGTGTTTAGTTTATTAAAGTGTCAGTGGTCTAATGGAAAGTGAATTTTCGAAACAATTTCGATACAACGAAGGCAATACTCGATAAGGTCGTTGAGTTAGCAATGAAGTGGTGGTCCGCGTTCCAATGTCCCTTCAAAAACTGTGCCTGTGTGTTACAATGCAGAAAACAACTAAGCTACATGTACATAATGCATATAAACAAGGCCGGATTATGTCATTGCGAAGCGAATTCGTTAGGGCAACAGAGAACGTCACAGTGAAACTTCAATTGTTTACGTCATGAAATTCGCTTTCGCGTGAAGTATGAACTGGCCTTTAATCTAAAGTAAGTGGGTTAATACACTATGATTATTTAGTTTCACAATCTACATGTAGTTAGGAGGAGCTCCTCGGCTTTCCATTGACACCTTTCTTGCATCAAAGCTGTCACACAATGACCGAGTACATTTTTATTTAAAATGACAAGATGAAATCGCATCTTTACACGTTTCGCTATTCGGTGTAAATCGAGATAATAATCTATGCAAGTTAGCAATGAATAAGTTCACATCTTACGTTTACCAACTTAAATGATAAACAGACAAGATTTTTTAGAAATAATTGAACTTTATTCAAAAAGGAATAGTCTTATATTGCTTTTTTATGCACCTCCAACAGCGACGGAGCATGTCCTGAACTTCTCGTCTCACAATAGCCGGATCATTGCGCTATGAGCTTTCTGTTGATGGGGAGGTGGACACTGCATGTTGGAGGTGTGGGTACATAAAAAGGGCAAGGTTTTAGTAGAAATCCTTTTTGAACTATGAAGTCCAATTATTACTGAGAAAAGCTTGTTTGTTGATCATTTAAGTTGGTAAACACGCACCGATTGTCCTGATTTGCATCAATTACCCAAACTCAGAAAAATACGATTTCATTTTCAATAAACATTTTCAATAAACAATTTACTCGGTCATGTGTGACAGCAATGACGCAAGAAAGGTATCAATGGGAAGCTGAGAAGTGTGTCTTAATTAGTAAACCACATGTAGACTGTCAAATTAAATATTCTTGGCGTATAATCTCTTGAATTTGGATACCTGTTTTTGATACGCACTGTACAAGGTGTCCTAAAAAAAAGCAATTAATGTGTTAAAGGGATCGTATACGTTTGGTAATTGGAACCCCTGTTTGTTTCAATCCTATATAGTTATAGATATATACCTTAAAACTAACCTGTAAAAATTTCATTTCAAAAGATGGTAGCGATTTTAAAATATTGCCGAAAATCTGGAGCGGTTATGTCCACGCAGGAAGAATAATCTGCAATGGAATACACAATCTGAGAAACGTCACTGCAGTAACGCTTCTCAGATTCAAATTTTGGGGGATAAAAAGTGATAACTTTTTCCATAACCTCAGTAGGCCTACTTTGAAGTTTCAAAAAATGCATTATACTATCCAAAGCTGCTGTACTTCTTACCAAGTCAGTTTTTATTGCCAATAATTTTTGGAGTAATTACCAAACGTATACGATCTCTTTAAGGACTGTATACAGCAAAATACAATCGCCTATCGTTCTAACTTTTGCTCTCTGAAAGCAAAATTCGAGCAAATTCTGCAATAAATAATATGTGTGCAAAATTATTGAAGTACATAATCGGGACGGTAACTTCAACATCGAATCTGTAACATTCTGTAATGATTTCTTATTATAGGATGACTCGTATCATAAGAAACTAATAAGGCATCAGTGAGAATACACTAAGAAGAAGTCTAATGAAATAAAAGCAATTGATAATTATACATGGGCAAAGTCTATATAAATGGATGTGCAAGCTATAATGCTGGCCATTGGTTACATTGATTATTTATAACTCCTTGTACCACACATCGACTAGACACTGGGAACACCAAGATGAAGGATGAATCTTAAAAATTGTGTTTACGAGTTGCGCAATTGAACCGGTGATTTTGCAGCCATTTGTTTGCCGATTTTGTTAAAATTAGACAATGAGATAGCCAAGATATCATAAGTTTAGGGTGATATAGGTAACTCCTCGAAAGAAGTATAGTGCCTAAGACAAAGCGCTGCAGTTCGGTATGTTTTATTCAGTGTAGGTATCTGCAGTGTAATCAGGCCGGTTCACAAATACGCGAATTCGATGCGAATACAAAGCTTTCGCTGTGAAATTCGCTGAAGTCCAATGTGTTCAACTTTTGCGAATTCGCAGCACGGAAAACCTCCCCTGACGTCAACGATTCGCGTTGGTATTCGCTTTCGAAATGGAGAAGCAGGATATGAAACATGTTATACTACACCAGGCAGCTTGCAATTTGCGATCCAGCTACTATTTCACAACCCTGTATGTGTTTAGCTTTGTCAGCAAATATACTGTTTGCGAATACGCGCGGAGATCAACATGGTAAACGTGGGGCCTGGACTAGACTACAGACGTTGAGAGCTGATCGGGTGAATTGGTCAACACGCCTCCCGCTAAATGCAGGCAAACGACGTGTGATTCGCGCGCAAAAAATTTAACAACTGTCCAGCATCACATTACCACCGAGTAAATGTTTGAATGCGAATATTTGCCTTCAGATTGGGAACGCGTCGCGTGTTTGCCCGATTCTCCAAATGTAATCACAAAGCTCTAACAACATTTGTATTTTATGATAATTGCTCCTTCCGTAACTCCGCACGTAGGTCCGTTTTATTTACAAGCTATTGGGACTAAATTTGTATTACATTGTTCCATAAGTAGACCAATGCATGTTTTCCACATGGCACTTTTCATAAATATAGTTTACCCATTACCATTGGTCGAGAGTCCGATGATAATACAGTTCCTTCCTCCGTGCTGTTTTTAAATACTTATCCAGTGTCACATGAAATTTGGACGCCGATGAAATCAGATCGCTTTGTCATTTTATTGGTTGAAACCCCACAATGCATGCGCAATACTACAAACGAGTCCGTATTTCACATTACTACACTTCATAAATATTCATGAGCAAAATTGGAGCACGTCATAGGCCGATTTTGCCGCGCGTCTGGGAAGTAAAAATGATACGCTGCCTTATGACGTCATTCCGGTGAGTATCCAGCTCCCTGCCGTGCGGTATTATATCAGCCGTGCGAAGCAGGCTGATATATTGTATTCGTCGCCTTTCTTTCTTTCTTTCTTTCTTTCTTTCTTTCTTTCTTTCTTTCTTTCTTTCTTTCTTCGGGCAAACGCTCACAAAAAAATCTGCCAAATTCAATATCTGCCAAATTCTTTGACCGATTTCAACCAAATTTGGACAGGATCTTCCTTGACCCAAGTTCTATCTGTAGTGATCAGCAGGTGTGGTCAAACGTCACCTAGTGGTCACTAGTGGTCATTTTCTTTAAAACTACAAAATGCTACTTCTTCCACAGTCTTGGTCCAATTATTGTCAAACTTGGCCAGTTACATCTCTGGACCATGCCTCATAAAAGTTGTTCACAAAATTTGGCCAGTGGTCACCAGATGGTCAGCAGGGGTCATTTTCTTCAAAATTAGGAAATGCTGCTTCTCCCAAAGTTTTGATCCAATTCATGTCAATCTTGGTCAGTTATATCTCTGGACCAAGCCTCATATAGGGTGTACACCGATAATCTGGCCAATGGTCACCCAATGGTCAGCAGGGGTAATTTTCTTTAAAATTACAAAATGCTTTTTCTCCCACAGTCGTGGTCCAATTAATTTGGCCAATGGTCACCTAATGGTCAGTAGGGTCAGAATTTGACCATTGGTCACCTAATGGTCAGTAGGGGTCATTTTCTTCAAAATAACGAAATGCTTCTCCCACAGCCTTGATTTAATTAACTCGTAAAAGTTGTTCACAGAATTTGGCCAGTGGTCACCTAATGGTCAGCAGGGGTCATTTTCTTCAAAATTACGAAATGCTTCTTCTCCCACAGTCTTGGTTTAATTAATTTGGCCAATGGTCACCTAATGGTCAGTAGGGGTCAAAATTTGGCCATTGGTCACCTAATGGTCAGTAGGGGTCATTTTCTTCAAAATAACGAAATGATTCTCCCACAGCCTTGATCTAATTAACTCGTAAAAGTTGTTCACAGAATTTGACCAGTGGTCACCTAATGGTCAGTAGGGGTCATTTTTTGTCAAAATAACGAAATGCTTCTCCCACAGCCTTGATCTAATTAATTTGGCCACTGGTCAACTAATGGTCAGTAGAGGTCATTATACTGAAGCATATCAAATGTATTTTCTTCTACATTCTTTAGCCGATTTCAGTCAAACTTGGTTAGATGCTTTTGCAATTTGGGAGTGGTAGTCATCACCAAGTGGTTAGTGCGAGGCGGTTCACACAAGCCTTACAAAAGACTATTTAGGCTGATATCCGTGCTTCCTGAAGCACATTAGCTCTAGTTCTTGTTGGTAGCACCAACAATTTCCTCTGGAACCCGCCTCGTAGACATCTAGTCTGTGGCGTGTAATCTTTACGGAACCAATCTCATCAGTAACGTTACTAGATTTCCGTCATATGACAAAGAACTTGAATATATTGTGCTGAATAAAGATGCTAAATCTACGAAGGCCGTTATCGACAAGTCAGTGATTAATTTTATGAGGTGTAGTAAAACAAATACAGCATGGTTTATTTCTGGAAAATAGTGAGAATTACTGGTCTCAACCTACACCTCGGGACCAGTAATTCCCACTACTTTCCCTCAAACCTTGCTGTATTTGTATAGTCCTTAATTCAGGCTGTTCCATCAACTTGCATTCTGCGTAACATCGCGTAGTACGGCGGGACGCGCGCGCCAATGCCCATATTAGGAGTTACCTCCACTCCCGGACCGATCACGTGAGATAGGATATCCGAGGAACATACTACAAGCGTAAATCGAAATGGGTGTTTCACATAATATGATGTATAATTGTTTAACAAAATCGTTGGAAATTTGTAATTTTTTACTTAATTGTTTAGACTTTTGGACCAAGGCGGTTTTTTTTTACCAAAAAGGTATTCATGCCTGGGAATAGAAAGGTGGTTGGCCGGTCATAAACAGCATGTTTAATACATGTAAGCATAACCCTAGCCTTCGGCTCGGGTCATAATCAACGTCTTTTATTTCCTAAATAAAATAACAACAGAAAATATGAATGTTTAATACTTATGTGTAATACGTGTAACCAACATATATTACAAGGTTTAGAAAATTCACCTTTTCACTGTAAAATAAGCCATAAAACGTCAAAATTTGATATTTTTGACAGAGTTATGAGTAATTTCCCAAGAGAGGTCAAATTGATCTTGGAGCCATGTTTTCAATGTTAGTCATTGGGACAAAGGTAGCCTACAGTTGCCTCTGCGTGGGTAATTACCTGGCCTACTTTGCAAAAAGCGAGTAAATAAAATTCCAAACACATTCTTGCTATCAGTTTGTAAACATTGGTGTTTAGGCATTGGGAACGTGCGTTTAGCTGCTAATCATCAACAGTTATTCACCTTACAACACTGTCTTGTACATCCAAAAAAAATTGTATGCAAGTCAGTTGTCCCCCAAAAGGCTAAAAGCCACTCTAGGTAAGAAGCTACAAGACGAAAAACTATTAAATGTGAAAATAACTCAGGGGAGTTGAAGATAGGAATTGATATTCCTCTTAAAACAGTCTAGATTGTAGGATGGAAGGAAACATACACCAGGCAAGGAGTTCCAAAGAGATGGAGTACGTGGAATAAAGCTGTTGGAATGGCTTTTTGTATACAGGAGTGTATAGGTGAGAAGAAGCAGAAAGTGTGGTTTCACGCTCAAACATTCTGATAGGAGGAATTGTGATCAAATTGACCTCTCTTGGGAAATTACTTCTAACTCTGTTAACAAAATATCATATTTGTGATGTTTCATTTTAAAGTGGAAAGGTGTATATCTTTCAAATCATATACCTATGTTATCTATGTTGGTTACACATTCTACGTGTAGCATTCCGTTATATTTTGTTGGCATTTTTTTGGAACGCACTGTATTAAAAACAATACACAATAACGAAACTTGACACGTGGCTGACCCACAGAAGATCCTTCAGTATTGCGATCGGTCTTTTCTTATAACTATACACGTACATAAAACATTGGGAGCCAGAATTGTTTGATATAACGAACTTACCAAGTAGTCCGCTATACCAGCAGCGTTCGTTGAAAGTATTGTGTTCCACTCAACATACAATTAAGTTGTTTCCGAACATATTTAAAAAACATCGAACATTTTACATATAATAACAAGGATTAGAAATGTTGACAGTCTAGATTCGGTTCTGGCTATAGTCACTCTTAGGTTTGCAATTCAACAAAAAACTAAACGATGTGGCAGTATAGTGTTAAATAAATGCGAATGTTGAAAACACGCGTATAATATATATTATATATATGTGGCCTTTGGTCGAGATTAAGTTGAAAATAGTTTGGACATTAGTATTTCTTTAGTAGAACAGAGACGATGATCTTTTAACCCCCTCCCCCGTGAACGCATTAACGATTTCGGCCCATGCTTTTCAGTGGTTGTATGGTTTACCCAAACAAATCCAAAAGATTTTTCAGCAAAGATCGTAAAACCTGCGGTGGCGAGTCTTGAGTCGGATCACGTTAACAGAATCATAATAGAAATAAAAAAACAGTCAGTGTCCAATTCCTTAATGGTTATTCCTCCGTGGGTCTGGTTTCATTTTCAGTTCTCCCCGGGCAGGTATAATTTTAAAAGCTAACCGGATTAACGTGGAGGCGACTTGGGAGGAATTGGAAAAAGTGTAGATAGCTCTATCTGAGACGGACACACACACACACAAACAGGAATATCTCAATGTTTATGCGGACGGTGTGGTGGCTGGTTTTTTCTAAGCTGTTAGTCCACTCCTGAGACGACAGCACTACAGTAGTGTTTGGCTTTGACCAGGAGCCGTCTCGAGTAATAGCTGAAGCATCTAACATTTCCACGTGAAACAAGATCTGCTGTTGATCTTGGGCCCCGACTTGACTGCCCGTGGGATACGGTCGACGCAAAAGGCGCGGGAAAGAAAATATTTATCCATAAAGCGCGAAGAGCACGGTCGTCTGCAAGCCGGGCGAACGTGCGTCTAGATGACAGTCGGTCCAATTTTACTCGAAATACATCGCCTCTGGACGTCCCGCGCTGTGGCTTTAATACGCGACTCTATGCCTGGTTAGATTCCAATGAATTGGTTTTCGTGCTTGTTATTTTTTTTTTGATCGAACGGTAGGGCCTATATATTTATTGATGCTGAATGCTAAGAAGCCATTACAGCATATTATGAATAACATTGTATTTGCCATTGCTGTAACATCGTGATATTCTTCTTTCCTATTTTTTGCGAATGAAGTCAACGTTTCTACAAATGTGCGGAATCTAGAAAATTACAAGAGCACTTTACAACGACAACATTTAACAAAATGTTAACCTTATGGAGCTCTCACACTCTGCCGTGTAGGCCTACCGTCCACCTGCCGGGCTATTAAAAAACAACAGAGTCCAGAACGTTGGGTTTTGAGCGAACTTGTCCCCGGCCGCAAACAAAAATTCATAAAATTAATCTTTTCACCGTTTCGTTGCCATCTTCTGACCGTTCTCACCGGGCGCATACCGGGTGTTGAACGTGCTTCTACCGTCTTCACCGCCCAGATTGACTTTTGTTGAAAATTTTGGCCGTTTCCATACCAGGACCATACCGGGTCTCGTACGTGTGCACCGGGTTTGTAGCAGCCACCTACCAGTCACTTAGCGTCCCCTCACCGCTCGGAGCGTCCTGTGAGCGAGTCCCCGGACTGCTGACGTCATGACACGACTGCCATAAATACCCCGATTTGAACGGCAACGGTCAGTCCGCTCTCCATTTTTTTTTGCCCGTTCATCACCGTTCTGTAACGGGTTATGAGCGTGTTGTGAACGTGTTCATACAGTGTGACCGTTTTCATAACGTATTCATACCGTCCTCATACCGTTCAACACCGTCCTCTTGCCGCTTACTTGCGGCCGGTGCCAGCCGGCCAAAGTTTTGAACATGCCCAAAACTTTCGCCGGGTCCCACCGGGTGTAAATAAGCGCCAACGCCCTATTAACGTGTTGCCCGCTTTGATAACGAACCACCGTGTGCCCTCGCCGTTCTCCACCGTCCGCAGACATTTTCGCGCACGGTGGCACACGGTAGGCCTACACGGCAGAGTGTGAGAGTCACTTTACAAATAATACAACGTCACGTTTGGCCGCCCATGCAAGCGTCTCCGAGTCCGCTATAATGTCGTTACTAACATGTATAAACGCCACAGGGAAGCACACAGTGCATGTACTGAGAACTTAAATTGGAGTTTCATTTCCGTGACGCTAAAACAATGCAAAAAGTAACTTCACTTTTAGGAATGCAAATTTTTATCTTGCCCCGCACAACATCCGCAAGTATGTATAGATCGCCATGAATGATCATTGGAGTATCACGAAACATGCCCGTCATGAATTGTGCAAAGCACGATTTCTGCACTTTTTTCTAAGTCTGAAAATAGATTTTGGATAGGGCACAACAGAAACATTTTCTCCCAAGTGCTAAGAATTGACCTCATAAAATTGCTACAGAATCTTGCTTCACTTCTTACGATTAATGGCCCATGTGTAGTTATATCGATCTGTACAAGAATTATTTGTCACGTTCACGCAATGAATAAAACTAGCCTGACCTCGTAGTTTTATTCATGAGTAGCTAGGTATACCATGGAGGAATAATCTAGTTTATTCCTCCATGGGTATACGATGTGTTATTCATCAAACAGACGTACGGAAATAAATTGACTTATTCGTTTTACGTCCCGAAAGATAATTTATGGACTGAATGTCGTTTATATTAGGTATATAATACCAGTTTTTATAGGTCAGACCTATTTACATTGGTTGATTTTCAGAACAGTGTTACACGCGAAGCTGGTACATGCATGCATACACTGACCTCACGTGAACACACTTATAGTCTCGCTGGAAACAGCGCCACGCGTGACGTAGGTGAGCGAGCTAGCCGCGGCCAACGGAACAAAAAGTGGTTGGTACGTGGCAGAGAATCAAGAGAAGCGTGACTGTTTTACTTGAGCGTTGGCTCACAGATCGCGCACTCACCACACACGGCTTCTAACCTATACGGCGAGAGCTGGAAGTCTGCCACACAATGGGTCGTCTTTGGTATGCATAGCCACCGCGTATATTGGTGGCTTAGGTAGTTCATCGACGTGGCTTGCTATCTACTGTAACGGCACGCACTTGATGGACTAATTGGGACTTACAAGCAAAGAAATTGTGCTTACTAAAGACAGTTTAGTATCAGGATTTGCTTTTACGAATTTCAATTGCACCTTCTGATTCTTCTGACGTGAGATTCCTCGTGGAAATGAGGTCTTTGGAAAGAGGTGACGAGAGAGTCGGCGCTTAACTAAAAAGGTAAATATTTTTTTAAATAGTAAGGTGGTATACCTATTTTTCTCTTTGAGAAGTGAATAAAGCGACATACATGTTTGGTGCAGTAAATTCGATCCGTCAAACGAATGCCGTATATTCCACTCGTAATCGAAGAAAATGCGTGTGTGTACTTTTCCATTTTAGTTGCAGTGTTTATGCAATAAACGGCAGCGATGCCGGGTACCAATTACCACTAACAAAAAAAAAACATGCGGCAGCAAACCTAAAGCCGGCCCAGGTCTGCAATTTGCGAGTCAAGGGACTAAAATATTGATATTTTATTCGGAATGCCGACTTCAAATTGGAAAGCCAATACATGCCTAGTAATGGGACATGCCTCCCTTGCCGCATATCGTATAGAGAGTCTGGCTGAGAAATATCGATCTTGTAAATTGCTATATAAGTCTTGAAGGAAACAATTGAATTATGATCCGTGTGAATTACAACTCCAGTCATGTTTGTCGCCGTATTGATTATTATTATCGCGGTGGTGTAAATATGCCTTGTTTCAAAGGCAATCCATGTACGTACATCTTGGTGTATCGTAATCGCGTCCTTTTGTACAGTTTTAAACCGTACGGCTCTTTCATGCATCTGCTCAAATATCACTAAATGTTAGCTAAACTTTGCCTAGCCTATTGCAGGGATGTAGTCCAGTCCATCACAAGTCCCTGCAAGTCCCCGTAAGTCCCTGCAAGTCCATCACAAGTCCTTCAGTTCCAATTCATATCACAAGCTATTCAAATCAGCTTTGACAAAGGCATTCCTTTGTCATTGTTCATCCAGTTACGTGTGACTGCCTTTATGAAGGGACTTGTGACTGGCTTCACGAAAGGACTTGTGAACGGACTTGCAGGGACTCGACTACAACCCTGGCCTATTGTAACATTACGCATGGATAAACAATATTATGTACGTCATTCATATTATCATCTTAACAACAGAACCCTTTTTAATCCTCTCATTAACAAAATGTTCAACAAACTATCAAAAGTGTGTTTATCTGAATTCGTATAGGGCCAGTCACTAGCGTTACATTAAAGCTGACGCCCGTTTGAATTTCGCAGGTAAACGCATGAATTTTTGGAACAGCCCCGCTATTTTAACTTAAGAGGATCTGAACGAACCTATTTTGAATGCGTTTTCTTAAGTGCTCGAATGATATGTTTATCTGACAAATGAAACGTACGCACAAAAAAGCAATTTACAATGAACGTATGGTTTCCATTAGGCTTTGTTATGGTTGGTTGAGATGAATTACAGAGTAAACAAAACAGCGAGCAAACCACTCAAACACGTTTTTGTCCTGATGATGAATATAGTGTTCAGTGTTTGCATTTGCGACACATTTGAAGCTAAATGACTTCCATACTATTATCTTACAAATGATAGCAATATAGTCCATCATAATAATTAAAATGGCGACATGGTTTTAAATTCGGTCATAAATTAATTTTCATCGGTGAAAATGACATGATTATTTATGACTCGTCCTGGGAAAAAATATTTTGGATTATACACATCTTGCTTGGGGACCGGCAGTTTTGAAACCATAATAGGATGTTTTATTATGGCCACACTGAAAAATAATGCGTAGAAGTACATGTATAATTATGCTTCGCGTTTTTGAGGGACAGAATCGTTAAGGTAAGTGCCAACTCGTTTTAATTGATGTTGCTAAATATGGCATAATAAGGCGGCAAAATGCATGTTGGACATGTACTTGCTTGGCCATGTAATTGTAAATAACTGCACATAATTAAGTAATACTGTCACAAAATTAGCTGAATCCAAATGGAAGATAACAAGAGGTATCGAGATCTGCGTGCCATGCATGCATGCGCCCTTTTCTGTTTATGATTGCTCCTTGGTAATTTCGCAACCGGCGGGGTGTTTATGCAGTCAGCCACGCTACAGGTTATACAGCGCAGAAACGTTGCCTAGATACACGTGTATCTCTGGTTCAATCTACATTGATGGGCAAAAGGAATATGCATGTATTAGATTGATGACAATAATATACACTTTCTGTATTGCAAGTTGTAGGTCTACCAGCAAGACTAGCGATAAATTGTTATTAGACAAACCAATGCACATATTAGTTTACCACAATGGAAATTCGCTGCATAAGTTGCAATTCGTTGCATAAGTAATTCATCAAAGCCTTAGCGTAATATTATTTAAAAATTCAATTGTGCGTATTATTATGTACCGTCAGGTTAGAAAGCAGTCCTTGGAAATAACTCTGGACCATACGGTAGTTGCTCTCGAGTTGAATTGTAGCCTCGTAAACATTGAATACCACTGCAAACTTCAACGAGCGGTGGGCATTATAAATTGGGTTTACCTTATCGCCTCGACAATCATTTATAAATGGCGGCAAGGTGGTGACAGAGGAGATTGTGGGCTGGCGCCGCGCCGAATCGGTTGAAGAGCAAAGCGGGCGCGGTACTATAAGCCGCAACATCGGCGAATTCATGCAATTAAGACTAAAGCGCCGAGATTTATCCCAAATCCTTCCTGACGAAAGCTCTCTATCAACGCCTTTGTTGTTGCTGAGGTCTCCTCGTAGATAAAACCATTTACACAAAACAAGATTCTTTTGTTAGTTTTTCTCTTGTCATCCGTGATCATTCTACATTTTTGGCCGTTGAAATGTTGCAGAACACGCAGTTTGTTGACTGATGTAGTCTGCTAGACATTGGGTCGAATGAATAAAAAAAAAGCAAATGCTATGAAGTACAAACAAAAAGTACAAGTATTTACTTCAGACTTCAGAGTAAAAGCATTAGGGAAAAGCAAATGCTTAAATTCGTATGAATAAAATAACGTTTTAATGTTTAGTATTTACTGGCTGAAATAGTAGAAAATGCTTCTTGCTTACAGTTGATTGCACAGCCTAATAGTTTATAACAAGAGAGTCTCTATTGTACAGTCACACATACATTCTTGTACGCTGACAGGGGTATAAGAATGAAATCGGAACCTCAAGTTGCTTTGCAGTCAGGCCGCCCCTTTCCATCCCCAGAATGTTGCAAGAAATGATTGGCCATCTACGTCTCATTTCTTTCCCAAAACCCAGTACAACTGCTTGTATTTTTATCCTAGACAGTTCATACCTTTTCCTACCTATTATATAACAGCTCCTATTTTGCATATTACTAGTATTCGCTTCTCTTTTTTCCAGGTAGCCTCGACCCAACCTTGAAAAATGACGAGTAAATACTGCAAATCTTAAGCATTTACTTATTTGTATTCATTCCAATGGGAGCAAATATTAATATTCTAGCAAATGCTGGAAAGTAAAGTGTAAATACTTTTAGTCTTTAGCAAATACTTTCCAGTAAAACATTTTGCTTCATTTTTATTCATACCGATGCTAGTAAAAGCTTTAAAATTGGTAGTAAAAGCAAAATGTTAGTTTTTATTAATACGGCCCATTGGGTCGTATTAATAAAAACTAACATTTGCTTTTACTGCAAATCTTTTAAGCATTTACTACCATCTGTATAAATACAAATGAAGCAAATGCTTTTTGCTTTTTAGCATTTGCATTTGCATTCTGATTTGTAGTATTTACTGGTAATTTGTCAAGGTTGGGTGGTGGCGACCTTAACAAAAGAGAGGCAAATACTAGTTTGCAAAATATAATTTGTATATGTGTGGTTGGGCAGGAAATGTATTTGCATGGAAGAGAGAGCATTTGGGATCAAACTACAAGCAGGTGTACCGGGTTTTGGGAAAGTAATGAGACATAGATGGCCGACCATTTCTTGTAACATTCTGGGGATGAAAAGTTGCAGTGCTCCGTTGGCCCTACTCCACCCTATGTAACCGCTGAAGCGTCAACTTTGAGGTTAATGCTAAGTTGTTATAACAGGGGCGGATCTATCGTTTCATTTAGGGAACGGGGAGGAGGTGGGGGGGGGGGGGGGGGTATACAATTCACCTACCAAACCAAACTTGACTCAAGCGAGCGCGCAGCGCGAAAGCATTGGCGATGTTTGTGACGACGTATGCTCTGTGAAGAACTCTGAGATGATTTCTGGCCACTTTCCTCTGTAATCACGTAATGCATGTACATCGATACTACCAAGTTTTGTTGTTGTTTTTGCAATTGGGGGAAGGGGGGGGGGGGGGGGGGGGGGGGGGGGGGGGGGGTTGCAATCCTTGCAACCTCCACAATCCCCGCAACCCCCTTCCCTCTATATATCCGCCACTGTATGCAAGCCAGGTTAGCTAGTTTGAAGGTTTCTTAAAATAGAGAGAAGGTAACATTTCAGCACAAACAAAAACGTTTTTCAAAATGTTCCTATTTTAACCACAATTAATTTCCTGGGTTGAAATGTTTACCCAATATACCCTAACTCAAACACTAACCCTAACCCATACACTAACCCTAAGTTTAGGGTAATTTGAGTAAAATCCACAAATCTATTTTGTGAAATTTCTTTTGGAGACCTATTCATCTATAGAAATTGCCCTGTGCAGACCTTTTGACTCCCATTGTCCCCATTGTGTTCAGAATTTAGAAACACTACTGACGTGTGTGGCTGTTCGTATATGCACACAATGGAAAGTCTATTGTTATGAACAACTCGGCTGTGCAATCAAATGCAAATATGAAGCATTTACTACCATTTATGTTAATAAATGATAAACGGAAGTTCCCACTTGATCCTCCAATTGGGCGATCAGATCCGGCAATTGCCAAATTGCCGGATCAGATCCCCCAATTGGGGGATCCGATCCGGCAATTTGGTGAGTGGGAACGCTAACCGCAAAAAGGGCGATCAAGATCCAAAAGGGGATCTTGATCCTACTTTCGAGCAGGATAGAGATCCCCCAATTGGGCGATCAGATCCGGCAATTGCAGGAATTGGTGGATCAGGATCAAGTGGGAACGGAAAGGTGGATCATGATCCACCAATTTGACCTGGTAACTTCCGACCAGCTGGGCATTTAGCGCGAAACAATATAAACCGCGCCAAATGTTGTTTATACCATGAACTCCATACATCATACATACAGGGCGCTAGTTCCTTTTGTGACTGGCACACAGGCCGTGTACTTCGTGTTACAAAAGGAACAGTGTTGCGCCATGCATTGTGAGGGAACCTGAACTGTGTGTTCTATATGTATACGTTATAGCTTGCATTGCACATGCGCAGACATCGATTTCGATCGCGTCCTTTTTCAATGTTGTAGCTTCGGTTCCGTCCTCGTGTAGTTTCCTCTGCTGACAATTTCATTTAAATATCTGCGTTTTTCTTTCACCTAAGTTCAAAATATTTATATTAGATTGCTCATAACGGTAGTTATGGTAACATGCGCACGCGCACTAGACTGGTAGGTGACCTCGAGGTCCTGCACAGAGTGCGTCATTTCCGCCCAAAAAGGCGGATCAGGATCAAGTGGAAACGCGACTTGCGGTTTTGTTGCGGCTTGATCCCACTGACCTCAACACCTGGACGGATCATTGTCCATATTCTGCTGTGCTAACACTTGAAGTCGGCGCGAACTGGAAGTGCAACATGGCGTCACTGCTGTGAGCCAATGAAATGTCCAGTTGTAGAGGTCAGTGGATTTACCAACCAACTGAACTCTACACCTGGACATTTCATTGGCTCATAGAGTGACTTTGTGGGTCCGCCATGTTGCACTTCTCTGCATGCCGACTTCAAAATTAAACAATGGATGATCTGTCCATGTATAGAGGTCAGTGCTTGATCCACCTCACACCTTTTTGGTGGATCTTGATCCGGCAATTCCGAGATCAAGTGGGAACACGGTCTTAGTGTAGCGGTTCTTCTTGTATTTTTCAAAGCAGTATCCTAACCCGGTTTTCCCTTTAACCTTGCTATATGGTTAAAATAATCCACAAGGTAAATTTGCGAAGGAAAAGATGAACGTTAACGATAGTCCTTATGGAACCACAGACTGTTTGATCAATATCTCACGTCTCTAACAACTAGGCTACTGGCGAGATGGTTGAGGACAGCCATTCTTTACAGTTCGTTAATGTGGCTGAGTTACCATTGTTCTTTCGCATTATACATTCACGGGTTAATATTAAGTGTCTTCTATGCGAATTCAAGCATTTGTTTTTCGTGATTGATTTTACGAAGTAAATGATTTTCCCCTTTGCTTGTACTTGAAGTTGTATACTAGTTTGTATTAATACGACCCATTAAATCATGATGAAACTCCACGACTCGGTTCGACTTAGAATATTGTTTAATTGATGTCAAAGCTATGTTTTTCAGGTTTCCTAGCTCTAGGTCTGACTTATATGTTTTTACTTATGTTTTATAATAATATGCGGCGGATAAATGAGTACGTGCTGGTAACGTGCTAAATTATCCGCTGAATCCGTCCGAAGAAGTTATCACACCGAAGTGATGCACCGTTGGTCAGTGTGCCAGGCTTCATTGGGCTTTCGTCTTCTGTTATTTATGACGTTATCGGCTCAGTGGGTTTTCTTTTTTATCTAAATGAAAGTTACATATTCACGGCGCAGAAGTCGACAGAACCGGCAATATTGTATGCAATTCTGATCGCAACGGGGGACAAAATTGGACGTCTTGTCTACGAGGTAAATGTTGATGTTCCATGATGTTCCATTTCGGGTGGCACGGGTGGCTTGTGTGTAAAGCGCTCGCCCCTCACCAATGTGGCCCGAGTTTGATTCCCGGCCCGGACCATATGTGAGTATAGAGTTGTGCGTTGGTTCTCTCCGACGTCACGAGGGTTTTTCTCCGGGTCCTCTGGTTTTCCTCCCTCTGGAAAAATCAAACACTTTTGATCTAAGGATGTGCTTCTTACTCATATATGAGTCGATGTTGCCGGCTGCCATAGGCGCCTTTACGTGCCAGCGGCTTGACTACGTTGTAGCCGCGTCCTTCGCAATTCAGCACCTGAGGGCCTCCATGGAGAGCAGTGCTGAGCACTGATTGGAGTTTACCCTCATTAAATATGACATAAATAATATTAAATAAAATTAAAATTAAATTAAAATAAGAAGGTGTTATGGTTGGTAATTTAGAAAAAAAACAATCCAGTCTTTTAAGGATTTGGGTAGATTGAAGTAACCAAACATGCCCTGAGATGTGACCCGGGTATTTCATTCGCAAACTTAACAGCTGCATTGTTCAAATTCTGATTGAGGGTCATCTCATCTAGAATTAGCCGTTTTGAGGTATCAGTAGGAGGGCGCTGTTTTATTTGGGTAAAGTCTTTTGTATTTACCCAAACAAAACCTAAAAAGGCTGTAATCGGCCTATTCCAGTTCGGCATTCCATCTGCCCGTTTGCACAGCATAATTTGCCTTTTTTTCTCTTTCGAGATGAACGTTTCATCGTATGCGTGCAAAGGCTTAGCGGGTACCAGCAAGTTTACAAAGATAGTCGTGTTCCGAAGTAACATACAAAAAAACACCGTTTACACAGCAAAGTGTTTTCAGGTGTTTTGTGTGTCCAACATTTTTTCAAACCAATGTTTCCATCGTCTTTTCGATTGCACCAAAAATTGTACAGAATTCAGATTGATACCAAGATAAAACAATCTCCGAATCTTGTGCACACGCGCAGTTGGAATACCGAACTGGCTTTATTGCAAGAAAATACTACACAAAAGCCAACCAGGTGAGAGAATGCTTTAGAAAATTCACAATAAGAGCAGCTATTAGAGAGAGAATGAGTGTGTTTTGTGATGTATCTTGTAGGGCACATTTTATGATCTAGGCTGGATAGCAGACTGTTCAATCTCGGGGATCCGTATACACAAAACCCACGAGTAGCATCAAATTCCGTCCCTCGATAGTGTGCACTGCGGATTACTGTCTACTCTTAATTCGCCGCCTTCCGAGAACTTGAAATCAGCCGGATTGAAATCGCTGGAGGGATAGGTTTTGATATACGGGAGAAGGCCAGAGCTGCAAGGCCGGTCAGTGCCCAGTATTATTCCACGCTTACCACATGAGACGCTGGGAATAGGAACGACGGGTATACGTTCAGCGATGAACACACAAGCACTTGGGAAATAATGTCGCGCCTGCAAGAAACGAACATGTCATTTTATTGTAGCGATGATTTATTTCCGTCCGGTGGGCAAGTCATTGAAATGCGTGGACGTATTACACTGGTTCATTAAATTCCCAGGTGGTCGCCAATTGATTTGGTTTGTGGTAGGTAAATAATAGGTTTCAAGAAAAATAGTCGCGTATGTGTAGTCCAGTCATTTCCAAGGGAAATGCAACCGCGGGTATGCAATGAACAATGGAAGGAATGTCTTTCAGTTTGTCACATGAATGGATGTCGGTTGACTTTAGACAACGCTTTTGTAAAAAGGCAAAACGTCTTCTTCGTGTGCATTTCCAAATAGGCTTCCTGCCCTTTACCGTACCCATTAGAGATGCCCATAGAGCGTGTAAGTTGACCTCGAGAACATACGAGACTTTACGAGAAAACTTCCGCCGGGCACATCGTCTAAAGCGACTAGTTTTCTTAAAATAATTTTGTATCTCATTTCAATATACAAAATGTGAACGATGTATCAAATTAGGGAAAATTAGAGCGAAAATTGTAGTTACGTCATACGTACGTCATTCCAACATCATTTCTTTGTTCTCGTTAACGCGCTAGTTTTTCTAAAATCGTAGGCAACATGCAGTTTAAGGTGTTCGTCGTTATAATCTACGCCCGGGCTTTTTCTTCCCGCAATGAGCCAATCACGTTGCAACTTGTACGCTCAGGTTAAACGGATTTTTGTCAGCTTTTCTTTAATAATTCATACAGTCGTGCATGTTTTTATGTGTTGTAAAATTAAGTTTGAATTTATCATCTATATTTATGGCCGTTTCATGGTTCAGAATCTGATCGTTGTATTATTGAAAACAAAATCAACCACACGTAAAAGGCCCATAATCGGCGGCTCGGTTGTGCCCGGAAGTTCAATCGTGACCTTTGTGTGCAATACTTACACGGTCAATAGCTGAGATAAAACCGATAAGCCAGCTTTGTAATTACTCAGTCAGCCTTGGAGGGTTTTTATAATTGATACAAATTACTACTGGTAAAGTGCATGCTGTGCGCTAGGCCTGCATTATACATGAAGCTTAGTTGGCTGCGCAGATCAGCCAACTGTCGAGGGAAATAGATTTGGTTTTCTTCAATAAGAATAAACACCCATTTACTCATGGTACCTTGTTGTAAATCAACAGGGATCAAAACCCGATGACAAATTTCGTGTCCGAATTTAGTAATTTGTTTATTTGGAAGGTTGTCTTTGCGCGTACTTTAGATCATCAACCTCGGTCTGAAAATTTGGCCACCGGTATCGAAATGATAGAGAGGATTAATGGTCACACTAGTATTTTTGGCAAGGTATGTACCTAGAGTTTACAACTACAGGGGTTTATACCGTGCCACAAATCACCATAAGCATTATTCCCCTCATTTGATACTGACCCCCCCCCCTTCCCCGGGCTGATGACCTACATGGAGAAAGGTTGAATGAAGAGCCACGCTTGAGCTAGGTATAGACCTACGCCTTGTTAGGCCTCGATGCAAATTGTATGGAAATAAACTCGTTGATATATATTTTTTAAGAAACCTTTGGTTTTGATGAATGTTATGGTTCGTTATTATTCATCAACAACTTGTACAAATGATCACTGTGTTTGCTGCAAAATGTTTGTACCACAATCTTAGTTAAGTTTCCCCACCAATCAGCACGTACCATTGTTTTTCTGCCAGTCTCTGTATGTTTAATTCCCTCGCATCTGGGACACTCTTCCGCAAGAAGTTTCTGCTAACATTCTTCATAGCTTGGGCACTTTTATTCAAAACCTGGAATAATTCGACTTCGGGCATAATTAACTTCGTCCTCATATGTTTTCCCCTAGTGGTATTTTGTAAATACCAGTCACGTAATTGTTATCCGTACTCTAAGGATATTATCATTGTTTTAAAGAAAAATAACCAACAACTTGTACACATGATCACTGTAAGTTTAACTGTAACTGTCGTTAACTGATAGCATTATGGGAGAGCCACCAGATAGTGATTAGGTTCGCTTTTTGGCAATCCTTCAGGTATGTTATCAGTCTCGTCCTGTACTCTATGTATTGTATTTTGTTATACTTATGCATTGTATTTTGTCATGTTCTTGTTCACCTGAGAAATAATAAATGAAATGAAATGAAATGAAATGAAATCAAGACCTTTGGGCGACTGAAGCTGCACATACGTATTTTGAATCTCGTCGGTTGAGGTCTGCGTGTCAAGCTCTTTTTGTTTAATGTGGAATGTTCGCATCAAAATGGTCAGTAACGATTTTTGAAAACAAAATATCCTTAGAAATAAAAATGTCCAAACCGATTTTAGTACATGTACATTTCCTAGTAGTTGTTGAAGATAGTATACACCATTGGTAATTGCTCGAATTCTCAGGAATGGGTGTATTAAGGGGGTTGTATTTTGTAGTAAATATCGTTGAACTGACCTGTCCGAAGTTTTACAATCGTGGACGCTAGGTTTTTTTCGCCATCGCCGTCCGAATTAAAATACATTTTGAACAATTCCAGGATATCTAGCGCAATTATTTTGCTGGATACCTTCAATCAATATTTACTTTCAAATAAGTAAGATATTTCTTCATAATTCGGTAGTAAAGATTTTTATATCTGCAAATGGTGTATCATTATATAAATTTAAACTATAAATATCCATCAGTGATCACAATGTAAACGTGTTTTGCAACCGCTTGACTTAATTTGGTCGAGATATTCGCTGAAACCCCGGCCTCGCTAATTTCTTTTCCCCATTCCCAAACTACATTTATATTCCCGCTCTGGGATTTGTTTCTGTCCCATATCCAATTCATTAGGCCTACACGGTCCATTAAATGTTGCCGTGCCTCAGGATTCTGACGAGATTGCTTAAGATATATTCAGACGTGGGCTATTTCTTTGCCCGCTTTGTTTACAATGCAAGATTCATCATCAGCGTTACACCATCATGGAATGTCTCTCCTGTTGTAGTTAACAAACCTACATTTGTCTGTACTCCCGACCCGAGGGATAGTTTACGGAAAAAAAATCATAGAGTAGAACAATCTTCTTCATAGTAAATTAAATTCTCAAATGCGGTTATATAGTTTCACCGCATTAGGCCTATGCGGCATCCTTGGCGTTTCGGCGGTCCGGTATAATGTGATAAAGAACTTCGAATTGTTTCTTTTCTTTGCTCCAATTCCCTTGAGTCAGGTGGCTTAGTGAAATTACTGTTACCGGGCAGATAAAAGCACCCTACTTTGTATGAAGACCCCTTGGGGCCTAGGAAATAGTTTTAGCCTAGGAGCCCTCGGGAGTTTTCAGAACAATAAGCCTAATTTGCATAAATCGTAAATACCTGCTGTGATAACATATTTGTTCCCATATTTCGGTATATTAAAACAAAATGAAAAGTTAGTTTTGATGATTTTACTTACATATTCTTACTTCAATAACATTTTCTAAAGCATATAATTGACTTAATAATTATGAGAACATAGAAACGATCAAAAATGACTACTGTTATTCTCTTAAGTTGCGCGCATTTACCTTGTCTCCAGATATCATCAAGTAGTCTTGCCAAACCTCAGTATTGATGAGCTTCAAATTCACCAATTTGCTTACTGGCACAGTTATCATATTAAAACCTTACGGAAAATCATAATGAACAATGATAACCTTGTAATATTTAGCCCACCAAACAAAAAACAGGAAAAACGAAGTTATCATATTAAAACCTTACGGAAAATCATAATGAACAATGATAACCTTGTAATATTTAGCCCACCAAACAAAAAACAGGGAAAACGAAGTGTCCGTAAATTGGGCTAAAAAAAGGTGAAGGTTTGCCAAACGTGGGAGACTTGAACAAGTTCAAGAAAATCCCGAACATTATCGGTAAGAAAACATTTTGACGTTGACATGATTATTGTAAGCAATAATACTCTTTTATGTTTGGTGGTTTCCTTGACCAAGTCTCTTACGTCAGGCAACCTTGCACCTACTTTTAAGCCCAATTTACGAACATCTCGTTTCCCCCTGTTTTTGTTTGCTGGGCTAAATATCACAATAATTATGGTAACTGTGCCAGTAAGCAACTTCTTGAATTTGAAGCTCATCAATACTGAGGTTTGGCAAGACTACTTGATGATATCTGCAGACAAGGCGCGCAACTTTAAGGTATAATTATTAGCCATTTTGGATCGTTACTATGTTCTCGTAATTATTTAGTCATTTATAACAGAAATACTTTTATCCGACCGGTACGGTAATCCCTAAACGGTAAACACTAAGCCACCTGACTACTATGGGTCTGTGATACTTGATGATCTAACAGCATATAAGTAAAGTTAACATTTCGTTTGAGAGACTTTCATATCCTACTATAGCATGCATTTGGTACGTTCCTTGCCAGACTTGTGCGTTTCAGGTAGTCGTTCCCATTGGGCAAAACAGCGAGCCATGCGTACGCAAATCACTAACACGATTTTACCTAGCGGCAATTTTTTTTCTCAAACCAGATATGGGCCTACACTGGTCCTAACGTGCATTATGTGCGGGTATACTTATCACGCGACTAGGGTAGTTTTATACATTCAGGCAGATTGGTGCAAAATAATGATATAAGCATTCACTTGATGATAAAAGCATGACATTTGTCTTGAAAAATATAGGTAAAATAGCAAGCAATGGCAGCCATTTTGAAATTGTTGGCAACGAGTTGACTACTTAATAAAATTATCAAACCATATTTGGCCAGACGTAGTTCATACTCGCATTATATCTGCACCAAGCTGGCTGGTTGTAGTGGCAGCCATAGGACACTACTACATGATTGTATATTATATACGCATATTATGATGAGATGCAACACCCTCTCATCTTCTGGGACTGCATGCTATGCGTAGGTCTATACTACGCGGGGAAGTCTGGTATTCATTTTCAATATCTTTTCAAATGACACAGAACCTGGTTGCCTGGTGTCCCCCTCCCCCTTTTTCATTTGTTAATTTGTTTTGTTAATAAGTTCCAGAGAGGATTGGCGGAGATAATTGTTTTCTTGGGTAGGGAGCCCAAAATAAGGTCGGTCGGAAATGAGAACCAGAAAACGGGGCGCCCTATAAGAATGTGTTTATTACTATGTGCAGTCAGACCACGCGATGTTGACGACCGTGTAGTGAACTTTGAGTCGTGTTAATTTTTTATTTCAGGTTCCATTATACCATTAATACATAGTTCGAATTTACAGGATCTATTACACAGGAAACAGTTTGCTAAAAATCAGTCAGGCTTAATGCACCCAACAGCCTCGAGCTTTATGGACATGATGGAGTTCACAACGATCAAGCGGAAATGCCACTTTCCCTCAGTCTCAGCGCGGGCCGGGGCCCGCGCGTCCCCGCCTCCAAAACGGCAGTCGTGTCGCTCACTTACCGGTAATTTGATGACGACAATTAATGGAAGACATTAGGGGAGTATAGTGGCTTGGAAGATGACTGGTATTGGTTGTCAGGGGAGCTGCGATTGCGATCTGGTTATCTGAGAAGGTCTTGATGTATTGCGTGGGGAATTCGTTGTCCGTCCCTACGTGCCCGTCATACATACCGCATCACAGGGGTAATTAGATCGCTCATCCAACGACCGTTGCTCTGTTCAAACTGCTAAAGAGCAAAAGTTTGCTCCAAGGAGCTGAGGCACAAAGTATAAGAATCATTTTTAGTGGCGCACCTTCTGAAACAGGTTAGCTTTCAAAACTGTCATAAATATGTGCATGTATAGCGACTTCGTGTCTCTATCGGATTATGGAGATTGTTCCCGATTCTAGAACCATTATACAAATAATGCTCGCTACCAACAGAAGGCCTATCCTGCTAATGATCGATGTCGTTTCCGTTGAAGACTAGTATGGAGAACGCCCATAATGTACGGAGGAGCACATTTCGGGTTAATCTATATGGAATATCCGCACAATGGATGAGCGTCTATTATATGCGAGCAGGTTCGGTGATTAATTATGCAACTACGACCAAGCAGATTGTGTTTATTTCCAGTTGTTGTGGACTAGCAATATTCTTTCTAGCCAGTCTTCCAATCCTGACGCTCCCTATAATATAGAACATAACCCATGCAGAATGTCGTCTTTTTCATTATTACTATAATTGTTTTAAAAAAAAGCACAGATCTCGCAGGTTATTTTCTGGATTAATGTTTTAATGTTTCAAATGTCCACTCCTGTGTAATACTAATAGTCCTGATGGTTGTCTGAGTTCGATTGCCTCGTTTTGAATCCCACCGCTGCCACCGTGAACATTGATTGCGGACGTTTCGTTAAGACATGAAAGACGCCCTCTATTGACCAAAACAATAATGCAACGTTCACGTAAGTGGAACGCACCACATGACATGAAAACGCGTGGCATGCGTGCTAACAAACCGTTGAAGGGCGCGAGCGTAAACCTGTACATGCCCCTCTCTTAAACTTTTAAGTAAACGTAAAATGAATTGATGAGGATTTAATGTATAATTAGAGTAACTGTACTAAAATCAAAGTATCTACACACACAGTTTGTTTCAGCCGCTGCCAACACAGCGCCCCATCACGTCAAAGAAGTTAAGACACACAGATATGATTCAGATTTCTTTATCTCTGTGGTACAATATAATTATGACATAGTAATGTTATTATACGAAGCAATTCAATGTTACAGATATGTTTCCATATTTCGATTGCGTTTAACTGTGCAAATTATCGACACTTATCGATTATCGATATAAATCTGGTTCCCTCAGCACAATGAGAATATATACCAGTCTATTCAGGTGATGAGTTGGGGGAATGACATGATGAGACAGGGGAATGACATGAACTAGAACTTAACATGTTGTTTTCAAATGATTTCTAGCATGTTGGTGACACATGATAATTGGGGGATATACACACGCTGTCTCATCTGGTTTTCAATTCAGGAACTACCCCCCCCCCCCCCTCCCCCCCCCCGATTACTTGGGAGATATACGGTCGCTGGGAATCCAGGGAGTATACGAGTCGTGAAGCCACTTTCCTTTCCGAATTAATTGCATCTCTGTCGGTCGTTATAGCTCGCGCCTCGTGCTCGTCTCATTTGGTATTTTTCCCGATAGGAATAAAGCTAAAACCCCACTCCGTGCGTCTGCATGTGGGCGAAGGATTTACACTCCTTGAGTTGTGGTTTGATAAAAAACAAATTCCCATAGCTCATCACGCTTAACGTTCCCTAGTGCAAAATAACGAAACGCCAGAAATGTTTGTCATGCATGATTGTCAGAAATGTCACGAACACATTCCTGTCTCCCATAATGTGGATCAAAAAGCTTGATAACAAAATTTGTGCACGTGGTTTATTGTTAGGAGTAATTCCTCTTTTGATTCATATATTAAAGGGGTATTAGGCCCTGAAATCCCCGAAAATATTATGCTTTGGATTATTTCAAACATCTAGTTGAAAGACAACAACCGAATGTTTTACCCTTCCTGAGAAATTACACACAGCATTAATGCACAAATGAGACTTCTTACACGTCCGCAAAAGGCGAACACTTTAATTTACGGCTTTACCTAAACAGTAGTTTTTGGGGTGTTGACCCCGAAACTCGTTCTACACAAAAATAACACAAAACGCCCAGCTTTTAAAGGGTAGTTATGTGGATGTTTATATCCTACTTTTAAATGCTCTTTCCGTTTAACATAATTTCGTTCAAAACGCGTGCTGTAGCCCAATTAGGCGCTTTATGCGTAATATCCCTTTAACCACAATAAAGCATAGTGTTCGCATTTCCGATGACTAAAATAAAACTCCTAATGTACTGAGTTGTCATCATCACGTATATGCACGCCATACTATCGTGGGGATGCTGCGAGCTGTGCGTCGATAGGTATAGACATGCAATTTCCTCACCGGAACCAATTTCGTTTATCAACGCAAAAGGGGAAGCTGTCACGCCTAAAAGGACGAATTGACAAATCGGAAGAAAACGACAAAAATTGTGTTCTACTCGAACGCCGCCAGTCAGCGTTTGGCGCGCACAAAAGAGAACATGCGCTACCCTCCCTCCCTTTGTGCGTCCACTTCCTCATGTATGCTATATACAGGACAGTGAACTACTAAACAACTCCTAGTTATCACCCCTTGGATGTGATTACACTTTTCAGCTAAGTCTACTTTACTCTACTCAACTATCACCATCGGACACTTGAGACAATTTATTCCGGGAACAAGAATCGTCAAACTGCATGCCTCAATTACGATTAGATTTCTTTCAGGCAAATTTAGCCTGCAGCATTTTGTGGTCGGCGTTATTCACCCTCGATGTTATTTTCCCACTGAAATGGAAATGAAAGTCAGAACCGGCAACATACACAGTCACGTATACAATACCAATAAGTAAGATACGACCGTATCCAGATTGCGTATTAAAACAAAATTTGTCAATTCGCCGGATTTCAGCCAATCACACGTCGTGCAAATTTACATATGAATGAGTTCTCAACATCACCCATTATAAATCTCATTCTAACAGAAAACCTGGTAGATGATTTCATAAAAAGTGCGCATAGATGGTTTTGAACCTTAGACTTTACAATCTGTAACTGAACTCACTAACCTTTAACGCAATGTGACAGCGCGACATAACCCGTAGATGTTTTTGTTTAAAAAACGTTAGTGTACATAAACGTATAGGCCTTAAACACATTGATTCGGTAACAAAAATGTAGTAGCTTCATAGTTTTTTCTAGCAGAACTACTGAATAATCATGATCATGAATATGCATACATGTGAAACCTGTGATTGGCTGAAATCAGAACCGGGTGGCAATTTATAATAACTACAATAACAAAAATCGCATCTTGTGTGATAGGAAAATCAGACTACTATGTAAAAATATGCACCCCCCCCCCCCCCCCCCCCTCCCTCCCACCCAACTTTATTTTATTGCAACTAAAACCCCTAAACTCCTGAACATTAGTAGTACATGTTTTATATAGAGTACAATACGTATTACGTAGTTTCAGAGGAAAGTTGCCAGAAATCACCTCAGATTGCACCACAGAGCATCTAGAATCCAAAATAATTAGGGGCCCCTAAGCTGGCCCCGGACCCAACGCCGTAATTAGCTTTGTGCTACGGGCTAGCTGGAGTCAAGTTTGGTAGGTGAGTGGTACAACCCCCCACTAAATAAAAAGCTAGATCCGCCCCTGGCCACTGATAAACAGCGTCCCCAGTGACGCATAGTTTTCCCTTGAACACACCCTCACCCCCCCCCCCCTTCTTTCACTCGCCGACCCAAATGTACGCCAATTAATTAAGCATGCGCAGTACTAAACCAATGAATCCGTATTTCGTAGAGTGAAATTCATGCTACACCGGCTTTAGTAGCAGTGTGGCAAAGGTTAACGTTAATTTTCTTTTTGGCTGACAGTGACCTGTCCACGTTTAGCATTGTGAACTCAATTCAATCGCCCGTATCTTCATCTGAAAATCCTTAGGTGTGAACAACAAGAGCGCTTCAAACCTCCCTTATCGCTTTTGAACTAACACATTAGTCGTGGACACGGTGCGTTGAGTGATGTGTATAACGTACTATCTCGTTTTTGTTGAATACCATCTTTGACAGTTTAAATGGATCTGGTGGATTACACAGGCTTTTAGTCAATTATTCTGTCTGGGGATAAAATTGATCGGACAGAGATGGGGTTTAGCGAGTCTTGTTTGATACGCTCTGCACATAAAAAGATGTTTAGCGTGCATGTTTTTGACAAAAAGAAAGGAGAAAGGAGAAAGGGCTTTTATATATTTTTTATTTTTTCCAAGATGGCCGCCATTATTTTTTTAATTTCCGACATTTCCACCGTTTAAAACACACAGATAAAAACACACACTATATATTGGACAAGATATTTGAACGTGTTTGCAGTGGTTTAATTTAGGCCAAGTAACAAACAAACATGAAGCAATAACGTAATTTTTGTTTTCTAAAATAATAACAACAATTAAAGTCTCGGTAATTTTAATAACAATTTTGCAGCTAGCATGGCTAGCACAAAGCCTCAGCCAAAAGGTAATCATCAAGGCTGGCTCTACATCATACATGTTGGATTGTTGACGGACCATCATGCATGCGGTTGCTCGTTTGATTCACTGCGGGTTGTAACAAGGCCGTCCCGGCGCTAGTAAAGTTTTGCTGCACCGCTAAATTGTTTACCGCCCTGCTAATTTTGTTAATACCCTGGGATATTTTCCATTGCCCACTTACACTTTAACTGCGTTCAAAGGAGTTTACTAGACTCTGTTATCTCCCAATCGTCTGAAAATGGTAAAACGTAAAACTTTAATGCTCAGCGCAAACGCAACATGAAGCATTTGCATATCACATTACGTATTCACGGAGGGTAGCGCAGACTCAGCTCAGCCACGTGCACCGCGCATTTATATGGTACTATACGGCGGCACAAACTTTCAGGAAAACACGCGATCTGTATCGCTTACACGGTACAAGCGGTAAGATGATCTCGAAATAATTGCATTTAAACAGAAATGACATACACAGAAACGACAGATCACGTTTTGTGAATTAACATGCAGAAATATGCGTTCTCCATCAATATTTGCTTGCCACATCGTAAATCGTAAATGTTCCCAGACCTTTTATCTTTACATTCTTATTGCGCGCGCCGGGAACCAGTGCACCATCGCTGCAGCGCATAATACCATACGGCCACGCGCGCATACAGTTTTGGGAACTTTCTCATATCGCGTCGGTAAAATAGGTTTTCTTCTAAATTAATAGCGATAAATAATGACCAACAAAGTGGAAAGTTAGAAGTTCCCGATTTTATTTACCACAACTCGGTTAATATTCCGCTCGAAACTCCATTTAATCGAATTAAAGATAATATCGGATCAAACCGATATCACAAAACAACGTTATGTATATAATCTACGCCTACAATCCCCTTTTGAGATGATATTTGTGTGGCAATTTAGTATTAAATTTCTTTAATAATAATAATAATAATATAGACATCGTGATATACAGAACTATAAAAAAAATCGAATCCAAATCGGAAATCCATTTTGGGTGTTCTTAAAGCTGGGACCAATCGGTGTTTAAGTGTTAAAGTGTTTAAAGTGTAAAACCTAAAATGAAAGGTCGTCTTGGAAAAATCCCTCGGAAAATCACATGACCACGCCAGATGGCTCGTTTAAAACGAAATGACTCGATTATCTCAAATATCTTGAGCGGAACCCTTCACTCAGAACGGTACGTGGAGTTTCACTAACAAAATTCGCTTCTAAATGGTTCCTACGGGGAAGGGCCACCTGCTGCCTGTAACTTAATAAAGACTGGTGCCGTGCATGAAAGCTAAAGGTGCGTGTCTAAATTGCCCCTCCTCGCAATGTTGTACAAACTGCTGTGCCACATATAGACATGCTTGTCTTCTGTTCAATGTATTCCCTAATCTACATTTACTGCATGGTTGTGTTGTAGCAAATATTCGATTAGTTCTATCACATGGGCGGCTGGCATTTCCCCCCTTCAACCGCTCGTGTAACTCTTTAAAACGTATTTAGGGTATCAGTATACTGTACTACACATAATATAGGCCAGTATAGTACTACATACTACAGTCTACTCGAGTAGTATTTTGTAATAATGCGCCAGGGTTAATGACAAATAATGTGAACACAGTGACTTTCTCAAGTTCGTACTACTTTTCGACATAGAAAGAACTATTATTTGTTGATTGTGGTTGGGATGTAATATTCACTGAGCATATACATTTAGTGGTGTCTTCGCATGAGAAATAAACTAACTATGTCTATCCATGGTCTATCCAAATAGCCGACCCTGCTGCAACCAATCCTTCCGTTTCAATTTCCGACAAGAGGCTTTTAAAACCTATACGGCAATGCTGTTCAAGTCAAGAGCTTCAAACTAGACGCCAGTTTCGGTATTTGTTTTAAATGTTTACTTTTTGAAATTGTCATTCAGTACTAGTTCAGGTGGTGTGAAACTTAAATAATTATTCAACACCGGGTATCGGTTTCTATAACGTAAGATAACATGTTATTCCAAACAAACAGACATTCGCTCCCGATCATCCTATATTAAAATATCTAACGGTGTCTGTCTGCTGTCTGTCACAGAAGTGAGCGGTCAAAGGTCATGGAGGTGTGCAGTTAATTACAGAAACTGCAACGATTTATAAGACTTGACTACTTGATACCTCTATGGTTGTATAACACACGGATTTCATTGACCTCTAAAGCCACATCGAGCACGACAAAACACATTTCTTTGTTTTGTTTAGCTTCTTTGAATATTTTTTTCTCTTCAGTTGTTCAATAGTTTTCTCAGTAAAGACACACCAAAACGTATCACTATACCCAAAATATAACGTTGACGTTGACAAAATTGCAAAAAAAATTAATTCACCAATATTTATCATTTAAAAAATACTTTACTACCTTTAAAATAAATACTCCCGAGCCGTGAATAAGAAGGAAAAATGTGTTCAACGGTGGCAGCGCAATCGGCGCATAGCAGTGTTAAATAAAGTAAAGTACCACGTGTTGTTTACACGTGCGCTTTCGTATGTAATATATAGTAAGTCCCTTATTCGTCTGGCGTCCCGACTTCGCAATTAGGTCTCAGGTTTACAGCAGTTGAAGGTACAGGCTCTCTGTGTAGATGATGTGCTGGAGGGCGCAATTCGGATATTTTAGGGAGATTTATCGGACACACAGACGATGAAAAAAATGTTTGTCTGATCAGAGGATTTTATCAAGTCGTCCCCTGGCCGCGATTTGTCCTAGATTGTTGTTATTTACCTCTTCATTTGTTTGTCTACTAATAATTTGTTTTTCAACCTTTAAACAATACTAACTTACCTAGCTAGCGGGTGCCACTCATGCAGCGCGGGATTCCGATAGTTACAAAATGGATAACAGGTTCCTATTGACAAGGCAAGCTAAATCAACATGACTTTCGGGAAGAACTCTTTTGCCACAGGAGGGTTACGTGTGTGAGGATCGTTTTATTGAAGATTGTATGAACAGTTTCATCAAGTCTCAGGACTTGGCCGAGGAGGAAACAACGAGACACATTTCAAGGACATTTAAACCGCCAAATGAAGTGTGTCAATAAGGGCCGTAAACCCACAATGAACATTGAATGAGCGATCCCAAGTGCCCTTCGTCAAAGTTGAATCCATACAATGAGATTTCGATTGGGTTTCGTATTCCAAGGGACGAAGGATAGTTGCGTTCCTGGATGGCTCCACTCCTTCGATTACTCGCAAGAAATACAACTTTGAAACCACAGAAGCCCTAAGCAGCAGGAGTGAGTTGTGTGTAATTACAAAAGTAAGCCTATGCCCCGTGTGCATGTGGCAGACCGTTCGTTTCTTAAGTGCAGCGCCCGTAGGCACAGTATTTCATTCTCCAAATATTGGCAGTCTTGGTAATAAAATACGGCCTGACATTCTCTCCATTTGTAACATGACTCTTGTTTGTAAATCACGCACAAATCCTCGCTTAATTTGATGACTGTCTACGAGGTACAGAAATAGTGATCCCGATGAGTTGAATACGCCGATGCTAGCATAGAACACCAGCACAATGATATGAATGTGTATCAATGTGCCGTATAAAGATACAGCAAGTTTATGCTCGTTGCATTTTATACTACGACCTTGCTTCAATTTACAACAAACATAAATTAGATATCTTTATACATTTAAATTAGCCTGGTTACTAAAAAGGCCTGTAGCTGCTTACTTTATTGGTAACTAAATGGTATTCATGAAACATTTGTACCGTTCGTTACATTCTTAGTTTCTTTCTAAAGTAAGTGTTGGGTCAGGGTAATTCTAGTTACCAACTATATCATTATCACCACCGGGCCGACGTGACAACATAGCCAGAAGAATCATGGAATTGGTAGAACTTCGTTGTGCTATGCTAATCCACACAAGTGCTGGACATGCATTAGCTAATACACCTGCCACACTAGTATTGTATCTGTTGTCATCACATTCAACACTCCATCCAAAAGCACACAATTCTGGTTCACGTCTGCAACTAAATTCTTCTTAGCAAATTTCTTAGTAAGGTTTCATGAATTGAAATTATTCGTCAACTACATAGGCATGTCTACTAAGGCCAAGTTGGCTGCTAAGTTAGGATTAAAGGTTTCATGAATGACCTAGAATTTTTACAACACCGTGCCATCAACAAAATATAGACAAACTTATCAAAGCATCAGTCCGACGCGGTGCATGACTCTACGCGTGGGTTCTGATTAGCAGAGTTTGCCGTGGCCTATTGAATGCGTTCAACCGCCAGTCTAGAGAGCCTCGGACAAACAAATCGATTATTGTTCGGCACCTGGAAAGATTGTCCCTTTCAGGCACTTTTGACAGTGACACATTTTAAATTGTCACCTTGGGCCGTGTTGGATGATTGAATTCAAAGTAGGTTGCTGTCCTGTTCACTATCTGACACTGCTGTGTCTTAAACGACATACAGTTAAGCTATTTTCAAATGCAGGTCAAATAAAATGCTTATTTAATGAGTGGTGACCCACGACAGAGGGATGATCAAAAACCGGAATTAACCGATGAATACTGACATTAGGGGCTTTTCAAATATTAGGAGTTAATTCCTAAGTACTAAGAATATCCGTGATGTAATAAACCTCCAAACCAAACAAAATTGGTATGACAAGCTCAAAATTCAAACTCAAACACAGTTATTAAGGAAAGGATGGTTTTCAAGACAAATTTAACATTTAAGATGAAATTTTCCAAACTCGAAAAAAAGTTTGTATACAAAAAAGGTTGCGATATCTTTTAATCATGTGTTTTCGTAAGAGACGACTCTAACAAACAACGCGAATAGTGCTGTAAAAACAATTACAGTGTATTTAACAATTATGTTTTACAGGTAGGCCTATACAACATAATTGATAAAACATCACATTTTTCTGTAAATTTTACGTCAATCTACGTACTTTAACAACATATTTTACTATACATGCATTACTATTTTCCGTTATTTTATATTACAAAAACTCCGTTAAAACACGGAAATTTGAAGGAAAATTGAAATGTGTACATCAAAAGTGCTTTAAAAAGTACAGTTTACAGATCCGTAAACAATTCACTGTAAACGTACAGATATGTTTGACAGTGTAGATTATATTTGTGGAGAGAGCAATTCTGACACGAAGCTCCAAATCACAAGTGTTGTTTTGTTTCCCTCTTGAACAGTGACGTTAGAGTAGACTTCGGTGATTAAATCAGTGTTTGTGAGTGTTCTGTTTTCGTTCAACAAACTCAACATCATTTTTACAATCGTTTCCATCTTTTAGAAGAGAAATAGGGAACTAAAACCAATGTAAAGACCTCAACCCCCGCGCCTCACAGACGCACGAGAGCCATCGGGCATCGCAAGGTAAGCACCATATTCTTGTATAGTTAAAATCACTTACTTGCCTCCCAATACTGCGAAGAAATCAGTTACAACTTGGTCGATAAAACAATTCGGAATCTTGCCCGCGTCAAACAATCTTCATTTTAGGCAGATGTTTTGCCTTAGGGCGGGTATCAGGTCTTTTCGCGCGCAGAACATCGCCGTCAGCGGGACCCACTATGCCCTATAGGGTTTCGTTCTCCACCCGTTGCCTCTCGTAGTTGTAAGCTATAGGAAAATCGATAGGACTTTCTTGAGACCTGAAGTCTCAGGACTCATTCGGGCTTTGAAGTGGGAACTGATATGCTGGAAACCGTGTCGCAGTTATTGAATTTCGTTTTGCAGGGAGATGATCGAAGTTAATCCGCTGTCGACGAACGAGGACGGGCGATCGTGTAAGTATCGTCACAATGTTTCGCACCGTGATAAGAATTCCGGCTGACTCTCATACTCGGTGCAACACTTGGCCAGACTCTGGGTTCAATGTATGTCTGCGTACAAGATTTAAAGAGGCTAAGGTGGATGAGATAATAACATTCCCCAGTATTAAGTTATACTTGGATATCAAATAACATCCAACTCGTACATTAACAACTTGATTTCATGTGCATCTATATAGGCACAATATGTATACTATTTAATTATTGAGTTATTGAGCGAGGGCAGCTCGATAACACGCAGCGACTTCGTCTCCTATTTTTCGTTTTTGTACTCGTTTTAAAGGTTTTTAACTTGTTCTTCTGTTGCGTACTTCAAAGTGTCAACGTTTTAGTTCCGAAGTGAGATTTCTGGAGAGCTGCTTGACGTAGCGTTACATTATAAGACCAATGTGTAAGCTTCTACACCCAGCTAGTATGCATTCGAATGAACTGTATGCCATGTGCTAATTGGTACTGGCTTTGAGCATAATTATACAGTGTCGCTGATAACCACCACCCAACGTCTAAGTTAACTGGACACAACCAGGTATACCAACTCAGCGTCTGTAAATACAGAAGTGTGCCATCATTTAAAACGCCCATGTAATGTAGTTTTTAGTAGTTTAAATGAAAGATTATATTTAATTGAGTGATGTCCAGTATATCAAAGTTTTTGTTTTGAGTAATGAATATGAGCAAAAAATATATAAAGTGTTTTGGGGAAACGGCCCCGCCGCTTGAATGGTAGCTTATTAACATGTAAAGTGTACACAATCGTAAAGTAAATTCGGGAAAATCTTGACCAGCCGACCGGGCCGTGCATGCAGCATGTGCCACGCGTACAATCGATGCAAAATCAGTCAGTCAAATCAAGTTATTGTCAATCGATTTGTTCTGAATGTTCTTATCCAAAATAAGAATGCCAGCCATATGTGTTGCTGCACGGTTGCGGCAATACTAATAAAGACGACATGAGCATGTCTACATTTCCAACCGACCCAAAATATAGACGAATTTGGACTGCCAAACTACCTAATGACGTGTGGCATTGAAGTATCTGAACATTTGCAAAAACAGAAGAATGAAAACGAAACGTGGCAAAAGAGCTAGATCTCGCCTCTCCCGAAGGATAAAAGTCATCGTACCCAGGTCCCAGACGTCACGAGACCATCACGTTAATCGCCTCCATTGTGGTTCCTGAAAACATAACTTAACAATAGTTCGTCTTGCACATGGACCCGTTAAACAAACGCAAACCATTAACTCGCCTTCTTTCATCTTGATCAATGCCAGATCTCTTGTTCAGCATGTGGATGAACTTCAAATGATTTTATCCACTAATCGCATTGATTTTGCTGCCATTTCCGAAACCTGCTTCCCATCAACTGTTAATTCAAGTCAATCTGGGTTCCAGAATATAAATTAGCCAGTTAACTCCGTTGCCTCAACACGAGGCGGGGTGTGGCTTTTTACATCCGAGACAATTATCCAGATAAGAAATATTACCGAGTTGGATTTTTCTGATAAACTAGAAGTGTTTCTGGGCTCGTCATACCCACTTTAATACCACGAATGATCTCAAGCCTGTTGTGGTGTGTTGTCTATCATTGTCCTTCATCATCGCATGACAATTTGCTCATCGAGCATCTATTTACTTCGCTCGATTTCCTCCAACCCAAATATCCATCAGCGGGTATCGCAATTATCGGGGATTTCAACAAATTGAACACATATCTTATTTGTCGTCAGTCAGGCCTAGTTTAGATTGTTGACACACCAACCAGGGGCCAAGCAGTTATTGACTACATCTCAACCAGTATGCACAATACCCCACAGGTGTCATCGCCGATCGGTATGAGCGACCACAATACAGTTATCGGAATATATTAAATGCATTAAAGAAACGATTTCTTCATCGTAGAATTGTTTGGCCAATCAAAGATTGTGACAAAGGAAACGTTGGTCTTTGGATAAACTCAATGCAATTGGAACGATGTTAAATCAGCGCCATCAGCATGTGCTATAAACATATGTTTTTTACAAGACATTTCTGGGTGCTTTTCTTATGAAGATTACTCCGTTACAGGGTAATCAGGCTCATAAAAGGAGCTAAACTCAGATTACATAATTGCATTGTGGCAAGACTGAGATTAACTAATCCAAGGCAGTGGCATCATCAGATGCAGACAATGACTGGGCTGAATCACCAAAAGAATGTCCTCCTTCCTGGTGCTTCCTCATCGGACATAGCAAATGAAATCAACCAAAACGTTATCGCCGTAGCGAAGGATATCCCTAAATTAGACCTTACTAACCTACTTGCTTATTTTGCCTGCTGAATTCATAGTTCTTGTTATTACCCCTTGGGGCGTCTTTAATAAACTAAGAAAAAGGCCAACAAAAGTGGAGACCCTGACCGCATTCTTTCGCGTCTTGTGAACGAATTTGCGTTTGAATTTTCCTTCTCATTAGAAATATTTTCAATTGTTCTTTACAGAAGAGAATTACATGGAAAATTACGTTTGTTGTCCCCATACTAAAGACTAACCCTCTTAGAATGGATAACTTATACGTCCGATATCACTAACTTGTATTTTATCTAAAATATTCGAAGATTTTGTTACGGATTGGATAATGGTATATACCTCTATTGACAAACAAGAATTTGGCTCACTTAAAAGTTTATCAGCATCGCATTGCTTTTGGGTACTAGTAGAGTTCTTGCGTTGTACGCAAGCCTATCCAATCAGCACTTGCGAGAGTTCTTGAGGTCAGCGGTGCTTGCGTCCCATCCAATGAACTATCGGGACCTTACCTTGGCTTGTTGTTATTCGTAATAAGGCCTGGCATACGGATCTACATGATTATTCTAATTATTAGTATATGTATGTGTACAATGGCGTTTGCAATGACTCCCCGCTTCTATTTTTACAAGGTACAATGAGATACGTTACATGGCGGAAATTTCAATGGTACATTGTATTTTCAACATGTGGGTTATCAGGATCAAACCATTTCAAACGCAGGGAACACGAACTCCTGCTAGTTGCTTATGCCAAGTAATAATAACCAAGCACTTGGGGTGTTTCTCAATGGTGCCCCTTGTACTTCAGTTATTACAGTCAGTGTGGTAACATTGTACCGTAAAATGGGAAACTGGGGCAATATTTTCAGACAGTTTACAATAATTTCTGCATATTAAACAATAATGTTACATTTTCCGTGTTATGTTTTACAATAGAGTTGGGTTTGTTGAGCCAACAAATAGTTTTTAACCGTAACAAAAAACCGTTTGGACACAAGAAAACTACAAATAAAAATGTAGAATCGAGGTAACTTTGGGCACCACACTATTATGAATAAAGCTAAAATATTGATTTGATCCCTCAAACACCCCAGAATTTTCTGAAAAGATGCTAAAATTGACGATTGCCCTCTATAAACACAATGAGTTGAATATGTTTCCGGAAACGTATTGTAAGTTTTATATTCATTTAAAGAAATTCAGGGTTGGGGCAACTTTGGTCAGATCGTCTGGAGAAAAACATTATAAAATATCGCATAAAATCCAGTCTGATGTTATTTTTCAACTTTTTCTTAATCATTTCCATAAATAAAACCCCCAAATGTCCCAAAATACAAATAACACTATCAACAAACAATTATTGGCATGCCTGGCCAAAGTTACCCAGCATGACAAAGTTGCTCCATTTCACGGTATGTTTGGGGTGGGGTCCACGTTTATGAGTTCTGATGTGAGAGTTAATATCCCTCTTTCTCTCTCCCTGGGGTGGAAATGGAATACACCAGTTAAGAAAACCGCGTTTTGGTACGTCTGACGGTAATTTTTTAATTTTTTTTGCGTGGACCGCACGAATAATCATCAGGGACAAACATCCCCTCCGGAAGCTTGGTTTATATACTCTATACTTGGTGTAAGTAATTACCAGGCCTATGTGTTTCCTGCATTTAAAGTGGTTTGATCCTCGCAATTACAACCCGCATATTGAAAATACCCCATTGAAATTCCCGCCATGTATACAGTATGTACATATTCCATTGTACCTTGTAACAATAATAAGCGGGCCGGGCGTCATTGTAAGCACCATTGTCTAGTTAGTCAGTCAGTCACCAGCGGGAGAAGGGCGTGCATAGTACTAATGTACTAATTATGCCACAGTATGCCATGCCTTATATTAGGAATAACAATAAGCTAAGGTACAGTCCCGATAGTTCATTGGATAGGACGCAATCACCGCCGATCTCATGAACACTCGCAAGTGCAAGTCTAAAACGCACGAACTCTACTAAGAGTGCCACCTATATACGCCTATTTTGTGCTCGTTTTCTGCTTCGAGAACAACAAAACCGCAAATATCTCAATGAAAAATTATCAGATCCTTAACAAACCTTGAACTCTGATGAAAAGCAATTATGTCCCACATATTATTAGCACTGATGAGATGGTACTTAATTAGCGTACCTGGTGTGTTGTCATGGCAGCACGCATACAACGCGCTGTCATGACAACAGATCGCGGGATTTCATGTACTTGTCTCTAATAGACCACAGGGCATGGCTGCAAAATGTGCTCAGAAATCAATTTCCTTGGCGCACCTCTTGAATCTAAGTGGAATCACTGCAGTCTGTTAGCTGGGATCATGTGGATCACGAAAAACCAAAATCCCCAATTAAATGTTCACCAGTTAATTAAATATTTGCATTTTAATCACCTGTGTATAACGGGCGCCCTCTATTGACCAGGATTGGAAATGGGAAAAGATTGCTTATTGCAGTTGCTTGCTCAAAAGGGAATCTACAGAGACAGAATTCGATTAAAGAGGAATTAGGATGTGTTTTAATGTCTTAATACAAATTTTGTTTATTGCCATAATTTGAACTTTTTAATAGTGTCATTTTTTTATTGTTATTGTTTGATTTTTGTATTATAATTGTTTAATCTTTTTTTTTTTGGGGGGGGGGTTAAAAATCTAAATGTAAATTGTATGAAAAAAATATATACACGACCAGAGTTTTTTTTTAGCTTTAGTCTTTGATACATGTTTATTCGTGACGGTAAAACTGAAATTTGTCTATGTCTTTACACTGCAAAAACTGTGGTGTTAAATTGTAAACCAATGGTGTAAAATTTGATTATTTCCTGGTGTTTATTTTGGGCAGGGATTTGGGTGTTGAATAACACCAGTTTGGGAATCAAATTTTTTTAACACCAATTTTGGTGTACACTCTGATAGCAAAATTTAACGTGGATATCACGTCATTTGCTCGTCATTCTAGCGAAAAGATGTACTGTTTTAACACTATAATTTTGTACATATTAACTGCATGGACAAATTACATTATGAAATATTACCAAGAACTGACTTATTACACATCCATATACAATAATAACCTATTCCTACTGAATACGTACTACACACATAGCCATTGCCGTTGTTAGTTTTATACCACGCTTTTTTGTCCACGACGATGTCACAACTAGTTTTTATGAATAATGTCAAAATTTGAAAACAAATAAAATGTAACGCGAATTTTTAACTATGTTTGCACAAACAATCAAAATTCAATCATGGAATCGTTTAAATAATTACATATTATGGTAAAAAAATGAATTTTTGGACAAATACAACAATTTAACATCGACTATTGTTAACATATCCCATAATTCCTTATCGACCAATCAGAGGGCTTTATTTCACACACGCATGCGCACTAGGTCAAATTTAACACCAAAAGTACGTAACACCAGTACTTGATTTGAAACTGATACTTCAAGAATCATTTTACTTCATTTTAACACCAATTTTCATTCCAAAAGATTTAAAAAACATTGGTGTTAAAATTTTAACACCACAGTTTTTGCAGTGTAACAATGTACTTGTGAGTGGGTGAACAACAACTCGTACCGATTTACATTTAATACACAATTCTGTTATAACAAACATTTTGCCCATTTCCAGCTGAATTTATATTAGGGAGAGTCAGATGGAAAGCAGACTGTGTGATACAATGTTTCTGTGGTGACAAGATCCTTCCGTTCGATCTGTGAGAGCAGCCACTGATCTTCTTTTTTCCTCGCTGCTTCCAGAAGCTTTCCTGCAGTTAGCGTCTGGCATTGTGAATGTTTGTCAAGGACAGTTGTTCGGGTCTTTTTGTCCAAACTCCACCTCTGTTCTCTTTTTTTAACGGCATATACTCAACTACATCACGTACTGTTGACAATGCGGATTCCTGCGGTACATCAACCAGTGCGTGTACGATTGGAATGCCAATATGATCATCTCCGCTTTTGGGGCGATTTTTGCTTGGATACATTTTTCCACCTACTGGCACAAGCGTGGAATTTTTTTAAACTCTTTTCAGAGAACAACAAAACCCTGGAATCTGCATCTAAACCGTGCATAATATACTTTTTCTTTTTCAAATCGCTATCATCTGAGCAGCTCGTGTCAACAGCGCCTACGCTCGCTCTATTTTACAACGCCCGCTATTGGTCCATTTCCCCACTATTCGCACAAACGTGCCGCGCCACGACAGAAGGGCCTCGTTGATTGGTCGTTGGAAAACATGAATTTTAAATTGAGATTTTATCGAGTACTGGTTCGCAGACCGTTTGGGGATTTTATTTGTGAATTTCCCAACAACTTCCTAAGTAGTTTAAAGTAAAATTTATATAGATTCACGATATGCGTCAAGAAGGTGCAAGATAATCGGCCATGCCCTGTGGTCTATAAAGGCCCATGTACACAGACGAGCAGTAACGGAATTCCGCGCGGTGAAAAAAATAGAACACATGGTTTTCTATGGGATCGTTTACATTGAGAGCGGACAAGCCGCGCGGTAGGGCGATAAACCGCTGCGTTTAGAAACCTGAGCGATTTTTTTGAAATACCGCGCGGAGACTCCGCGTTCTGGCCAATCAGCGGTCTCTTTTGGTATGACGTCACGGACTCTTCGGAACGCTTCGATCTCTAAAAAACAAATACCGGACGGGTTTCCGCCCCGTGTGTAAATGGACAATATCGCGCGGCATACCGCTTTCCGTTACCGCATTTCGTTACCGCTCGTCTGTGTAAATGGGCCTTAAGGTTATAACTTCAACCACGACCTCGTAGATCGGATAATTATGGTGTCATTTCCCATGTTAACGCACATCGTACCCTCCCGTAAATAATAGGACCACAAACCTTAATTAATCAAATGGTTTTTTTATTTCCCATTGCTGTAAATATAAACCTTGCTCCTGATGGGGAAGGAAGGTACAGGAAATATGAGGCAATTACTCATTTCATAGTTTCGAGCGGACGTCGTTCGTTATTTCTTTCGATGATTCTCTTCAAGATAATGTCTTGCTTTCCCGGGCCACTATAGTAGTCGATATGTATACATGATAACCAGTATTATCTCGCCAAAATGTTAACCACTCCAAGAGATACAAGTAAGTATTATGTGAAAACGTTCACATTCAACTTGAAAGAGGGAATATTTGTCGTGTGGATACGGATTAGTATTGGTATTGTTTTATTTCCATACAACACAATAAATAATGTCACACGGTTATTTATACAATGCACGGTGATGAATGGCGGAAACGAGGCAAAACGCAAATGTTTGTACGTGGCCTGGTTCCTTAGTTGAAGCATTAATATACATGTACAACTATTGTTACAATAACAAAATGTTTACAAATGTTTAAAACTCAATGCAATACGTACAAATATAATAGACATGAAATATATGTACTACTTGCTATAGGATAAATAAATTATATTTCACAGAAAATAAAAATATTCCTAAGGAACTTTTTATAACCGTTTATATTTCTAAAGCCCCAGTCCCACCGAAAGCCGGATACGCTACGGATCACCCCGGATGCACTACGGTTCATATCCGGGGTCATCCGGGAGTGGAACCGTAGTCAAACCGTGATGAACCGTAGCCAATCCGGGACAATCCGGGACCATCCGGGACCATCCGGGGACATCCGTAGTACGTCCGGGAAGTCGAGCGTCACCCCGGATCAACATCTAGCATCCGGGGTGATCCGGGGCCATCCGGGAAGGGAGAGGGGGGGGGGGGGGGGGGGGGCGGAAAACCGTAGTGAAACCGTAGTGAAACCGTAGTGCGACCTTGATGATCCGTAGTGTATCCGGGATAAACCGTAGCGTAACCGTAGTGTAACCGTGTTTATCCGGGATGAAACGGGAGTTGGTTCACACACGGTTCCACTACGGTTCCACTACGGATGACCCCTGATACACTACGGTTCACCACGAATTCACTACGGTGTCACCACGGATTCACTACGGTTTTTCCCGGATGAACCGGGATGAACCGTAGTGTATCCGGGGCACATCCGGGGTGAACCGTGGCGCATCCGTAGTGAAACCGTGGCGGAACCGTAGTGAATCCGTGACCATCCGGGGTCATGAGGGGAAAACAGGCTTGAACCGGGATGATCCGGGCCCATCCGTGGCGGAACCGTAGTCAAACCGTAGTATAACCGTAGTAGGACCGGGGAACATGTCACCTTTTTTTCGATTGCCTTCCTGGTCCACCCCGGATGACCCCGGATCAAACGTCTGTTTCAACCGGGGCCATTCGGAGTAATCCGAGGCGATCCGTAGCATATCCGGCTTCAGTGGGACTGGGGCTTTAAGTAAGGTACTGGGGTGATTTTATTCCAGAGCAGTGGGCCTTTACTTGATGTCTAACTGTTTTAATAAATAAAGTAGTTTTGCCTTCCAAATGTGGAGCTTATCTGCTGATCTAGTATTGTGTAAGTGGACATCGGTATTCCTCCTAAACAATGATTTGATTTCGCGGGGCACAAGATTATGTTCAAATGTATACATAAGGATACCCAGATGATATTTATACAAATTATAAATCGAGAGCGTATTGAGTTTCTTAAAGAGGGGTCCGGAGTGATCTCTAGAGCCGGACTTCGTGATTACTCGTAGCGATTTGTTTTGCAGTGTTAGTAATTTATTCATTGGAGTTATCTGAGAATTACCCCAGACTAACAAGCCATACTGAAGATGGGGCAGAGCCAGGGTATTGTAGATAATAAACTATTTGTTGGCATTATACATCTTAGCCTGCGCAAAATTTCTAAAATACGTGAGACACGTGTATGGACCTGCTTGCAATGTAATTTCCAAGTAAGACCTTTATCAATATTAACACCAAGAAATTGTAATGAACTTACTTGATTTATTTTTGAATTATTTATGTATACGTTGATATACTATTCCTCTCCGTGTTTGAGAACAGCATGAAACCTGTACTTTGTTCATTTATAGAAAGCCGATTACATTGGAACCAAGACGATATGTGACGTAGTTCTTTATTGATCGTATCGACTGCCTCTTTTAAATTATCATTACTGTACAAAATATTGGTATCATCCGCAAATAAAATGAAAGATAGTAAACTTGAAGAGTTAAAAATATCAATAATATAAATAAGAACAAGTATAGGACCTAAAATGGAGCCTTGTGGAACACTACATTTGATAGGTTTAATAAGGGTTAATGCGCATTGTTTCCATTGGACAAACTGTTTTCGATCAGAGAGATAGTTCCTGAACCAATCCAAGGCCACTCCTCTTATGCCATAATTGTTCAGTTTTAAAAGCAAGATGTTATGGTCAATTGCATCGAAGGCCTTGGAAAGATTTATCAAGACATGAACTCATTTTATCAATAAGGTCGACTAGAGCCATTTGGGTCTAGAAATTCTCTCTAAATCCATACTGAGAGTTGGATAAATTATCGTACTTCATTAAAAATGAATTAAGACGGTTTGCTACCAATCGTTCTAGGACTTTAGAAAGACATGGTAATATAGAAATGGGACGGTAGTTATCATGTAAGTTGTGGATCCCCGTTTTTAAATACAGGAATTACTTTAGCGATCTTGAAGTCACATGGCACCATTCCAGATGACAACGAAAGGTTAACAATAAGGGGACCTATAATTACAGGTCCAATTTTCTTAACAAGGAATGTTCCTAAATTGTCATGGCCTGGGCCTGAATTCTACGTTCAATATAAAAACACAGACAACATCTAAAACAAAAACAAAATCACAGAAATGCCATGTACTAACATTTAGGAGGCCTATTGTGTAAGAGTGACGGATATAGAGGATGAGGATTGTACATGTAGGCCATATAATAAATAAGGTTATATCGGGTTAAATACAAAGGTGCTTCCTCTAAGAGATTTTACAGTCGTGAGCCAACAGAGAACTCTGGTATTGCACGTAGATGTGAATTGTATTTGGACACCAATAGCTTCCACATACTTTTGGTCAGTCACCGTCTATGATTAGCGTTCGCTGGTTGTTATGTTAAGGACATGATGAGATAATTTCTTGCCACGTTCTGGAAATTTCCTTCACCAGTAACTACATGCAAGATAAAACCCTCCAAACTCATTCCCAGTGTCAGTTCCATCAGCACATATGTTTGCATATGTCACCAAGCACCGGACGCTCTTAAACCTCGTTGGAAGCAGAACCGCCTTTTGGGTGTATTTTTTTTCACCAAATGTTTGTGCTTGGCAAAAAGTTGGAAGCTACGCCAGAGCTCTGTCAACAAACCGCCGCGTTAGAGTCGCACCTAGGGAAGCTAACGACGGAATCAGCCCGCGCTGCCGGCCCCAGACAACGTGAAGTTAATCATGTTAATGCTGCAAATTCAGTTTTGCGTATACTGCGGACTGGGTCCTCGGCCCATTAACGGGGAGCTGGCAGAAGTAAGGCGAGGCGGTGTGGGAAATCAGCGAAAATAAATCGAGTGTGCCTCGATTGAAAAGACTGGGTCAACAGTGCCATCCTTGCCACTTGTAAGATGAGCAATTTAAGGTGCTGAGGTTTCGAGTTACGACCACAGGAGTATCAAGTCGCTATAGAAGCACCAAACTAGCAACCGTGAATCGACAGAAAGGTAATACGAATAATAACGTGGTAAATTGGATGGGGATGGGAATGGAGAAAGAGGATTTACTTACATTGTAAAAAACATTCCGTAAAATTTACGATCGAAATTCGTGCAGCGAGAAGTCAGGATACGACCGTATTTTTTATATAGTCAGACCGTATATAGTTGCTTTCTAAATCTAAACGAGTGAAAAGCTCACTCGAAAAAGAGCAAGTCTGTTAGAAAACCACTCCAAAAAAGAGTGAACACTCCGAAAGAGTGATTGTTCACTCTTTCGAGGATCTATAAGGACTGCTCTTTGTGTTCGAGTTGTCCTCATATGGCTGTACTCGAAAGAATGAAAATCTACTCTTTTGGAGTGGCTTTAGTAGAGATTCATTCCGTTTGAAAGTGAGCTTTTCACTCGTTTACATAAATAGAGAGTGTATTTACCGATAAACCATATTGAAGGTGAACAATCTGTAAAATCTCCCATAACACTTTGTAACGGGGCAGAATGACAGACTTTTCACCGTAACAGTTTGTCGGTAAATACAACTACGGTCCGACCGTTAAAAAGTACGGTCGAATCCTGGAATCTCGCCGCATTACTTTCGACCGGAAAATGTTAGGGAATTATTTTTAGCAGTGTACGACTTTCTAATCATGTCGACCAAAAAGCAAAATATCAACCTTGATTCAAAGTAGCATATAGAACTTCAGCATTGCGAAGATTTCAGTTAAGTTTATTTTGATTAATTTATCGTTATTACACAATGTGATTAGGCACAACCAACATACCAAATCATTAGCAGATGCACATTCAGAAGGCCTTGAAGCAGTGAATAATTTTCTCAACAGCGAGGCTTTTACCAGCCAGACCACACAGGCCGAGAATGTTGTGACAAATGCTTCTGGGAATAAAAACATAATAACTCGCCGCTTTTCAGGCCGCATTATCCAGGTCGCCCGGAAACCATACTGTTAGTATGATTAATACCACTGAATGTCACACAGATGGCGATAACATAATAAGTCAGATCATGGTTAAAACATAAAAGCTTCGGTCCTAAAGCTGAAAGCAATATCTCATTCATCACATCACCACATTATTTGTCAAAGGAGCGCACATGCCTTGTCGTTTGCTTGTAAAAAAGCTGTTTGTTAAAGTGATGCACTGTTTCCTTTGACAAACGCCGACAAACTGCTAAATGTACCTTGAATCATGGAGCAATAAACTAGATTGTATTGCTCCATGCTTGAATTGAGTCCCATATCTCATTTATACTCAAAATACAAAAAAGTATTGGGGCCCCCCTCATGTGATGCGCAATTTGTCAACGCATGTCACCAGACGATGTTAAGTCATTGAAACAGATTGGTGTCTAAAATAATGTACATTTTCCTATGGAGAGTTAATTAAAATGCGTACAATAAAATGACCACTTTCTAATAAAAAAACACAACAACATAAAACTGACTATTCATGTTTATATTTAATATATATAGTTATATAGGCCCATACGTCACATTTTGCTGCATAGTTCGCTACGTGGCTTTGCAGTCTTTTCCTCGAGCCTCTTAATCCCCCCACCTTCACCATTTCATTATAATAACGGTCATATTTAAAAGGTTTCACACTCTACATAAGCGGTTCAGTATCTTTTGACCACGATTGTACGGTTGTACTCGGGCGATTCAGACCACGTGGTCCGGATTGAAAAGCGAAGCGGATTCCCGCCTTACGTCACGTGTCGCCATGACAGCGCGCGTATGTACGTCAATTCATATCGCTTCGCATTAGCCTCTGTCATGACCTTTCTAAAAGGTCAACGCGCGGAAAATTGTCAAAATGGCGGCGCTTACCAACAGCAACACGTGTGTCGTCGATGTCAGAACTTTATGGCTTACGACGGAGCTCTAAAGGCTGTGGTTATTTCGAAAGGATAAATCGTAGGCATAAGGCTAAATGTCATCCAAAACCGTAAAATTACGAAAGAGAAAGAAACAGCGACTGAAAAAATGGTCAGTTTGTGAAAGCGTGCTGCGCTATATACGTACGTGCGTAGCTAGCGGATGTCAGACAAGTCGACCGTTGAGACAACTCGCCCGTTGAGACAACTCGCCCGTTGAGACAACTCGACCTTTGGGAGAGCTATAGCTGTACTTCGACGTTTACATTGTTTATAAACAGTTAATGTTGGGCCGACTTTCCTCATGCAATGTTGCCATACTTCTTTGTTGACAAACTGCAAATTCATTGTACCTTTACCATGTTAATGTTATTAATGCTTGCTATTTACCCTCTGTTAACAATTTAGGTGTAAGCTTAGTCCGAAAAAAACACCAAAACGGTGGCGTCCAGAAATTGTGCACACAATCGACCGAGTGCTCCCTAATTGGTCGTGGCGCAATTGAAAAATTCTTGAAAAATCCAAGTTTAATATTTACGAACTTCTTTTAATGTCAGGTTTCAGTCAATAAAAGGGTAAAATATTACTAGATTTCACAGGCGTCTGTACATTTAATGTGACAGTATTTAAAACTGGTTTTTAAATTAACATTGCAGGATCAGGAATGTGGAGGTTTAACGTCCATATAGTAATTATGTGAACCAAGTGCTTGTGTGTAAAGCCCCAAATTTATATTTGATGTCAAAAAATAATTAAAAATACAAAAATAATATTGCTTGTACATGTATCAAGTTGTATGAATTGGCCCCAGAATTTGTTTACTGTATGGCATTCAAATATGGCTTTCAAATAAAGCTTCAGTTCAGTGCCACTGAATTTGTTGTTTTGTTTAAATGTTAATTGGGCCTAACCGGTTTTCTAAGGAGCATAAATACACGGCGGGTCTTTTCAAGTGCAGGAAATAAAATCTAGTTTTATGATTGGCCATTTTTTATTAAGTATTTCCCCGCAATTCACTAAATATCTGTTGTCTTTCCTCCATGGTATAGCTACTTACGTTAGTCTTACGCGAGAGCTCGGAAGCCATATTGACAAATTTCCGCAAAACGCCCTCTTCGGTTGATTTTCGTCATTTCATGACAGAGGCTAATGCGACAAATCACCACAAGCAGTATAAAACGTGTGCTTTGAGTTGTCGTGCGGTCGCGGCGCGCATGTCGCGCGTAAGACACGGTTATTATGGCTCAGACTACATACCCTGGTGTAATGACGCCCCATATAATATTTAATTGATCGCGGGGAGAGTGCCTGGGACGAACGTGTTACTGCTTGCGATCCACACTATTAATCTCGTAGTATAACGTCCCTGATGAGTTTATTCGATCGCTTCCACACTGTTTAAGGCAACACCGGCCGGATTCGCGTCTACTTGTATTCGCCACCGTGGGAATTCAACTGCAGCGTCCAAAGTGTTGTATATTTATTATTTTCGGACTTGATTCTCATTAAGTATGACTTGAACAAGATAAAATGAGGAACAAAGTCTACAGTCTGTTAGAAAAAAGCTACAAAAAAACCAAAAACACTAAGAACTTGGTAATTGTATATTGGTAGGTATTCATGGGAAGCATTTTATTAACATCAATTTTCTCTTCATCAATTGTCTCAGATTGAGAGGAGTTCAAACGTGACATATTTTTCATGTAAATATTAAAGGGGCACGAGGTCCTTAATTCTCATGTTTTGGATTGCTTACTTATCTTATTTTAAACATCTGGTTGAAAGGTAGCCAACATAACGTCTTACTGTTTCTTAGAAAAGACGAAAAAACAACAGTTGTTTACATCAGACACGATGGGGTACGTATACGTTTTTTTCTGTTGTTTACATTAATGTACGATACACGTTGTGAATGTGTCCATAAATTACACACAGCTACAATGTAATGTGGTTTCTTTCTTACACGTCTGCAAAAGGCGAACAATTTTCGGCTGGAATCACGACTACACCCGAACAACTGAGTTTAGGGGGTCACTTTTGTGACCCTTACATTTCTTTATACACACGAATAACATAAACACGCCCTATCACGTTTGTTTATGGTGTAAATCGAGGAGTTTCTTTTGTTCCTCTCGATAATTTCCTTTGTTTGTACTCTAACTTTTTCCGACGGCTCTCATTGGTTTTGTACACGAATCTCAATCGAGGTCGTCCTCGATTCTAACCCTAACCCCAATTCACCTTCGTGTCGCCAGGTATGGTTGTGTGAATGTTTATATCCTACTTTTAAATGCCCTTTTCGATTAACATCATTTCGTTTAAACGTGTTTTGTAGGCTAATTCGGCGCTTCCAGTAACCATGGAGGAATTCCTCCATGCAGTGACACAGCTATACGTTATTAAGACAGTATTGATGGGTAGTTCTTTTAAGCACCCACAAGTATATTCGTACGCTTAATATTTGTTTTCCACTGAAAACTCTATTTGAAACTAAAACGGACGGCTAATAACTTCCCCGCAGCCTGTCGATATGCCTCGGATGTCCATGTGAAAACAAAGGAGTGCAGTGGCACTATCTCTCGCAGTACGCACAGACCAACTTACAACTCTCGTGTCGGGTAGCTGTTATTATTTCTACCCAATCAAACATTTCACAGCCCAAGAAGTAATCATATCTTAAACACAAATATCGTGCCCCCTTTGTTGACTTTTTTTTTTGGCAGAAAAGCAAACGGAGTACGGCAAACTTGCACCGTCTCCGTTATTTGTGCAAATTTATATGCGAGATTCTCGATTTGGGGAATAAGCCCTTCAGCTCGCCTGTTGAGGAAAGCAATATTTATAACTGCATCCAACATGTTCTGAAATCCGCACGATTATACAGCAACAGATTTACGAGGCACTCGAACTGGCGAGATGTTCCCGTCTAAACACTGGTGCGTGTATATACCAGTACGATCCGTTTTTGAAGCAGCGTGGATGCTTTGACCACGTTGGCGTCATTACCAATTTAAATTGTTTTGTTCAATTGCGTATTGTCCATATGTATCTTAAAAGTTGTCGATATTTCTTTATTTATTCAGGGTGAACCCAAACAGCAAAACACTTGTTTTCATTGGGGCCCTGTATATAAAATAAACTAGTTCAAATAAAAATGACTAAAAATAATTATTTAATGAAATACATGTAATATGAAATAATAAACAATGAAATAATATGCATAGACTAAAATCAAATCAAGTAAAATGATAAACGTAATTCATATAGAAACAAGTCCATAAGCCGAACAAATTAACAATGGGTGGAGAATGCCATGGCGTTTTTAGGAGGCTCAAATGGGACATAAGAAACAAACATTAAAATGCGCATACAAAAGAACGGAGAATATAATTATATGAAAAAACAGTGTCATGTTATATAATTAAAAAAGAAAACAAAATATCTATTACAAATTTAGAATTTAGGAACAAACACATGAAAACACGGACAGAAAATTGAAAATTATATAAAAGGCTAAAAATTAAAAGTAAAAGTATTTATATAAGTAACTAAGAAGTTCAGACTTAAATATAGAAAGGAACGCGTAACTCGAAGTTGAGCTGGAAGACTATTCCAAATATTTGGCTCCAGTGACAGCGAAGCTTCGGCAATAATACTCTTTTCTGGCATTGCAAATCTTCAACGTCGTATTTGTATTTTGTCTGGTTACTTGGTGTTGCGTAAAACAAGAACTCCTTTCTTAGGTTAATCTTGTTGAGTATAGGAGCCATGTTAACGAATTTAACATATCAATTTATACACAGACGAAGTTGTGTATGGACAACCCATGATTAGTCTGGCTGCTCTTTTTAATTAAGAAATGTACTGAGTTTATTGTTGTAACGGTCATATTGGCCCTAAATGTAGGGCCCCATTTGCAGATATCAAAAATATTTAATACCGAATTATTAAGAAATATCTTACTCATTTGAAAGTAAATATTGATTCTAGGCATCCAGCAAAATGATTGCGCTAGATATCCTGTAATTATTTCGAAAATTAGAATTTTATAAAGAAACATTTGCGATCGCCGTCCGGCGAAAAACCAAAAATAACATAAGAATAACTGCTCGACGCCGGTTGAAAACAAACGCTGTTTTTCGTGCTTTTCTCGGCATTCATGATTGTAAAACTTTAGGCAGGTCAATTAAACGATATTTACTATAAAATACAACCCCATAAATCTACTCATTCAAGATAATTTAAGCAATTACCAATGGTGTATCCCACCTTTAACAGTTTCGTCTTCAGAGCAAGAACTGTTGGTTTTTTTCCCGAAAACTTTTATTCTTGACGTCTGATGCACAGAAACAATGATTGCGCGCCTTTCATCGATCTGGACGTTTACAACATCCTTCACGGTGACGTCAACAATTGATCGACGGTGCGCGAAGAAGCCTGTCTGGGCCGAAGTGAACTTTTCTGACCTTTGGATAGGATTTCGATAACGAAATGGTGGGTGTTAATTCGCAGTACCCCCTACCCTATAAATCAATTTCAGAACAGTCCAGGGTTTGATATCGCTGATGCAAAAGGTAACACATTAAATATTATTCTTTCTTAAGTTCACCTTTTGCTGATAGGTATTTATACGTTTAAAGCCAACATTTGTACAAGTAATTCGAAAGGATATAACAATTGTAGACAATTCAAGGGTTGAATGCTATCTATAATCACACACATTTGCTTAGCATGAATAATCTACCTTAATGGTAACAACAGGGTTACAAACCAAATTTTAGGCGGTGTTTATTGTTTTTGACTGGTATTCAGCTGGTTTTTGCTTAGTATAAAAAGCACATGGAATTTCGGCTGGTTTAACTGAGCAATATATATTTGTTTTGGTGATAAGCAATTTGTTGTGCTTAATTGTTTTATGAAATTGGCCCCTGTTGTTGAGGTGCCTACCACATCTCCCGCTGCGCCGATTACCAGTGGGAATTTCAGTTTAAACTGACTAAAAAGGAATGGCGCAAGGATCGTTCTCATTGCTCTTGCAGGTCGCTAATAATTGCGACAACGCCTCATCCCGATCGTTGAGTCAGGATATGATATACTGAGTAGTTAGTGTTGACCCATTTTTTTTCTTCATAAGATGAAATTTGAGTGGGGTGATGTAAATGCAATATTGGGTTTTGACCTTCACCGATGTATTATTTTTATAAACACTGTATATTGCTGACTGCTGTGATGTGGGATATGACGTTTTTAACACCGAGGGCGCTATGCGTCCCCGAGGGTGTTAAAACGTCATATCTCACGTCACAGCAGTTAACAATTGTTTTGTTATATCATGCCAATAATAAAGTCAAACAGATAAATAGCTGTATTTGTGTAACTTACTCTAGAAGAAAATTATTAAATCTACCTTCATGTTTTGAACAAAATCACACGATCAAAACATATATGATGGTCTGCTATTTCACAGCTCCCTATAGTTTGCTATCTTAAGAGTGCAGGTGAAAATTGCGTGGGTACCAATGATACAGCTGACATCTTCATCATATCACACGTGGGATACCACACTGGGTGTTTGATAATGCGTTTTTATAGACTGGACACGTGACCGTTCTAGGCCAGTCAAATTACAGTATCCAAGCGCTCGATATAACAATTAGCGCTGTCCAGTGAGATTATTATCAAACAAAAATATCACTCACTCACAGGGGACGCGAAGCCACGATCTCATGTTTTCTAGTTCGAGTCCCAACCGAGTGAGTAATTATTTTTTTCAAAATAATTTTCCTTATAGACAACAATGATACACAATGTTTATGAAATATTTGTCAGTGAAGGGTAAAATCCAATATAAAAATAATAATAAAATATATATTGCCATCAAACAAGGGTTATATGTTGTTGTTTTTTAATATCGCCGCTTGCGTGTAAAAGGTATAAACAAGGGTTGCCTTGGAGCTTCATAAGTTTAGTTTATTTTATATCCCCATCTACACTTCAAGTCCCATCATGGTCTTAACGAAACATTACTTTGCCGTTGTTATGTCTTCCCTGAGGTTGTTCAGGGAATAAAGATATAACTGCTGTGGCGAGGGGGTTTGGGTCTAATTAACCATACGCCTAGACGTGGGTATGGGCTTAACTCGAGACAAGGGATTGATGGATGAGGTAATAAACTGGCAAATCTGTCTTAAATGTACACCAGGCCAGACATCTTGTCGCTCTAGACTACAAGTCCTCAGCGTCGCTAGCCTTGACAGGAAGTGATAGTTGTAATAATTAACATAGACCCTTCATTTCTTTCATTTCTTTGTGGAGTGATCGGAAGTGTGGCAGTGATTAGGCGGATCCAGAACAAAATTGTTTGGAGCCAAAACAATTGTTCTATGGATGGGTATATGGTGTACGCTGTGGCTGCCTTTTTGCGACGTCAGTTAAACAGTTTGTTAAAGAGGAGGGGCTTCGCCCCCTTTGCCAATAAAATTACCTTTCACCTTTGTTAACGGTACTGGATTTATAAATAACATAACAATACCAGTAATCAGGACGTTGATTAAAACCAGGCTATTAATGGAATTGGAACGTACAAGTGAAACAAGGGGGTAAATCAACAACAATTGTGCAAAAACTATGCTGAAGTGGAGAATTTTTGACGGACAAAATGGCGACAACTTGTCGGGCTTGAAAATCATGCACTGTGATGGGTCAGTTATCCAAGGAGTGTGACCTACTGGATTGGTCTATTGAATTACTCGAAAATCGACCACTCAAAAGAAAAGCCCATAGGTATTTAATATTGTGTGTACTTGTAGTTTATTTACTTGCCATGTTTGTTTCATTCAGCCATCATTATTTTGGTCTGTGTATTATTAGCAATATTCAGTAAAAACAAATTCATTGATTTCCGCTATGCCCGAAGAAGATCCAGGCTGTGGTGATCATGTAATGTTCAGTTCAATAAAATGTAATTCCATTTGATTGATATGCATTTCCTCATCATAACCTCATGGTCTTTGTCCGGTGGCCTATTGTTGCCATTATGTTGGTAGCTGGAGGCCTGAACATTGTGTTGGTGGTGTTTTTTGGTATAGTAACAAAGAAGGGTCTTTTCCTTTTGCACACACGGCTGAATATCAATATAATTTTTAGTGAATGTTGCAAATATCCAGCCCAAACGATAGCTTAATGAAATTAAAATGTTGCCTGTTCAGATTCTGTAGTAGATACGGACTATAAAAGTTGATTTTTTTTACTCACCCTTTACTTAAAACATTTCGGCTAACAATTCCCCCTAAGCGAGAAGGAAAGACAAACTGCCTTTTAAACTGTGATGGAGGTATGTTTCGCCTTCCGTCACCTTCATATTTTCGTTTTCCCGTCCCGTCCCCATCTCATTCAGTGCATGGGTAGTCCATGTTCGCTTGTTTTTGGTAACAGCGCCCTCTAGCGGCAACAACTTCGAGACAAAACCCAATACAAAAAGATGGTACACACCAATGTGACTCCACATTTTGTCAGTTTTAATTACCATAAAAAAGCGTCGTACGAAATTAATTTGCATTTTTAGGCCGAAAGTAATTTTAGAAGTTGCTGTCGGCTACAGAGCCAATTAAGTTACGTCTAGGAAGGTCCAAATTGTCGTCATTTCGAAGAGCATCGTAGTTGGTTGATGACTTTAATGAAACATATCGTAGCTTATTGATGAATGACTGGATTGTCTTGTATTTAGAGACAGTGCATTTACCCAAGACACAATTTGAGAGCCTCATTATGTGGCGTCAGTGCGACGATTGATTTCCCTCTTTGAATAAAATAAACTACTTCATCTAAATTCGCTTATAACCAAGTCGTTTTGGGGAGTGCGATGGTTTGTACATACACAGACTTTACGTAGATTAAAAATTTGGTCAATTTCAACCAAAATAGTGGTCGAAATAACCAATGATATTGGTCATTTTAACAAAAATATTGACCAATATATTAAAATTGATATTAAAATTGACCAATATATTGGTTGGAAACATATCTACCAATCAATTGGTTATTTTCAACCAATCTGTTTTTAAGGGGTGTATCCTACCTGTATAGCCGACTTTTTCTGAGTCGCATACGTATCCCATACGCGTATCAAACCTAATGGTGCCTAATTGTATGCGAGCATGAGCGCCATTTACGGATTACAAACCAACCACATAACGGTAATTTCAAAAAATGTGCCTGTGTTACACTACTTTTAAAATGAACTACTTTAAATAATTTCAAGGGGATCGAGTACAGTGTCATTTATATGATTTAAAAATAAATTAACTAAATAAGTTTTTTACCCCAAAAAAGTGGTTGGTTACTTTTTTGATAGCTGTAATTGGTATACTGACCTTTCATCCATCGACGTACGGTGTGCATTGTTGGATTCCGTTTTTTTCTTCTAAGAAAGCAGACACCAAAGTTGACGAAATTTCGCAAATGTCATTATACCCAGCACGACATGAGACCGTGGGAGGGGGGGGGGGGGGGGGGGGGGGGGGTGATCTCCCCGTCTCATATCTTGCTTCATAGATTGCTCATCTAATGCTCTGTGTCAGTGAAGTCTGCTGTCTAAAGATTAAGAAAACAGGACTTAATTAAACAACCCACCCCGTCATAGCTGGAATTTGCTGGAACTATTAATGTATATTATCTACATGTATCTTTATAGTGTTCTTCCAGCCAAATTCTCTCACAACTGAATGTTACTTGATCACTGAGACCGAGTCTTTGTTTTTCTGTATAATTGTATTTTAAATCTGAGAATTGAAGTACAAAATGGACGTGTTTTTAAAACATTTACGGCAGGGAGAAGGGACCTGCAGCTTCCACAGAGCAGCAGACCATTACTTTCCCAGCCCGCTGGATGTGTTTTTTTCCGGATTTCCAATCAATTTTCCCAACACCAAATGTTGATAAGTTTTCCCAGGCCTGTGGGAAGCTTGAGCAGATATATAAACCTGGACTGACCAATCACTAAAAGTGAAATTCCTAAAGTCGCGCCGCACGTGTCATTAAAAACAAGTTTTTCGTGTCCCGGGCGAGTATGTGAAGATGTCGTGTTTACCTGACCCCGTTTCCATCTCGTTAAACGCGAGGTGTCAGCGACATGTCATCAGCGCCGCTTGCCGCAGTTATGCGATACTCATAAAAAAAGTAAAGGTCCGGGCGAGAGCGGGCCTAATTCAAATAGAAACGCTCATTTCAGAACGCTAAATCCCGCAAAATGAGATTTTCACATCTCTTGGCCCCCTCGTGCGATGATCATCGATTTGGCAATTGCTGTAGTTCTAGCTCTGGGGGAAAAGTGTTGCTCTATAAATGCGACAGCGCTTGGAGAGTGAGGTGAAAACTCGGCGTCGTGTGGCGTGTAGGGTAAGGTCATGTTAGCAACGATGACGGGACGTGATGATCGCTCGGTGAGCGCTCGGGTTGCAGCGATCTGCGCCGCTAGGCGGGCCTGATGACGGCCAGATCAGCCCCGATGAAATTTTCTGGAGACGGAGTTGTCCCGAATGCCGTGTCCACTTCCATTTTGATGACAGCCTCCTTAATCTAGTCATGCCTCGGTCGACACCACGTTTTCGCGATTCGTATAATTATTGTCACCGCGCCTCGTCCCGTCTGTCTGTATTGTGATCGAAAGTTATAACCAAGCTACACTTAAAGGGATAATTACGTTTTTTTTTTTTACAGGTGGAAAACCCCGTTATTTTACGGTTATTTTGTTACAGTGTGCCACTTTTTCGACTCAAAAAAGTCTGGCTGTTCAGTGCTAGTTGTAATTCCTGGCATTGATGCTGGAAGGTCGCAGAAACGTCCCCAAATAAGCCAGTTTGGTATTTTGAACTGCACATGTGCACAAAAAACACACGTGGTGGACACTTGCAGTGGAACGTGGTAACCGAATCTATACATTCTGTGCTAATATTTATGCAATTAAAAAGACGATGAAAACTGTTGTTTGAATGGTTCTTCAGAACACGACGATCTCTTTAAATTTACTGGTGCCCGCTATGCTTTTGCACCCATGCGATGACAGGTTTTTTTCTCAAAAGAAAAATCGTCAAACCTTGGCACAGTTGGAATACCAAACGGGCTTATTGTAGCGCCATGAACAGCGCCACCTATCATCCGATAGTGCCCATGGTCGTCCGCTTCAAACAGCGCCCCCATTAAAAAGATCGTGTCCACCATCTGCATTATTCATGATGTCCAAGGCTTTTAAAGAAAATAAGATATAACAAGGAATAATGGTGTATAAATTCCAGACAATTGGCAGTCGAATCGTGGACTTGTTGGAATTAGTCCTGACTTCTAATGAGGTGACTGGAGTTCGAAGGCAGTGGACGTTTTTTCACTTCTCATAATTTATCTTTTAAATAACTAAAACAAAGGAGGAGCATTTCTCACAAGACGTAAAGCCTATCTTGGGCTCGTGTTGTGGAGAACAAGGTATTCGAAATGCATGCAATAGACCAATCAGAAGATAGGAAACCAGAACCGTTTTGGAAAAACAAATCGTGGTGGGGTCACCGGTGACAAAACAACTGTAATATTTAGACTCGTCCCTTGGCTACGCATCTGGTCTCTCCACTTTCCAAATGTCATAAATGCATGGAATGGCAAAGCACCAACCATGCACTATCTCATTACGTTCCAGTGATTGACCGCCGTTGATTTAGCTGAAGCTACCTCGTTCGGCCTGGTACATGCTGCACCAATCGAAAACCCTGTATACAGGGTGGTCAAATAAAAACGCAACCTCATATTCCACTATTTGGAAACCTAAACCATTGATGTGTGGCATGGGTGACTTGTGTGTAAAGTGCATGCTCGCCACTCACCAATGTGGCCTGGGTTCGATTCCCGACACGGATCATAATATTAGTAGAGTGGTGCGTTGGTTCCTTCCTGTGCCACGAGGGTTTTTCTCCGGGCCTCAGTCCGGTTTTCCTCTCTCTGAAAAAACCCCAACTTATTTTATCTCTGACTGTGCTCCGTGGTCACAATGAGTCGATGTGGCCGGCTGCCAGAGGCGCCTTGTATGTGCCAACGGCTCGACCACGTTGTAGCCACGTCCTTCGCAATTCAGCAACCAGCTGCGAGTAAGTATGGTTAGCCTCCCAAATTATATTATTATTATTATGTATAAGGAAACTTTGTTAGGACAATTATGTTTTGATCCCAGCAACTTTTTGTGTGAACCAAGATCAGTTAAGACATTCGAGGTTTGAGAAACGGGCGACCTGTAATCTTTCTCAAGAGGGCGCTGAAGGCGTGCATCATACGACTTGCTGGAGTTATAGTATAACATTTATCAGTTGTGCATTTTTATCGTTTGAAGCAGCAAATTGAAGTTCTCAAAATCTAAAGACTAGTATTTGACATCGATTTAACCTGACGACATTTTCACTCTGTGAATGTTGTATATCACAAACAAAAGAGGGACAATTTAGGGGGTCCCTGATTGGAGGCGTTTACACAATTGTTTTTTGTGTGTTTTTGTGTGTTTTGTTTTGGTGGTGGGGGGGGGGGGGGGGGGGGGGGGGGGGGGGGGGGGGGGTCAGCGCCTGTCCGCTGAACCTGTACTTGGCAGGCAATTCTCGAGGTAACGGGCTCGCATCACCGAGTGTTGTCAGTATCCCCTTTCTTAACCCAGCAGTGGTTATTTTGACAGGGTTGCAATTTATCTAGACCAATTATACGAGACTAAACAGGTGGCCTGACGCGTTTGCGACGCTGCGTCTTAAATTATAACCCCCACCCAGGTTTAACAGCGTTTAACACCCCTGTCTGTCTTTCTATATATTTACACAAATAAACCATGATAACTATATATTTGTCAGTCTGTCGGTCTGTCTGGTTGTTTGTCTTTTAGCAGGATTACGGTAAAAACCGCAGAAGGGATTTTAACACAACTTGGTGGGTAGATAGCTTGTGGGTCAAGGGTGATTCCATAATGTTTTCAGATTGATCTGGATCTAGATCGGGAATATGAATCACCTTTTTATGATTGTTTTAATTTAATTTAAAGAGATACGGCGTGTTTGCGGTTGGGTGGTGGTATGTGCTCTACCGAGTGCGTTTTTCTTGTTTATTTGATATCTGAAAAAACTAAATTGGAAATACAGGTACGCCGTATGCTTAAAGAAATCCCCTGCGATACGACAGGTTTGGTCGGCAGTTTATTCAAGGAACATAACCTGTTTACCGTTCTTAATTTATTCTTTGCAATAACAACAAGCAGTAAACTATTTTATTTACATTTGCAAGTGCCAGCATCTGTCGTTGGTAAATACGATCATACCATACACAAATAATGAGGTATTTCTCGTTTTGCAGCAGACCCCTAAACAACTGGGTTCTCCGAGCCCCTTGGGCGTTAGCCCGCATGTCCTAACTAATTAACTCACATGTTGAGAACATGCATAGGGGGCGTGCGTCAATAAAAGATTGACCCAAACCTGGGTTTGTTATTAATTCTAATAACTGTGCATTAAAGATGAAAAAGGAACGGTGATGCTCGCGGGTGTAGAACAACGAATGCGATTGCATTTATTGACTCGTGTTTGGCTTTAACTTATACTCTGTGTGGGCAATAAAGAAATTGATTTTAGCCGTTAGATTATTAGACGAATTCATAAACAAGTATACTCATAAGAAAACGAATATATTCGAAAACATGTATAGCGCCTGCATCCCTAGATTCGTTAATTAAGCAAGATGCATAAAAGCATACTCAGGCGATATAATTTGTATTATATAAATGTATAAGGGGTTAAAATTCGGTGAAGGCTTAAAGGTAGTAAACACCATTTGATTTTGCTAAGAAAGTGGTTGGGTTAGGGGTTCGTAATTATATATTGTGACGCTGGCCTGCTTTTAAAGTTTTGTGTTCGTAGTTGCTAGAAAACCAAGAACGATAATGCTTTCTTCCTTTTGTCTGCTTTTTTAAAACTTCTTTCAGACGAAGCGAAACTATTTATAGACGTCTGGAAATTTTCAGGTTAGGAAACCGAGACCTGGGGCCAATTTCATAGAGCTGCTTAAGCACAAATATTTGCTTAAGCACAAAAACCTATGCTTATAATATCAAGTTTGGGGCCAAAATTCCATGTGATCGTTATGCTAAGCTAACAACAGCTAAATAACAATCACAAATAATATACATCTCATGGAGTTGTGGCTGGTAAGCTGGTTTTACTATAAGAAAGATTGTTTTGTGCTTAAGCAATTGTTATGCTTAAGCAGCTCTATGAAATATGCCCCAGTTGGCTTGCCCATTCACGGATGAACAGTATTGCACAAAATGTGAATTAATTAAATTGTATAAATAGGGGCAGTTTTTAAAAATAGTCAGGTATTTCCAACTATTACCGATCGGTCGGCAGTCGTTGGAAATTGATTTAAAAAATGAACTTTTCTTGAAAACCACAGATGTGATTTCACAGGATGCTTGAGACTGTTACAGTCAAGTAAGGTAGTTTTTTTTACTTTACAAAATGGTGGTGTTACAACTGATAATGTAATAACCAGCGGATAATGTATCACAAACCGATTATGTCACACAAATTGACCAATACTGTATCACTATTCGATAATGTAACAACACATTGAATGATAGTGTAGTAAAATGTACGACACTATCGGTCTATTTATGTTACATTAGAACAGATAATGTAATAAAAATTGATCGATAAGTACATTTCGACTACACTATCAGCCAATTTGGTTACTACATCACAGAGATCTCCGTGGTGGGTTTGTGTGCAAAGATATTTGTATCAGTCAGAATTGTAGGTTTGCATTGATAGGCAGATTTTATTAAACATAGTTTTCTTCTTTCGCAGTGAACATACGTTAACGGTCTTGTTACGGTGATCTAATACCAACAATGTACTGAATCCAATAGACCAATGACCGACCTAATGACGTCATGCTTCGTTTACATGTGCGCCTTCGTATGCCATAGTATGTCCCTACTTCATCTGGCGTCCCGACTTCGCTCCCATAGGAAAGCTCATTATGTAAACAGAGTCATTACGTCATTAGGCCTCAGGTCTATTCAAATCAACTTTGACTCTTCTTGCACAACGGACGATACCAGACGAGCATGAGTGTATTCTTGGTAACATAATTATGTTGTCGTTACAGCTACAGAAGAACATTTGTTAGTTGTGAATTTTTCTCGTTTGAAGCCGATTGCAGCAACGCGCGTGTCACAGACTGAACAAACTAATAGAACCATTAGAATTGGTACGCGTACGGGATTATGCGGCTCGAGAGAAAAATCGCCTGTTAAACCACTATTTTGCGTAATAACTTCATCAGTCTTACATCATATATTTTAACATTTTAACATCAGAAGTAAATTACCAATAGTGTACCAGATGAAACAACAACGCAAAAAGGTGATTTATTAAGCGACTTTCTTTCGAGCCACAAACGTATCCTGTACGCGTATACAATCTTTTCTATATTAATAGCGCCCATGCGCGTGAGCGTCGTTCGCGCCATTCGCAGATTACAAACCAAATACTAATAGACATTCAGCCTCGGTACAAATATTGGGCCACCGGTATATCAATGATCAAAAGTGAGCAATGCTCATAGCGAATTTTGGCAAGGCGTGCCCATCTAGAGTTGGACAATTCTTTTCAATGTTTTCCTCCCCAAATGGCCGCCAATTATATACGTAAGTATTTTGATTGGTAATTTTTTTGATAGCTGCAAAATGTATACTTCAGCTTTAATCGATAAATAGGCCGTGTAAGTGTGTGCACAGTCAAAGTTCCGATGAACAAAAGACTAATACAGGGTGTCTCAAAAATAATTACAACGCTCCTTTGGGTGATCGTAACTTCCTAAATAAGTGTTGGAATCTAACAATTTACATGTACATTTACACCATGTATGTTCACTGATTTCGTCTGTTCGTATGTTAATGTAACACACCTAATAAACAGATACTCGAACCAAGCTGAACTTTGACTAGATTTGGGCTTTCTTCTTTAAAGACAGGATAGGCCCACATCATTTGCAAATATCGAAAACATTCACTACCGAATTATTAGAAAATATCTTACTTATTTTAAAGTAAATAATGATTGTAGGCACCCAGCAAAATTATTGCGGTAAATATCCGAAACATTGAATTTTATTTAAAACAAATTAAAATTGCCGGACTGCGATCGCACAAAAAAACCAAGAAAAACATAAGAACCACTGCCTGACGCCGGTTAAAAAACGAACGCCGTTTGTCTTGCTTTTCTCAGCATCCATAATTGTAAAACTTCGGACAGGTCAGTTGCACGATATTTACTACAAAATACAACCCCTCAAATCCACCCATTCATGATATTTCAAGCAATTACCAACGGTGTATCTTACCTTATAAACATCCACTCTGCTTTCTTTTGTGTGTGTAAGAACAATTGAACTTTGAAAAAATGAGAACCAATAACAACAAACGAGCGCTCAAAAACCGTGTAATTAAACTGCAATACTCATACACAGGTACACCAGGCCTGGCTTTGTCTTCTTCTCGTAACGAGCTGGTCCTTGCTCAAAATAACCGCCCTTCGAGGCCCTGTATTGATGTCTGTCCCAACGAACTGTCCCAGTCTGTCATAACGAACTACAAATCATGTCTGTGATTCCAAGCTGCTTTGCGCCAGATGACCACACTCTTGGAAAGTCACTTGGAAGTCACTCAGGAGCCACTCATGGCATAATTGTGTAGTTGAGAACTTCCGGCTAGCAGCGACTAAGTCCCACTGCACTCGGCTGGTTGTGGAACTCCAACGATGCCCGGGAGCTGGCGACAGAGCAGACAGGGAAACTCTTTGGTTACATGAGAGCCAAAAGTGTATGTGTCACATTCACACAAACGGAACATGCACAATTTCACATCGATGATATTACATGCAGTTACTTGTATCTTGCCCTTTATAAACAACTGTTGGGCTCTTGTTATTCTTGGATCACATGAACACGTTGTCGATAAGATGGCTGCCTCCATGCAATTTGTTAGCACTAGCGGGATGCCGCGCTTCGCGCGGCACCCGCTAGCTGGGTGAAATTGTAACTTATAGATAAACCCTGTTGACGTCCTAAAAACATAATGGATTGTATGACAAACAAACCGCGAAACATAGAAACATAGCGAGTAGAGTACCAGCTAGATGTGTGTATAAACTTGCTTGTTTGTCATTCCATGATTCTTTTCAAATGTGACGGAAATGTTTGTTTCATGTTTTAAAAAGTTGTACATAAATCAGAAAGTTTTCGATTGGAAGTAACTGAGCGGCACCCGCTAGTGAGTGAACCGTATAGAGTAGTATGCAAATTACATGTACGGTGAAAAGTATACATAGAAAATGGAGATGTGGCTACGTGGACTGTACGTACTGGTAGGAGTTTTGATTGGGACTGTGTTTGTCAAAGAGGGTGGGTGGGGTTGCAAGTGAAGGGTAGAGGGAAGTTGTGTAGGTGGGTCGGGCGCGCGGTTGGAGGGTGCTAAGTAATTTTTGTTTTGAGAGGATCTGGGAAAAATGGTAGGCTACAGCCCTGTTCGCACTGAACTTATTTTGGTAAAACTTACTGAGACGATGGGTACTTTTCCCACTTTAAGTCCAGTGCGGGATAGGATGTTTACTTACTGCCCAGGAAAACTTCCCAGGTAACTGTTGCCGAGACGATAAGCCTCCAGTGCGTACAGTGCGAGTCGGTAAACCCGCATGAGTCGAACAACTCGGTTACTTCTCCCGCGGTCTCGGTAAAATTGTCCCGAGTCGAAAGTCCAAGTGCGGTAACATTTGACAATTTTTTATTTTACCAAAAGTCCCGAAAAGTCCAGCGCGAACACGGCTGGCATTGTAATTGAAACAGTGAATGAGGGGCTTTAAATTATTGCTATTATGAGTGCCTATTATTAGTGATGGATATATATATATAAACCCTATATTTTTTTTTTATTTTTTTTTATTTTTTTTGGGGGGGGGGGATTTTTGTGTGGCAAGTTTGATGGTAGGGGTGGGGTCAGGTTTTCGAGGGGGGGGGGGGGGGGGGGGGGGGGGGGGGGTTGGGGGGGGGGGGGGGGGGGGGGGTTGGGGGGGGGGGGGGGGGAGGAGGTAGGTAGAGGCTGGGGCAAAATTGTACCCCCTTTCGCTGTTGTTTATGTATGTAGTATGCAAGAAAAAACAAACAATTGTTCACAGTCCATTGTAATACAGGAATAGCAAGATATTTTATTTGTGAATGCAAACTAAAGTAAGTACTTGACAATATTAAATTTGGCAAAATGAAGGCAATGGTATTGTGAAGTTGGAATAAATAAATATGGTTTAGTTATGTAAGGAAGCAGGTTGAGATAAAGGTTGAGCTGTCAAAGAATGTGAAGATATTTTTAAGATAACTTTGTAGTCAAGTCCCGAAGCAAATAGTGCGTAGATGGAATGAATGGGAGATTAATAAGTATTGCTATTGTTTGTACAAGGAATCCAGTGGATAAGGCACATTGTATCGGTAAGTTGTAATAAATAATGGCTTAGAGTTAAAGTGATAGGGGGTAATAGAAGAAGTGATGATGCAGTTATTTGAAGATGCGGAATTACTTAGAGGAATAATACTAAACGTGGTTAAATAGTACAGAATTGGAAAGAAAGGAATAATAATAATAATAATAAGCCATTGCTATGGTGATTTATGAAAAGTTATGAAAGTGGCCGACAATAATAAATAAAAAGTATTTCACTGATTTTTACAATGTAATTTAGAGAACTGAATTAAATATTAGACATGTAAATATAAGTGAGAAATTAAGGCGACTAAAATAAAATCTGTAATATTGGAGAAAGTAAATAGATACAAAAACTGGCTATCCTTGGAAATGTTGACTTGAAACCAGGTCGGTAAATGTTTGTGTTGAGTTTCATATCAGGTCATAGACCTTTCTATCGCAAGTTGACACATATATTGTGTGTAAAGCCCACCAAGGTTGGCAAAATCTGGACAGTTCAACACTGCATTTGGAAGTGTGGAATTACTCAAAGGATCAAGACTAAATGTGGCAAAATAGTGTATAATTGGATTGAAATAAATAATAATAATAATACATCCACAGGGTGTTTTATGTAAAATGTAGAAAACAATCACAATAATAACTATAAAACCATGGCTTTCTGAAATACTAAAAAGGTAATGAAAAGAACCAAAATTAATAGTATAAAAATAAAATAGTGTGAAATTAAGAGTAAATGTACTTAAAATAAAACCTTGTGGTAGTGGTTAATACTGGAGAAGGGTAACGTGTGTAGATTTGATTTGTAAGGCTGAATCAATCCAGAAAGAGGATGTAAAAGGCTTGTAAGTGTAAGGTTGGGACGATGTGTAATTAAAGTGTAATTACTCGACGATGGCTTGTTGTGAAGCAGCAGAGATGTCTGGTTTGGTAGTAAGGGGAGTTGTTGGCGCGTTGTCTTCCTCGGTAAAAGTGGCATCGGGTAGTGCTGTCCAAAGAGTCAAGAAAAATATGGATAGGTAGGTAAAGATTCTATAGGGGAACGGTATAAGTAGGTTGAGATGCACTGAAAAAGGTGGACTTGTGATTGGAAACAAAATAGGTGCAAGAGGGAAAGCTGAAGGGGTTTTGGTGTATGCGTGGAATGTGTGTGGTAGTGTAAAGAACAGGTAAAAGGTTTAGGGGTAAATTCATGATTGTACATGTTGAATCAGAGCAATTCTATTATTTGATGGGCAAGATCTAGAATCTGTATAAAGCAAAACATTTAAAAGTAGAGAGATGTAGATATACCTTTGATGTCGGTCGGACCAGCCTGCTGCAGCCAGAACAGCATCATTGTTGTGCGAGATGTCTGAAGGGAGAAGAAATAGGATGGTTATTGGAACAACAGCAAAATGTTTTTAGGAAATGCACTTCGTTTTCTGAAAGGCCTACAAATAATGTTTTTAGGGGGGAAACTTGGACTCAGAAGTTTCTTTCTTTAAAAACACACACACAAAAACACTGCGCTGGAGGGGAATTAAAAGAATACTGTGACTGCACTTTCTGAAAGGCAGCAAAATTTCTGAAAGGCAGCAACAACAGCATCTAACTACAGCAAAATGTTTACAGGAACTGAAAAGCCTACAAATATTGTTTTTTAGGGGGAACTGTAGCGAAATGATTACTTGAAATGGTTACTTAGATTCATATGTTTCTTTCTTTAAAAAAATTCAAAAGAACATCGGTACTTAGTTTTGTCAGTCTAAACATGGAGGAATAGCCTCCGAGGTCTGAAGCAGTATTTCTGCAGCAGAAGTCGATTCAAAGACATTAACCCAGGCTAGGTCATAAAAGGGCCACTGGCTAGACCCCAGGGTCCTGCTAATGGATTGACACCTGTTACCAGAATGTCAGGACTGGGCTCTGGCTGTGCCCATAGAGAAAGCATAGAGCAAGGAACTGGAGAAAGGAACAGTTCTAACTTCTATTCCTTTCTCTACGCAGTGCCTTTATGCTCTAGCTAGTCCCATCATAGCACACATGCACAGTGTATATTAATTATTATATTGGGGGTTTGTAAACTTTACAAAACTATCTCCTACAATATAATATTGGTAAGACAAAAGCAGAAAATATACTTACATTCCCTATTGCCTGAATCTAAATGCAATCCAAGTTCTGATTCCAAGTTAAAATGTAATTACTTCGCTTACCACTGACCAAGTTAAAGATCTAAATTATCATGGGATATAATAAATCCTTTGACTATTACATGTAAATATCAATCTATAATGTATAAAACGTTTCGTGTTTCAAACTAAACAATTCAGCTTGTGCTGTGGTTACACCCAGTCTATGACATTGACAGTTGACTATGTCTAGAACTTATTTAAACGACAGCCTAGATATGTACAATAATGTCAACTCAAAAGGTCATTGGCCTACTTCTAGATTTAATATACACATATAGTTATTCAAAATCAAGGAATTTAGTAGTACATACCTGGAAAAGGATGGCAGAGGGAGAGCAATATTGGTTGTACTGTTCTATCTGTGCTCACTGCGGCCGTCAGTGAGTGTGGTATAACCGGTACTGTATACACGTACGCGAACGCGATATCATCCAGCACGACAGTAGACAGGCTCCTTTCCATACTCTGCATCGCCACCGCAAACTGGCGCGGGACCGGCGCAGCCACCGCGCAATTCCGACGGGAGGCCCGTGCAAAAGACGGGCCCCCACATCCGCTACCCCACACTATACCGCGGCGGGCAAACAGGACACCAGACCCAAAATGGCTCGGCCAGATAGACGGGCTCCCTCCCACCCTCCGCGCGCAAACAGGTACACGGCACACGGGGAACCGTCCACAAGATGGCGCCAACCATGTCCTATCTTCAGGATTAATAGTATAGACTAGCAGGATGCCGCGCTTCGCGCGGCACCTGCTAGCTGGGTGAAATCGTAACTTATAGATACACCTTGTTGACGTCTTAAAAACACAATGGATTGTATGACAAACAAATCGCGAAACTTAGCGAGTAGAGTACCAGCTAGAAATTATTTCGAGCGCACGAAATTATTTCGAGCTCACGAACAGATATTCTTGGAGCGCACGAAGTCATTTCGTGGCCACGACAACATTTCGAGCTCACGAAATAAGTTATTTTGAGTGCACGAAATAAAATACTCAAATTATTTCGTAACGGTGATTTGTATTCGTCATATGTCCCTTTAGGGGCTCCGTAGAATACCATCGACTCTGAATAACAAACAATCTTTGTAAAAATACTTCCCGACTTCCGAACTAATAATACTCAATAGGCAGTTCATCTTTGCTTGCATGCTGCCTGCGTCTCGTGATTTTTTAACATGAATCGTACGGGAAACAATACGAACCACTTCGGGGTTTCTGATTTACGTCGTTACGATTGAAAAAAACCAACAGACCGGCCGTCTGACAGTGCGCCCTCAACTGACGCAAGGCAGTCCCGTTTCTAAATTGAATATTCATATCCACGATAGGCCTTACAATTTCGCGACATTTTTCAACGATAAAAGTTAAAATTGAGGCAATAGCGATACGTTTCGGAGTGTTTTTAGAGAGATAATGTTGTAATATTTAAGTATTGACAATGTGAAAGGAAGAAATTTTGCCAGAAGGCAACACGAAAGGAATAAATCATTGTTTTCACGTTCCAAAACTGTGACTACAAAATGGTCGACGCGCAGGAATTCGGAGGCAAAGCCGAAGCCGAAACGTAGTCACGTTTCTAAATTGCATATTCATATCCACCATCGCCATACAATTTCGCGACATTTTTGCACGATCAAAGTTGAAATTGAGGCAATAGCGATATGTTTCGGAGTGTTTTGAGACAGATAATGTTGTAATATTTAAGTATCGACAATGTGAAGCAACGAAATTTGCCCAAAAGGCAACACGAAAGGAATAAATCATTTTTTAACGTTCCAAGCCTGTGACTGCAATGTGGTCGACGCGCACGAAATTCAAAGCCGAAAACGAAGCTGGCGCTCAAACTCCGCAATAACCAATGGAGTATAAAGGTCAAATAACACGGGACGGGCCGCCCAATCGCGAACAACAAACTCGGCACCAACTCGGCCACCGCGCAAGCAAGGCGGATACAATTAATTTGCGAAGGCTTCGCGTAACGCATGTAGCCGCCGCTTAATCGCAAACGGCCAACAATTCGGCAACCGAGTTACGGCAGTACGATTTCGGGAAGGCTTCGGCCCGAACTCCGGTCAAGGACAATGCAAAAATAACGCAAAAGTTCGCGCAAAAAGGCCCGCAGACATCGACAGGCAATCGAAAAGCGATTACGCGTTTATCGGTAACGTCCGTTTCTTTTAAATCTCACCACGGACGAATACGATTTTTTTAAAATCTTATTCCCCGGGGGATTCCCCGGGGGATTCCCCGTCGCGAACGGTCCGGCACCCCGCCGCACCGACGCCGGCGGCACACGCGCGCGGCGACAAGTCGCCCGACCAAAAGCCAACATGGCGCCAACCACGCGCCAAGATGGCGCGGCCCTGTGTTTCCAAGATGGCGCGGCCCTGCGTTCCAAGATGGCGGCGCCCAGGGACAAGATGGCGAATTTAACATCTTTTATAGTATAGACTAGCAGGATGCCGCGCTTCGCGCGGCACCTGCTAGCTGGGTGAAATCGTAACTTATAGATACACCTTGTTGACGTCTTAAAAACATAATGGATTGTATGACAAACAAATCGCGAAACTTAGCGAGTAGAGTACCAGCTAGAAAGTATTTCGAGCGCACGAAATTATTTCGAGCTCACGAACAGATATTCTTGGAGCGCACGAAGTCATTTCGTGGCCACGACAACATTTCGAGCTCACGAAATAAGTTATTTTGAGTGCACGAAATAAAATACTCAAATTATTTCGTAACGGTGATTTTTATTCGTCATGTCCCTTTAGGGGCTCCGTAGAATACCATCGACTCTGAATAACAAACAATCTTTGTAAAAATACTTCCCGACTTTCGAACTAATAATACTCAATAGGCAGTCCATCTTCGCTTGCATGCCTGCGTCTCGTGATTTTTTAACAGGAATCGTACGGGAAACAATACGAACCACTTCGGGATTTCAGATTTACTTCGTCACGATTGAAAAAACCAACAGACCGGCCGTCTGACAGTGCGCCCTCAACTGACTTAAGGCCGTCACGTTTCTAAATTGAATATTCATATCCACGATAGGCCATACAATTTCGCGACATTTTTCCACGATAAAAGTTAAGATTGAGGCAATAGCGATATGTTTCGGAGTGTTTTTAGAGAGATAATGTTGTAATATTTAAGTATTGACAATGTGAAAGGAAGAAATTTTCCCAGAAGGCAACACGAAAGGAATAAATCATTGTTTTTACGTTCCAAAACTGCGACTACAAAATGGTCGACGCGCAGGAATTCGAAGGCAAAGCCGAAGCCGAAACGTAGTCACGTTTCTGAATTGCATATTCATATCCACGATCGCCATACAATTTCGCGACATTTTTGCACGATCAGAGCATTGAGGCAATAGCGATGACAAACAAACCGCGAAACTTAGCGAGTAGAGTACCAGCTAGAAAGTATTTCGAGCGCACGAAATTATTTCGAGCGCACGAAATTATTTCGAGCTCACGAAAAAAAAATTTGGAGCGCACGAAGTCATTTCGTGGCCACGAAAACATTTCGAGCTCACGAAATAAGTTATTTTGAGTGCACGAAAAAAACTAAAATTATTTCGTAACGGTGATTTTTATTCGTCATATGTCCCTTTAGGGGCTCCGTAGAATACCATCGACTCTGAATAAAAACAATCTTTGTAAAAATACTCCCGACTTCCGAACTAATAATACTCAATAGGCAGTCCATCTTCGCTTGCATGCTGCCTGCGTCTCGTGATTTTTAACAGGAATCGTACGGGAAACAATACGAACCACTTCGGGATTTCTGATTTACATCATCGTGAAAATCCTGATTAAAAAACCCAACAGGCCGGCCATCTGACAGTGCGCCCTCAACTGACGTAATGCAGTCACGTTTCTAAATTGCATATTCATATCCACCATCGCCATACAATTTCGCGACATTTTTGCACGATCAAAGTTGAAATTGAGGCAATAGCAATATGTTTCGGAGTGTTTTGAGACAGATAATGTTGTAATATTTAAGTCTCGACAATGTGAAGCAACGAAATTTGCCCAAAAGGCAACACGAAAGGAATAAATCATTTTTTAACGTTCCAAGCCTGTGACTGCAATGTGGTCGACGCGCACGAAATTCGAAGCCGAAAATGGAGCTGGCGCTCAAACTCCGCAATAACCAATGGAGTATAAAGGTCAAATAACACGGAACGGGCCAACCCAATCGCGAACAACAAACTCGGCACCAACTCGGCCACCGCGCGAGCAAGGCGGATACAATCAATTTGCGAAGGCTTCGCGTAACGCATGCAGCCGCCGCTCAATCGCAAACAGCCAACAATTCGGCAACCGAGTTACGGTAGTACGATTTCGGGAAGGCTTCGGCCCGAACTCCGGGCAGGGACAACGCAAAAATAACGCAATAGTTCATGCAAAAAGGCCCGCAGACATCGACAGGCAATCGAAAAGCGATTACGCGTTTATCGGTAACGTCCGTTTCTTTTAAATCTCACCACGGACGAATACGATTTTTTTAAAATCTTATTCCCCGGGGGATTCCCCGGGGGATTCCCCGTCGCGAACGGTCCGGCACCCCGCCGCACCGACGCCGGCGGCACACGCGCGCGGCGACAAGTCGCCCGACCAAAAGCCAACATGGCGCCAACCACGCGCCAAGATGGCGCGGCCCTGTGTTTCCAAGATGGCGGCGCCCTGCGTTCCAAGATGGCGGCGCCCAGGGACAAGATGGCGCATTTGTCATCTTTTATAGTATATATAGATGTCTTCTGAACTGTTCAACTCTAACTGAATGAGGGCGCTGTCCACTTTTCTACAGTGCTACATTAATATAATTTTTTTAAAGATGGACTACAACGAAAACTCACACATTAAATTTATTATCGGACCTTGTTTATGTTGTGTTCAGGTAACACTTTATTGTTACGATCATGTTTTTCTCTAAATAATTTTGTTGCAATTTGACCGAAAAAATTAGACCTCGATTCTTCGATTTTGAAATTCCCCGCCCTGTACTGGTTCCCGGCAAAGATCCACTGAAAACCACAATGAAATCCACGATATAGTACCAGCGGACTTGTAAACCAGCGAAAAGTGATGACGTACTAACCATGAAAACGCATACATGGTGGCCCTGAAGGGACTCCGCAGATCGCGAATATTGACGTCAAATTTGACGTCAAATTATGGTGGCCCTGAAGGGACTCCGCAGATCGCGAATATTGACGTCAAATTTGACGTCAAATTTGACGTCAATATTCGCGACTTTTGGGGGAAAGTCGTGAATATCGACGTCAAATTTGACGTCAATATTCGCGACTTACATATGTATGCGTTTTCATGGGTAGTACGTCACACACAAAGTATGAATTATTCATGAGTTAAGGGCTTTTGCTGAAACTGAGTTTATCTGGGTCGTAGAACGCCGATCAATTTTGTTGTTTTTTTGCATGAAGGAACAAGATTTATTGAATACTAATGATATATTAGTAATCATTATACATTTCTCGAACAAAAAACAGCAACACAGCCTTTATCATTATTCCGTTGTAGTCCATCTTTAAGGAAAACATAACAAATCAAAAGAACCCTACCAAAATAACTCAAACGAGCCTCCTAAATAATCTAAACATAGGATAATTCCTTCATTTGTTATGGATTCGTTTTAGGTCATCATTTATTGTGGCGATTGTGAACCATGCATTGGCGTCATTATGGACGGCAACATCACATCATTTTGTTTGTTTATTAGACAAAATTACATGGGTCAACTTAACATGAATTAACACGTTCATTTACCCTAAAAGATATGGCATGCATAGCATTCATTGCATTACAGAACACGTACATTACAACTTACATGCAAGGGTCCTTTGGGTTTTATTTGACTTAAAATACGATTACTATGTGGGCATGGATTATATTTATCGAATAATGAAACACAATTCAGCCCTAACTTGAGGACAGACTAGCCACTGACCTGTATGTTGCAAAACCCCTGACTGACATTTTAGCTGTGGCCCTCTTCAGGTGAACTGTTAAAGATCGGATACACCATTTGCAGATATCGAAAATATCTTACTCATTTGAAAGTAAATAATGATTCTAGACATCCAGCAAAATGATTGCCCTAGATATCCTGTAAGTATTCCGAAAACAAACATTTTGTAGAGAAATATTGGCGATCGCCGGACGGTGATCGCGAAAAAACAAAAATAACATAAGAATAACTGCTCGATGCCGGTTGAAAACAACCGTGCTTTTCTCGGCATCCATGATTGTAAACTTCGGACAGGTCAGTTAAACGATATTTACTATGAAATACAACCCCCCAAATCTGCCCATTAATGATAATTTAAGCAATTACCAATAGTGTATCCTCCCTTTAACAAGTTACCGAAGCTACAACAAAGAAATTGGATTGACGGAATCTATAGCCGTTTACCAAACCCCAGGTTCGTCTCTGTTTTGGCTTTGTTCATGCAGTTTTACAATGATGCAGCCTGAGATGAAGGAGCCTAGCAGGGGTTTAGAAAACGGCCTTTAAAATTAATTCTAGTTTTGCTGCGAGCGCAGTGCGAAAATGAATCCAAAATACAACCCCTCGTTTTTTCGTACCATTCAGTTCACGCTGACACTTACGTGACCGTTATAAATATTTTACCAGAGACGTATATGCTGCACAGGCAAGTATATAGTGAATGCCATTCACTTCAATTAGCGTGATTAATTGTGGAGATCATTTCATTTGTGGATATCATGTATCTATGTCGATTTGGATAGTGTTGTGTAATTAATTAATTTGTCTGGTGTAAAGTCATGCCTATACAATCTAGCTTTCTGATCAATTATTTTGTCGTGTTGGTTTATTATAAATTATATATTTCTGAATATTCAGGTCGGCAGTTTGTGTCAAGAGTGATAAATTGTACGTGCATTAAACAATGTACCCATACACACTCTAATCTTACATTATGGAATATAAGAGTGTGTATGGTAAATTTGCTACTGCACGTAAAATGTTCAACTCTTGACACAAACTGCTGAGCTGAATATCCAGAAATATATAATTTTTAATAAAATAAAATTATCTACTATAGTTAATGATTACAGCGCAGGAAATGAAATCGTGTATGCAGTTGTGACTGCTCTGTTAGCAGTCGTGCCCGATATATATTTGTTTCGAAGTGATTTCTCAAATTAAATTGAGATTGACTAAACAAACAACGGGCACCTTACCGATTGCGCCGTAAAATCTCCTCACAGCATCAGCCTCTAATTGACCAGGTTTTGGTGTGTGTTTTTTTTGCCGGTATCACGGCACGCACGCTGTCTACTGTTACACGGCCCGGTTGATGTAGCAAGGTTTTGACACCAGCGTCTTCCACACAACGTCAACAAGCCTGATTCCATGCACAGTCGTATAGTGTATGCCCCCCCCTCTCCCCCAGGGAGTAGCGCAGAGCCCTGGACGGCCAGTCCTGCCTGCCTTAGCCGGTTCATACTTCACGCGAAAGTGAATGCGACAAGAAATTGACGTCACAAAGCATTCGCTGCAAACAAAATAAAAAATCGCCGGAGTTGAAATGTGTTTAACTTTGGCGAATTCGCAGCGCGAAAACTCCCCGTGACGTCACATATTTACGTTCGGCGTCGCTTGCGCGCCGAGTATGAAGCGGGTTTTCACACCTCTCAGGTCACCTACGCCACAGTTGACGTCACACCAGAAGTGTGGATTCCAGAGTAAACCAACTGACGGACTTTGTCCTTCTGTTGGAGAGTCAAGATGCGGCGCCCTGAGCGCAAGGCGCCCATGATGTGTCACGTCCACGGAACCGAAGCAAGAGTCCTGATCCGGATGATGGCTCAGTTAATTGGTACGCTGCATCCAATGTCACGTAGTTTAGATACACCGCTCCCACCAAGAAGATACAACCCCAATATTAGTGTAGGATGTTATGTATATTTGCATTTTTTTTTGCTAAGGATGCTTTTTTTGGTTACATTGGCTAGAGTAGACTCTCAGCTCTCAGAAAAGTATTGGTAACATTTTTTTCTGTTAAAAATATGGCCGCCATCTTGGATTTTAAAATGGCCGCCGTTTTCAAAAGAATTTGCCCTACAACTTTGGTTCTGAGCAACATATGGAGTCAAACTTGGTGGCAAAGCCTATGTTTTCAATATCAGGGAGTTCAAAAATATCATAATTAGGTTTATAGCTATATACGTATGACCGCCATGTTGGATTTCAAAATGGCCGCCATTTCTAGAGGATTTTGCCCTATAACTTTAGTTCTGAGCAACATATGAAGTCAAACTTGGTGGCAATAAAATGTATAGCTATAGCTGTTGTCAGCAATGTTAGGCTGGCAGGTGTAATTATGCAGCTATAATGTAAATTTTAAACTTGACAATAATAATTTGCTTTTGATGCTGTTTTTACTTAACCCTGTATATACCAATGCCAGCCTCAGGGTATCAACCCCCCCCCCCCCCCCCCCCCCACCAGCAACATTCTGGATCTAACCCTGTCATCGCATCAAAACTCCACCAAGAACACTCGGATAGTGGAAGGTATTATTAGTGATCATGAGGCGGTATTGAGTGACATTGACTTTCAGCCTGCAGTAAACAAGAAGGCACCTAAAAGAATCTGTTTTTACAGCAAATGTGACATGGAAGGTGTGATATCGGATTTTGTAACCTTTCAGGAAGAATTTTTCAGCGAGGCACCTCGGCGATCAACCAATGAGAACTGGCTCCTGTTGAAGAATTTTATTCTGCAGACAATGAAGAAAAACACCCCTAGCAAGATTGTAGGGTCTCGTTCCAACCGGCCATGGATTACACCTTCCCTCAAACGTATGATCATAAAGAAGGCCAGAATGTACAATAAGGCAAAAGCTTCCAACTCCAAGGATGACTGGAATCATTTTAAGTCGTTCCGCAATGAAGAAAGATCCCAGCCTCCTACTGGTCATACACTAACCGCATCCTAATGACAAACATAAAAATTATTTCTGGCGCTAGATACTACTGGTATCTCACCCCTTACACACAATAACAAGATCATCTCAGACAACAAAGGTAAAGCTAGAATTTTGAACATGAAATTCATGTCTGTTTTCACCTCCGAGAGTCTGTCTGATCTGCCATCAATGGGCGAGTCTTCGTTTCCTGATGCTGAGCACATTGAGATCTCAGTGAGTGACGTGCGTAAACTCCTTGAGAAGAATAGCATTATCAAGGCAACAGGTCCGGATTCCATTTTAGCTCGATTTTTAAAAGACATGGCGGAAGAAATATCTCCTATCTTGTCATCCACCTTTCAACAGTCGTTGAAGTCTGGTAAAATCCCTCATGACTGGAGGATTGCAAACATGGTTTTCATAATAAAGATAGGTGAACGCAGTGAAGCCGCCAACTACCGACCCGTATCACTCACATCAATATCATGTAAAATACTTGAGCATATTATTTGTAGCCGTGTGATGGATCATTATGAAACTCACAACATTTTATTTTGAAAGTCAACATGGCATTTGCCCTGGCCGCTCCTTTGAATAATCACAGCTTATCATTACAACTCATGAACTTGCTGAGGCCTTGGATGACAGAAAGCAAACAGATTTCATCATTCTTGACTTCTCTAAGGCTTTTGATAGAGTACCCTACTAAAGGCTCTTCCTTATTAAAACTATATCATTACGGAGTTTGTGGCTCTCTTCTGAAGTGGTTCAACAATTTCCTCACCCAAAGAAGCCTGCGAGTTGTGGTGGATGGCGAAGCTTCGGAGTGGTCAGATGTTCTTTCTGGAGTTCCCCCAAGGCACGGTGTTAGGGCCATTGTTATTTCTCACATTCACCAATGGTAAATCAATCTTCATCACATCGATTGTTTTCTGCACCGTTCTATTAACAAGGTGGATGAATGGATGAAATCTTCAAAAAGATCTTGATTCAGCTGCATTCTTGGTCAGCCAAATGACAGATGAAGTTTAACATCGACAAATGCCATGTGATGCAAGTTTCCCACCTGGAAAACAACATCGGCTTTGACTACCACTTGGGTGATGATGTACGGACATCAGTTGATGAACATCCATATCTGGGACTATCTTTCAACTTCAAACTTTCCTGGAATACACACATATCATCACTTTGAAAGCCAACCGGATGCTAGGGTTAATTAAGAGGAATCTAAGGCACTGTAACCCACGGCTGCAGAAAAAAACCCAAGCTTACATCTCTCTGGTCAGGCCACATTTAGAATATTGCTCAACAGTTTGGAATCCCCATCATCAAACCCCCATCAATCAAGTATAAGCCATCCAGGAGGAGAGCAGCTAGATTTGTGCAGAACATCTACCAGCGCAATGAAAGTTTTACTGCAATGCTACAGAATCTGCAGGGGCCTTCACTTCAAGCTAGAAAGGAAGCAGCCACCAACATTATGATGTACACAATTCCCCACGAGCTCATTGCCATCAACAGGGATCCTGTACCTGACCCCAATGACAGATACAAGGACATCCATGCCTACAGCTGTCCGGCAATTAATATTGCATCTTCTTGGCAAATGTTGATTATGGCATTCACATCCTAAGTTTTTAAGCAAACTGATTCTAAAATGGAGGCCATTTTGAAATTTAAGACTTTTCATCCTAACACCCCTGTCAGACCGGTGTGCGATCCCACGGCGACCTTACTGCGATGCAGTTTTCATCAAAAACGCAGTGGGGTCGCCGAAAACTGGCAAATAATCCTGAAATCTATGAGGTAGGTAGCTCACAGTACGCTCTTGACTCGCTCACTGCGCTCTCACTACACTCTCACTGCGACCTATGCGTTCCTAGTTTGATCATCGCCGCGCTCTCACTGCGCTCCTACTCCCCTCTACGCGATTTTGCTGCGACCAAGGCGACCTCGCTATGACCTCGCTACGACCTTACGACGCTCTCACTACGTCCCCACTACGTTCTGTGCGTTTGTACCGCGTTCGTGCGGCGACTATAAATACAGCGAGCTCGATGTTGCTGGATATTTTCTATCTGTTGTACAATGTTTATGTTCTGCCTCTCTACAGCCATGGTGAAGAGGAGATGCACATTAGTATGTTGTGTGGAGGATATAGGCTGTATTTATACCATTTGTGGCCTTTACGCATGTCAAAGTCAGAACGTACTATACACGCAGTATAATCGCAGTATAATCACACTGTGATCGTACAGGAAGCTCCATAACATCGCCATGGACGCATTGGGGGCGCCATAGTCGTACTGGCAGCCCCGTGTGGACGCAGTATGAGCGTGAAGAAGCCCTATAAGACGTAGTAGAAGTGCAGTATGAGCGCGGTAAGAGCGTAGTGAGAGCGTGACAAGCGTACAGTGGTCGTACTTCAGACGTACTTCAGTCGCAGATTAGGCAGACGGCGATACCAACTCGCTCTTGTTACGATCATGCCACGCCCAGGTAGACTTCACTACGTCCCAAGTACGTTCTTTGATATCCCACTACGCTCTCACTGCGCTCCCGTTGCGTTTTGGACCAGATCGCCGAGGTTTGGCGACCATGGAGACCATCCCACGACCTAGGTAGACTCTACTACGTTACCATTACGCTCTTGGCAATCCTACTGCGCTTCTACTGCCTTTTGCAACCTTTTTAGTCGCCGTGGGAGCGCAACGGCAGCGTAGCTCCGGTGTGACAGGGGTATAATAGAGATATATTAGCAAGTCAATAGTATGTTTTTAAACTCCTTAGCATAATACATGTGGGTATTGACACCAAAATGGAGATCATACGAAATTCCAATCCTGGGTTAAAAAACATTGTCCTAAAGTGGCGGCCATTTTGAAATTCAAGATGGCTATCAACCAGTGAGATGGTATCAATCAATACTAATTGTATCTGTAACTCCTTGGCTTAATAAATTGAAGAAATTGTCAGTAAAATGAACTTCGCATAGCATTAATACTTTGATTTATTAAACATTTGGTTAACAAATGGCGGCCATTTTGAACTCCAAGATGGCGGCCATACGGTTAATGGAAAAAAATGTTACCAATACTTTTCTGAAACCTGGATGTCTACTCTTTCCAATGAAACAAAAAAAAGCATCCTTAGCAAAAAAAAATGCACAACTTTGAAATCCTACATAACAGCCTACACTATATACCATGCATCTGCTACAACAATCCGTGGCTTATCTGTTGCTATAACAGATTCACTCACAAAATCAGCCCTCTGTTTATCAGCTTAATAAGCGCCAGTGTAAAGCTTGAATTTCAGACTCCATGAAATCCAGACTCTTTGGTAGTATTGCGCATGCCTAAGTAAAGATAATTAAGAGAGTGATCGGTCACATGGGAGGGTATAGAAAAAAGAAATCTGATTTTCACAGGAGTCTGATAATTTCATATCACACCGGTAATCTTTGGCGTCTATTTGACGCCACTCATAAGTTTATACAGTAATTTATACCAAGATCGTAACGCTTATAAAGAGAGCATTGTCAAGCATAACAACATGGGTTTGTCGGCACCATAGAAGTTAATTTAATCATGGCGTACAGTTTGGCAGTTTACACACACGTTATCTTGAATCTACAAACATTGGGGTTTGTACTCACCAGGTATACGGTTGAAATCAGGCAGCTTTCTTTTGTTTACAACCTTACAAATTAGTTTTAAAGGCCAGAGGCATTTATAAGGAACAAAATGATTGATTTTACTTTCAATTCGAAGTGTAAGATGGGATATTATGTAAGCGAATCATCGCATCATACTGCGTATAAGTGTTCCTTCAATTTATTATGAAATAGTACTGTAGTGAGTCATATTACATCGGTGGCGCCAAGTGTATAATTAATGAGAGGTCAAACTGCATAATGTATACGATTGTTTAATTTTGTTATAAACATTTAACAACCTAATAACATAAATTATCGTTACTATTCTACCTACCGTCCATTCACAACATAACAGAGGCCTGGAATAAGCGTCCGGTCTTCAGTGTATTGTTTCAGAACTATCGTCTTACCATTAGGGTTAAGTTGTTTTTATGGAGTGAGTTGTTTTCTGTGGTTTTGTTTTCAATCTGGACAACAGGTTCTGGGCTAGATGCCAACTGATGACGAGTTGTTTGAGAATCTAAACATCATTTTAATACATGATGCGCTTGTTGTAAAGATAAATACAATAGTATAATATATTGATGACGAATACGCACTATTTACCGCCAAGGAAAGTACAGGATTCCTGCGGATACTCGCACTTTTTAATACTCTGCGACTCTGTGGCTCCCGATGAAAAACTGCTGCACGGTAATCAACTAATCATATCATGGTTTTCACTCTTCTGGCGTATTTGCATCCACAAGATTAGTCACGGGGATATAACTGCATATTTGAATGAAGTTTGACGGAATCATCCCGTTTGGTTGTTGTTCCTGTTGGTGCTGTTGGTGCTTCTGGGCTGACTTGTAGAGTGACTTGTGAATGACTCGATTGCAACTCAGGTCTAAGGTGCTGTGTATAATTGTATTATGATCTGTCACTAGAGATTTTATTTAATGTATTTTCAGGAATGCCATTGGAAACTGAATGTCTTTGTATAGTGTGGATAATATATAAATATATATTGAATTGAATTAAATTGAATTGAATTAAACTGAACTGAACTGAACTGAACTGAACTGAACTGAACTGAACAGAACTGAACATAACTGAACTGAACTGAACTGCTCTTAACTGAACTGAACTGAACTGAACTGAACTGACCTGAACTGAACTGAACTGAACTAAACTGAACTGAACCGAACTGCTCTTTGTACTTCAGCGCGTAATGTCATTGTTAACGTTGAGTGACGTCATCAATAAATAGGGCTATTGACGTGTAATGTGTTGTATTACATGAAATGTATTTCCTATGCAACCCAATTGTATGACTGTTAAAAGTTTCACTGGAATTAGAATGCTACAGTTTGAACATCCCGTACTTTTAAAATCCAGACTTAGTCCCGCACTATACATATTTGCATCCACCTTATCTGTTTGTGGCAGTAATAGCGCCGCCAAGTGTCTATTATTAGTGTCAAGACCACCCCCCCCCCCCCCCTTCCCATCCGGAATCACCCCCCCCCCCCCCCTCAAAAACAAAAAACAAAAACAAAAAACAACAACAACAACAATCTGCGGACCCCTTCATTTTTAGAAACATATTCCACTGCCGCTGCTGGGTTACCAATTTAACTGTTAATGTTTAGCTTGGTTTTGTTTAGCTGAGTTGCGCCGGTGAGCCATGGATTTCAGACTCTATGAAATACGGACTCGTTGGTGATTATTACGCATGCATAATTAAGTGATTATCACGATAATATCCCACCGGTATTGTATGAAATTAAAACATAATAGTTAGGGTGCTAAACCTTAAAAAGGTAATCCGGAACCTCCAATTCCAAGCTGTTTCCATCATATGCCAGCTGTATACAGTTTATGCGTAAACAATGACTCTGATACAGCCTTCCTCTTTAAAAAAGGAACCGGGGGGAGGCATTATTACCTCCCGCAGTAAATTATTCAAAACGTCAACACCGTCTACTTGCCCGCGCCAACATTGGTGTTTTGAATTTTAAATCAGGGCAGGTGGCGCTTGGACGAGCAGGCCACGTTTGCGACACGAAGCAGGCCTTCACGGTGAATTCAGCGATTGCAATGGACCGAGAACTCCCCCGAGTGCCGCCGTCCGAACGCTGGGTTTTCACCGCCGAGGCGGTAGCGTGTAAAGACACACCAGCAATCGAGCATTAAACTCAAGTCCCTTCGAACCCAACGCGGAAACACGCTCAATTTGTTAGCCAGGCACTCGCAAGAGGCAGAGGCAAGCACTCGCCCTTAAGACTTGGTATTCCTGTCAACGTCACCCTATGTATCTTTCCAACATGAATACGTAGAGTGGACAATTCCGACCGAGCAAACTCCGAGGTTTGAAAGGGCATTCTAGTACACGGAGCCGATATAGTACACATAAGGACATTTTCAAACCCCTCTTACCTCTTAAACTATATACTTAATTCTCTGTAAATTTCACTGAAGGTTACAGATATTTGCTAACCATTTTTCGGAGAGGGTTGAGACTGTACCTCGTGTTTGAACGTATTAACATGCTCTTTTGGAGACCTATGGTGTTTCGCATTTGATACCAGCATCGACATACAGAAATGTCTGCAGGTTCTACCCTATCTCTCTTTCACCCTAAGACATTCCTCTGGTGCTTAGCAATTAATAAAATACTCTGGCGCCTCGAATCCTGTTATTGCTTCTTCCGAACAGGACGTCATGAAGTGAGTACCTCGGTTGTAGAAATTAATGTGGTGCAAACAGTCTTTCGGGACCGCAACGAAGTGGGCATTCTTGGAAAATCACGCAAAGCCAAGTATACATAGCTGCGATCATGCGTTGATGGGGCGAAAACGTGCTTGTTAAATAATGAACGAGGTGGTTAGAGTAGACCTCCCTGCACCATGACTTGGCCTAATGATGTTCAACGGCTGAATCATAAGCTTGCTGACAGAAATGTCTATAGGCCTAAAGTCCCGAACCAAGTTGTTGTTGTTACATCTGATACCGAAAGATATACCGTATTTGGAAGTAACAAGGATAAACACACATTGTATGTGCGCGCGATCGTTTTTTTCCCTTTATCAACTGGAAGTTGAATCGTGTGAATCGTCAGCGTCACCACGAAGTAGAGTTGTATTCGCGGTCCCTGCAAGTCCTTTCACAAGTCCAGTCACACGTAGCTGGTTGAACAATGACAAAGGAATGCTTTTGTCAAAGCTGATTTGAATAGCTGGTGATTTGAATTGGAACTGGATGAACTTGGAGGGACTTGTAGTGGACTTGCTAGACATCCCTGCCACGGACATCCTGAGCCACGCAGCGCTTTTACGCGCTTTCTACTAATAGCGCTCAAAGCCCTGCGGACATACGGCAAGATCCGTGGTTATTAGCGCAAACAAATATGCGCCCAATCAGAGCTTCCGTTACAAACAGACCAAGGCCATTTTCCAAACCCTGGCTTCGGATCCGTCTCCGGCTACAGTCTATTGCTAAACTGTATGAATAAAGCCTGAGAGGAAGACAAAGCTGGGATTCGAAAAACAGCCAAAGGCATGCGAACCAACGCGCATTTCTAATGGTCCATTCGCTTGGACATCTGAGGTGTTCTCACAAATGTTCATCCTCCCAAGTAAAAAAATTAATTAATCGGAAAAATTGTAAAAATTAACGTACATAACGTGAAATAAAGCTTTGCTATTATATATTATACAGAATAAGAAACATAAAAGACTGAAAAGATACGTAAACGCCAACAAAATTAAGAATAAAGGTAGAAATTGTCCTTTTACCATGGGTGGTCGTTCATATCATGTATTGGCCAACTTGTAACTTGTTTAATGATTGCTGCGAATGTCCGCAGGGTTTGAGGGCAACAATTCAAGAGCCCGTTAAACGCTGCGTGGTTCGGGATGTGCCACGGAGTACATGTGTAACACTAATGTCACGTGATAAGCGCGAGCCACTTCTGACGTTTTCACGAAGTAACTGAAAGCCCATACAAACGGATAGCGACACTTCGTGAAACCTCAAAAATTAGATACGCTGTGTTCGAGTGTCGCCATCCGTGTGTGTTATCTATGGGTTTTGCGTTACTTCGTGAAAACGCAAGAAGTGGGTCGCGCGTATCGTGTAATGTTCGTGTTACTTCGTGGTGACGGTGACGGAATGTGATCAACAAGACGTTGTTTGGTAGAGTTTCTACGGGGATATTTTACCAGATGTTAAAGATCGTGTGAGTTGACCTCAAAATCAACGTGTAAAACATCCTAATTGTTGCATTTCTTTTGCATCACGACTGGGCCCATCCGATCAAGGGCAATAAGTAGGTATACTAAGAGAAAACAATTAGCATTTTCTATTTACAATAATAATTGAAAATACTGCAAATTTATGACTATTATTATTATAATTAAATGTGTTGACCTCGCGAATAGGATTTTCATTCCCGCTCAGTGGGGAGCAGACAAAGAACGTCAAGAACAAGAATAGCAGACTCAGGAACTTGCGATAATTTGTGTGCATACAATCGGAGGCGATAAATTAATTGTCAAGACTTGACAATAATGACGAAATTGACAAATATGTTAATCACAATAATTTACGTAATTTGAAGTATGTCCTTTCTTGCCTCTTCCTCTTCAGGTTAACGCCGTGAAGACGAAATAAATTGACCAATGCCGCCATAACATAGGTAAGTTAATGTTTCCTTTTAATATTTTAAAACTGTGCTTTTAAAGTTAAACAAATAATAATCATATTGTCTAAACGAACGAATGAACGGATAGCGTTCCCCCCCCAACAAATATATGCATCTGCACAATTATCGCCATCAACAGGTCTTGTTAAAACGGGATAGTTTTAATAATCAGTTCCCGAAACCACTTATCCCATGAAACACCGCTGTTGTTGAAGTGGCTGGTACTCTCGCCGCGGGTATGTCTCGGAGTTAAATGCGAGGCATGGTTAATGTTTATTCTGATACTGTACGCGTGAAGCTAGAGAGAACCGACGTTCCGGCTGCTTGAGAAGCCGATTGTTTCCCTGAATCAAACCTGTCGCTGTTGTCAAATCAAGACCCACCTGCTTCGCTCTATCTAAAGCCGCACTACCTAAGAGCCAGTTAATAATAGTCAAGTTCCATCGAAGGTATACATGAATGTGTGTGTGGTGCGTTTTTTGTTATTACGAGTGGGTACCGATCCAGTTGTCTGGAGTGGCAGTATGCGAATCGTGATGTGGCTGGGCGCTGTTTCCACGATGCGCATTAGACTTTAAACGCAAGAAGGAATCGATTCTAAGGGCCCTTGACAAACACCAACCACACAGCTCGAGTTGCAATCCTGTGAGATTGTTCAAGAATGTGACGACCCTTCCCCCCCTCTAAATCACGGTATGCATGTTCAGCAATCTGCATATTTGTTTTTGATACTGTGATGTGCGTTACTGTGTCACTCTCTGCCATTTTAACCAACATAAATATGCTAAGGGTACACCCTTGTAAATAGGCCTATAAATCCATCCGCCGACCTCATGGATAAAGGTTATACACTCAAATTATTCTATATTAGAGAGACCTGAGAGTCATGGAGTCGGGTAATTGAAGAAATATCGCACTGCCCCTGTGGGCTGGACTTGGGGCTTCCAATTCGGAGTATTTTGGCTGCAATTAGTTGAGTCCGTAAGTGGCGCTCTTTAGTTATGTTGTGGAGGGATATCCTTTTACAAAATGGCTACTTTTCCAGTTTGGAAAACATCATTCGTTTTAGGGGTGTTCTTGTTTGAAGGAAAATATCAAAAAATTATTCTTTAAAAAAATTGAAAATAATATGAAAGATGAGATGTGAATCAATATTTTGTGTGTAGAGCCTTAACACCTGCGAGAGTTTTGAGTATTCTTAAACAAATGGTAAAGTATGGGCATCAATGGAATTGGTATATAGGGGTCAGTGTGCACCCCTAAGTGGTCACCAGGACACGTGAACCCATTACACCTATTCTTTATGATTTGCACTGGTTGCCGATACCGGCAAGAATAGATTTTAAAGTTTTGGTTCTTACTTATCAATGTATTCATGATATTGCCCCTGTTTACCTTCAAAGTTTAGTTCAGGAGTACATGTACCAACCAGTTAGAAATATGCGCTCTTCCCATAAATCTCTGTTGACTCTTCCAGTTACTAAAACTAAATCCTATGGATCCCGCTCCTTCCAATCAGCTTCTGTTCAATTATTGAATAACCTACCAGATGTTGTCAAACAAACCGAGACAACAGAACTATTCAAAACTCGGGTCAAAGCATATCTCTTCAATGTGTATAATTGTTGATTTCATGACAGCGCATAGGGACCCCACGGTGATATGCGCTATATAAGAATGGTTTATTATTATTAAATTATGCACCAACACAATTCAAGAAATACGTGTTTGTTTCCCTCTAGTCGTAGCAATATACCGAATGTATTGGTTTTTATAAGTCGACGGTAATTTAGCTATAATGTTCATATTTGTTGGGTACCTAAGTTGTCAAGCTTAACTGTTTTACAGCGATAAAGAACTGTTCTCTCGAGCGTTTACTGTCGTCGCCTGCTTACGATGGGTTGTACGGTTTCTGCCCGGTGGCGACCCCGTATTGATTTACATGGCTTGGCTTCACGCATGATTTATAGGCTGGGATATTATACACAATTTGCTTAAAGCTTTGATAATGTTTGTATTTATTCCTTACAAAAGTGTTTGAAGACTCTGATATAAATATCACAGTATGCACTTTTTGCAGAATTTTTCTTCACAACCCGATTGGCTTTGTGCATGATTTGATATCGTTCCAGGTAGAGGCTGGTAGGTTGTCGCCATTCGGGGAAAGTCATTTCACGCTTTGTGCCAGATTTTCATTTCTAGTGAGAGGTACGTGTATCATGGAATACTGTGTTTAACTTGGAATCATAATCAGAAACATTTTGTTTAAGAGGACCGTATCGTAAATCCGACGCTTTATAAGTCCGACGCCTCACAAGTCCGACGCCTCACAAGTCCGACATTTCGGAATTTAGGAGGCATTAGACTTATGGACAATTTTAGTATTCGGCCTCAAAGGTTCGACGCCTCATAAGCCTAAGTCATTTAGTTGCAAACAGGTTGATACATTCCCTTTAACATTCCCTTTAAATTTTATAGTATTAATAATAGTCTTTAAACAATACATCAAAACATTTGTAATGCAGTGACCAGTTTCCGTTTGTGATATTTTTGAAATTGTAAGCCAATACATTAACATGCGAATTCAAGTTGTGTGATTGATGGGATATATCGAAATTGTAGAATATAAATTTCTTGGATCATACAGCATTCTCACAGCTAAAACTTTGTCAGGTTGGTTGCCAAGCATGCACTATTCTTTAGATTTTGAGAGCTTTCGCTGCTTGAAAATGGTATACTACCGGTATAACTTTTAATGTCCACATATCTATATTTTATAATATCTGGAAGGTAAATATTCATTCTAGTAGTGATCGAATACACTAATTGGTTCATGTTGTTGCATCTCATAATTATTTTTACATAATTATAAATCATGCATTTAGGGCAGGCCATGCTTTATCGATCAGTCATTTGTCTGTGTCATGATGCGACAGATAGTTACTGCTAATGTTGCAAAATAAATTGTAAAAACAATTGCACAAACTGAAGATTAATTGGACTGCTTGTCATATCAAAAGTACAGGTTGCCTGTTTTTAGGGTCAATAGCCAATCCCGAACAAACTGCGAGAAAACCTCAACACGATCTAATAAATAATATTATATGGAGCGTTTTCAGGTCGGCATGTGTCGGCCAGCATTCAATACACACATTTCACACATGGTTTCCCAGTTAATATTTCGAACTCTCCGCGAAATAAATTCACCCTTCGGGCGAAAGACGAACCGTTTTATGTGTTCTTCTTTTATAAGGTTGAAATTTGGGTTGTTTGTCATGGAGGAAATTGCGCTTCACAGAGAGCAAACTCCACTGTGTTGTTTGAAGATCCCGAGCAGTCAATCGAAAAAGGTTGCGGTATTAATACTTGCAGCTCTATGTGCACAAGTGTCACATGTGTGATATGAATAGACAGTCAATGTCAAATACATACTTCAAGTGTAGTGTAAGACTCCGCCTCAAGGATGTTGGGAAATCTTCCTTGAAATAGGTCAGATATAAATGCTATAAGGTCGTCATACTTCATATTCAGTTTCCGTTGTGCGGTTTACGCAGTCGATCGGTATAGCAGTCTAGATTTGTATACACTCTTAGAACGTCCGGGTCAGTTGTTTACCATTTCTCCGCGTCAAATAAATTTGACCCATTTACGGGTCAATTTGACCATTTTAGTTTGAGCATGTTCCAGGTCAAAATTTTCAGTCAACTGGTGCCCGGATTGTCTTGTGAGTTATTTAGATGCCTTGCGCCGAAATGGCTGCATCGAGCTGTGTACTCTTTAGATGGTATTAGAAATGGCCACGTGATTTGCTCGGGCAGCGAACATTCGATTTTGTTGTCTGCCGCGCCGCTGACTTGTTTTTAACCAGTTGTGTGGAGGCGACAATGGAAAGTCCCGGGTGAAAAGTTCCATAACTTTTTGCAAAAACCTTCTGTTTTATGGGTGATTACGCGGATGTATTTCAAGGTATGCCAACTATATTTCCCTTGTCACATTGGTGATGTCGGGGTTAAGGATGTAAACATCCAACGAGGATAACGTCGTGGTTAACGTTTACATTTTATTTGTAGGCCTAACGTTACGTTGTTGTAACGTATAACTAGGTACGAGTTGACCCGTTTTCGTACTATTTATTTAACGTGTCGTCGTGTATAGCCCGTTAATGTACATGTACGTTTAGGCAGGCCTACATGTAGCTTGGTAACCATGGTAACGTTAGTTGAATACTTAGTTTAGGATAGCCCCACAAGTGTGGCCCCCGTATGCTGCGCGCTATACTAAATCCACATGCCAGATGCCAAGATTTCTGAACAATTGTAAGGTATACGATTATAGCATTAATCCAGATAGTAAAAGCTCAGAGATTATATAACACAAAAAGTACAATTTTTGCAAACTGCTACAGTTCCTTGAACAGCAGAGCGCGGAAAAACAAGTTCGGCCTATCTATTCAACATCAGCCTGTGTCACACGGTGTGGTGTTAGTATAGCGCAGCATACGGAGGCCACACTAGTGGGGCTACATTGAGGACCCCGTTCTTCAGTTCTTATAAAATACGCGCAGATCATGTTGTACATGTAGCGTAGGCCCATTGTTGTAGGTCAACTCGCCCCCAGGCTGACTTGCCCCTCAAATCTTCTTCGATCTTTGACTTTCCAACTCGCCCTTTAGCCCCATCGTCCCTTACCAAGTTGCCTCCTGACCAACTCAAACGTCACTAGTTAACGTTAGAGAGCAAAACAACAATTGGAAAGAATAAAACTCCTCTCTGGACAACCACCCAGGCTTTGTACTCCTTTCTCATTCCTCCTTCCTCATTTTTAATATCCTGCCTTAAATGTAGTTTTCTAAATTGCCTAATCAATTTCTTACAGATTGGAAGTTTCTAATCTCGTGCCAACTGCTACTGACAGTGAGCGGAAGAATGTCTTCGAGGCCCTTTATGAACTTTGAACTATGAACTTTGATCAACACCTATGACCTACGTACGACCACGTGTGCCCTCCACTGGTATGACTTATGAAACTTTTCTCTTTCAATCTTTTTCATTTTGTGCAAACATGTTCATTCAAGATGGCGTACATAGTGTTCACAGTAGATATTTACCCAGGAAAGTGTTGTTTAACAAACATTATACAAGTTTTGTACAATCTAAATCATGAAATTGCATCAGAGTTTAGGAAAGAATGTTGCATCCTGACACCACTTTTTCCCACTATGTTTTATCTCAGTGAAGGTCAGTTATTGTAAAAAAAGAATAAATACGGGACTGACAAAGATTTTCAATTTTGATAGAAAATACATTCCACTCTCCATATATTGTGTACACAACCAAAGAAAGGGTGGCAAGATATGTCTTCTAGAGGTTTATCTGTGACAAATTATCACACCTTGCACAGTCAGTCTTGTGGATTTCAAATTATGCCAACAATGGTTAGGGTGTGAATTTACACCTATTAAAGCATTATTTCATCTAAAATTACAGTACAATTCCACTTTTTTGTACACTTTGTCGAAGAGACATCCAAACAAAGCCTGATATCTGGTGTATTTTCAACTCCCTTCCACTCCTAAATTGTTTATATTCATCCCAAGTTGTAAACTTGCATTCTTTGTTAAACAGGTGTCCAGAACATGTGAATTTAGGTGACAATTGCATTACAATTAGACTAAGAAGCTAGACTCTTACTTGATGTCATTTGGAAAATTGTGTAAAAACAAGTTGTAAATTAGTGTGGATGAGACTGCTTCGAATATTGTCTTAAGTCGCATCATAAACAGAAGTATCCATTTATGTATACATTCACATCATACCTGACTACCTGCTGAATTATGAATAATGCTAACTAAATTATGAGACTGACACTGGAAGGTGTGATTTGACACAGAATCTAATTCATGTAATTCTTGCCACGGGTGTTTGCACACTATAGTTAAAAATGACATGTGCTATATAATCCAACTACTCTCAACTAATTTTCAATATATTGGCATAATCACCATTAAGGGTCGACCATTTTCCGTAATTTTACGACATTAGGGAGACCATGGTCGTTAGGGAGACCATTTCGAGGTCGCCCGAACGCCCAACTACAGGAAGGAGATACATTTTTTAACATTTAACAGTCCAGATCGATAGAGTAGAGTCCAAAATGCATAAATATGAAATTTCGTGGAAAAAGCTCTAGGTAAAAACGGGTTAGGTTACAATAAAGAATGTAAAATGTTGTGCACGTCTCTATGGAGTGGTCTTCCTAATGTTTATTTTTCGATATATATATATATATTTCAATAAACCTTTTGTCCATACTTGTGCCTTCCCAAATTAAGTCTAAATATATGTTAACCACATTAAAACATAATGGATTAAGTTTGCTAGGGTGCATGGAAAGTAACCTTTTAATTGTTTAACTGTTTTTCTTTCAGATGGGCAAAATATTACTAGTTGTACAACAACTTTTGTATTTTAGTAAAAGTTTGTAACATACCTTTTGCTTACTCTTTTCTTTATGGTAGCCTTAATATAAGCATGGATCAATATTATATCGAATGTTGTATGTGTAATACATGTATGCCAAAACAAAACAAAACAAAATCAATCTATATTTGTATAATGGTGACACGGTTATGCTGTTTATGGAGTGAATAAAATAATATAATACATGCACCACCATGTAATTATATGTCAAATAAAGAATGTTTACTGTTATTCTTTCAGATAGAACTATCCCAAGACAAGATGTGAGAATAAGCATGATTGTGTTCTTGGCTTACCAAACGGTACATGTATTAACACATGTACAACACATTAAAACATGTGTGATGTACCATAAACTGAGGTAATTTTGACACCCCGGAGTAATTTTGGCAAAAGCCACATTCCTTCGTTGTAGTCGTTTTTAAAGGTTTTGTTCAACAAACATCAACAGCGCGCATGCCGTTACATCAAAGGATCTTCCAAAATTACCCTTGGTGTTAAAGTTATACGGTTGGTTATAGCTTGTTGTAAAAGCTTTGCAGTAAGTGCCCATTGAACACATGCTTATTTTAATATCCCAAATTACAAGGTTGGGCCCAACGCTCGGGGTCATTCTGACCCGGAACCCTTTTGACCCGGAACAAGCATTATATGACCCGGAAAGTTGGGTCGAAAAGGCACGATCCAACTTGCCGGGTCATTTCAAACCAGAATGGGTCGTACGAAATAAAACTCGGATTCCGGGTAAAATTTGACCTGAAAATGGGCGAGCTCCCACGACCCAACTCTCTGGGTAATTTGTACCCAGAAAGTGTTGTACCAAATAAAACCATGATTTAGGGTCAAATTTGACTTATTTCGGTTCAAATTTGACCCGGACGTTTTTAGAGTGTACAGTGCCAGTAAAATTATAGCATTCCAAATAACATAAACATGAAAGACCCCGCAAATTGACGTTACGATACCTATGAATAGATTTTCTTTATCCTCCTCCGCAAATCATATTGAGGAATTTTAAATTATTAAAACACCTGCACATGCACAATTCATACTGAATAGTTCGATGCAGAGAAAGTCAATTGATGTATCTCAATACTTGCCTCATTGGGTATGCAAGAACACCATACCTCGTACAGATGTTATAGTGTTTGCGGCGCCTTTGTAAAAAAGTACGTTTACTGTGGTCACCAACTGGAAAACCACGGTTGCTAGGTTTGATCACAAAACGATAACCTAGTTTTGTAATGCAACATATATGCTAGTAATACTGACAAAAAAGTGACATCGAATTCTGGATAGTCGTATATAATTACTATGTGGTAGCAAGTGGCGGCGGTTTCTTGTCAAGAAAAAGGAGAGAACGTAATATCATCTGTCTACAATTTAGTCGACAGTAGCAGTCGACACTGTATGTCGACTAAATTGTAGACAGTTTATATCACGTCCATTCTCACAGTTTGTAAGCCGACTGAGAACTTCATCTAAATTGAGCGTTGGACGAGAAACGCGTGGAGCTGAATTCAGGACAGGTGTGTGAAGATTGTATATTGATGGCGGCCATACATCTATTTATATGAAGAGGAGTTTTAGGATGACAGTTTGCGTCCCTGCATATACGATATCCTCATCATAAGTACTTTTACAATTCACCTGAATAATAACATGATTGCATGCATGATACGTATGCTGCGCTCCTTGTATTTTCGTTGTGCTTTAATCTGTTGAGTCCTTGGCTTGTAAACCGCTTATACCCCGCAAAATTCAAGGCAGGGTGGGCACTCTTGTCTCTATATACCCTACACACACTCTATACTAATTGTTACCTAACACAGCCACCTAGATATCTGATATATAATTCCTGAGATTTCGATAACACAATGACCATGGACAATGATAGGCCCATACACGATCAATGTTATTGAATCAATGTTTAATATTGAATCAATATTATTGAAATCTGTATTGCCAAAAATGCCCGACACACACGATTCAGTTATTTTGCGCAATAAACCCGCTATTCGAACTCAAGACATCGGAGTAGGTCCATGCAGTCATGGATTTCGGAGCGAGACACGTTTAACGCTTTTAAAACAAAGTCTATAAAGCCCTCTATATTTTGAAGTTTCAACACCCCTACATAATTTATATACATATAAATATTTTGTGTACAACATTTGCTTTTAAAAATATATCTGTGTAAGCGAAAAGATAGAGAAAGGGGCGTGTTCCCCTCCTCCCCTGAGCGCAATGTGTGCACACATAATCTGCATTTGTTGCCAGATGACCAACAATTTGCTGTGTTTCTACAATCAACCACACCACCAACTTGATCAATTAAGTCTGACTTTATGTTTTAGTATATAAGATATTACCTCGAGATATAAAATGTTACATGCAAATATAAACAAATGTACCGCCTGTACGCAACAAATAAACAATTCCTGTAGGATATGAAATGTTTCATATAGTGAGTTTTACTAGTGGGCTAACATACATTTCACAATATAAATATAATGCAGAAAAGCACAAAGGGATACAATACAAAAAGAATGCCTGCGTGTTGGATTATTTATAGACTATACTGTTAATGTCTTCTTCTTCTTTTCCTTTTTAGAGGGTTAGAAGTACTGAACAAGCCCCTTTTGCCTACCCCTAGGTTTCATGACATATCATCAGTGCTTGCACTGGGACCTTGAGTAACAATCCCATGTAAAATATGATTTCGCCCACAATTTTACACCACATAGAGTGGGTATCATGTATGCAGACTACATGTCGTTGTATCTTGCCCTTAACACTATACACGGGACAATATTATTGTGCAAGCGTCAATACAAGTCAAACCAGATTAGATTTCTTTAGTGTGTTCAATATCGCAGGTACAATATTGCACAATTCTAGATATTGCCTACTAAAATTGTTCGTGTATGGGCCGCATATTATCTTGCTTCACACGCTTCGATAACCTGCCCAGGCATCTTGGCACGTCTACAAGTATTTACTCAATTTGTTTGACAGCCGTAGTATAGTAGGCCTAATGTGTCAGTGTTAGCATTTTTTAAACGAAGCTTTCCAACAAGGGAATGTGTCTGTATATTAGGACTACGTGCAATTTGAAAGTTGGTTATAATTTACGGCTGGGAAAATGGTTTACCCACGGTGGAAAGGCGTCTCAAGACTATATTATGTCACAAAACATGAACTTTTTTTATGAGATGTGGCATAGATTTACATACATCCGAATATCTTTTTTTTTGCACGATGTTTTTTCTTCTTCATACGAGCCAACATGATTTAGCTGAGTAGCTTCGCGACTGCTTGCTATGGGGTTCGTAAGTGTGACGTCACATCAACTTGAAACCACTGTATTTTACATCGGGAGTCCAACGGAGCCAATGGAATCAGAAGTTAATGAGCCACTGCGAGGTTTGGCCAAGGAGTGCAAGTAATAAGTGGTGCGTGCGCGTGTATGACGAAGCACTTACGAAACCGAATAAAATACCAGCATTATATAGCTGTAGAGATTAAGGTTTCTATACTTCTAGCTTAATTACAGGCATAATCACTGCCTAAATGAACAAACACGTTGGGCTGCATTCTTAATGAGAATGGCATGTCGGTATCCTGATATTCCAAACGCACCATTGCCGAGGCAATGACGCCGAACTACGAGGCCACGCCAACAGGACGCCATTAGGACCTCCTTGTAAACGTCCGAAACGAAAACAGTGAAATTATCATCACCTTTTGTTCGTTCCGATCCAAATTGGTACGCTCTCAGCGGTGCATAAGCAAAGCATAACTGGTATTTCGCTACTTCTCGCCGCCCATACTGGGCGCTGAGAAAGGGCTGATGAGTTTTGCACTCTGATTGGATAGATTTTGTGTGACCTGTGAACTGGAGGTCACCAGTTCCTCGGCTCAGCTGCGCTGCATGTAATTCGAAAGGTCATGGTACGCTGGCCAGAATCCCGTGCGTAGCGCGCATAATTATTAGACCTTCCCAGTGTCCAGTATGGGCGGTGGGTAAGAGTAAAAACTGGTATCGAAAGACACAAGCGTCATTTCTTCAAGAGTAAGACGAATAATGGTTTGTGCACATGGAGTTTGTTGTTTGTTTGTGTATTATGTCCGAACTGGAGTGGGTGTGGCACCCTGAAAGAAATAGATTTTCGAATTGAATTGATAATTGTCCAGCATTGTATTTGATGTGAGAGTTCAAATGAGACATCGCACGAACAAAATCTGCCCATGGTAAGTTATTAATTCGGTGTGAACAAGTTGAACAATTGAGAGCAATATAGTCCACTATTAACAAACGTATAACTGTTGAGATTCACATACAAAACGTGTACGTCTTCCACAAAAGTTAAACAAACAGAAAAGAACAATAGGGGATCCATGATTGGAGGTATTTACAACGCTGTGAGTATACAGACATGTATGAGTTTGTCTTCCCTTCAGACTGACGACTTGGGACAATGGGGATTAGTGATAACAGTGACCCGAGGACCTGAGCCGAGTCCTCGGGAAAATCTCGTGTGCAAACCTTGTGGGAGCTGTTGGGAAAAACAAACAAAGGGAATAAAAGAAGGGAACAATAGCGAGTCCTCGGGAGTAAAGCTAAACCGAGCCGGGTGTATGTACTGTATACACGTTTGTGCGACTCGCTAGCATTATGTGAATGTTGATGACCTTTCGCTCAAAATTTAGCGCGTACTTCGAGCAATGACAAAAAAAACCAAAAGGCCTGCTAATGCAAACAAGCAAAAGTATTCGTTAGAGTACATTACATTCCTTTAAAAATATTAAAAAAGCACGGACACACCAACTTTTATTTAAAAAAAATTGTTGTGAGCTAAATTGTCATATAGTTTGTGTTAAGGAAACAATTGCATGTATTTCTTTGTATGCAATAAACCGAATTCGGATTGCCTTTCTCTTGCGCTTGAAAAAAACACCAAAATACATATTTTGTAGTATACAAAAACAAAATATATATTAAGGGTTTGTTATTTTTTCGAGTGCCCTTTTTTATTTTACAAGACGTCAGTGGGTATCAGACAATTTTCTATTTGAATTGATTTTGTCACCAGCCTTTGAGTGGAACGCTCGCTGCAATTTCCTTTAAAAAGAGTACTTGAGATCAGCCCCAACAAAGTACTTCACTTCTGTCAACAATCTGTTTTCAAGAATCTACACAAAGATACTGTCGGATCCGCGCTGAACAGCGAGATGCTCTCGGATCTGTGCGAGAAAAAAAATCCTGTTTTTGAGAGACGGGAGTAAACAAACCTACATCAGTGACTACCATACGCGGTTAGTAAACTCCCTCAGCGCCAGGCTCGTTTCTTCTCCCACAAAGCTACCTTCGGGTTGTCTTTAGAAAGAGGCAATGTAAGTTGTCTCTGTTGTCACCTAATGCCATCCGTTACAAGGGGATGTATAGGGACTACTTCGTCAATCTAATGCAACCATGCGCAAGGAGGAGGTCGATTTCGCGCGCGTGGTGGACAGAGCTGACACGTGACCCCTTGCACAACGCCTGCTTCGTCGAATGGGGTGCCTGCATTGACGGATATTAATTTTCATAATGCCCGGCTGGCTGATCCTTTATCATGAACTGAAAGAAACCCTCACAAGTGTGTGACTGGTGGAGGAGTAAAAAGGCACTTGGCAGTGACCGCGTGGTGACTGGACGCGCCTCTGCAGGGACGTTAGGCTGGCGTGTTTCATTCCATCAGTAACAATACGTGCCAGCACCTTAACGCGCATTGCTCTTTGTCAAAGAGATGTAAGTTGTTGATAAGAGTGCACGTCGCCATGTGGACTGTACCCTCCCCAGCTTACGCAGAATGGACGCACAAGGTAAGAGTTTACCATGGATTTCGTATTAGGCCAAGCAACAGGAAGACGCTTTTATTTCAATCCTGATGATGCCCCTTGAAGCATCACTGAAATCCCGCGGCATGGTAAGGTCAAAACATCAATTCCAGTTCACTTTTCATCTTATCAGTGTACGCGTTTCCGCTCTGCCTCAATTTGCTGGTTAAATTTTGTGGTGAAGGCCACATCACACACTTACGTGGTGGCGGACAACTGCAAAATCCTCTTTTGAACAGAGACTGTATAGTATATGTAAGTCTCGCGCACAAAGGTGAACGGTTAAACTTCTGGGCACAACCGAGCCGTCGGTTGTTGTACGTGTGGTTGGTTTTGTTTTTAAAAATACTCTGTTTTACGGAGATCTGAACCATTAAAGGGCCATAAATAATAGATGATAGACTCAAACTTAATTTCACAATATATATTTAAGAAAAATAAAAACAAAACAAAAAACGTTTCACCTGAGCGCACAAGTTGAATCGTGATTAGTTCTTTGTCGGGAAGAGAAAGCCCTACATCCAAAATACCTTTCGTGCATGTCGGTGCGCATGTATGTGCGGACGTAGTAGAACTTACATATTTACACAATAATGGCTAAGAATGCCTTATACGGCATGTAGTCTACGCTTTAAAAAAACTGCGTTTTAACGAGAACAATATAATTACGTACGTATTACGTATATATTTTGTATTCTCCTATAGTTCCCAATTTGATCGTTCACAATTTTCAAATTAAAATGAAAAAATAAAAATATTTAAACGTTTTTATCTACCTTTCTGTAAAATGAATAACGTCAAAACTAATAATTTCACGAAAACTACTCGCTTTACACGTGAAAGCTCCTATTCGATGTGCCCGGAAGGTCAGTTTTTCGTAAAGTCGCGTACGTTCTCGAGATCAACATACACGATCTATTGAACTTTGTGGTATAATGAAGCAACATCCATTCTGTTTTTGTACTTCAACCTTTAACTCATTCGACTTGGACGCCATTTCCAATTTGAACTGCATTTTGACAAGATCATAAACGTCATAAATATGTATAAAGGTTTTTTTTGCTTCCCTAAACGGGCGTTTCGATGCATGGTCGTTTAGAAAATGGTCTTTATTACCACCCCACAAAAGTACAGCAAGACTTCAACCTCTGCACGTTGTAAGTACGCACTTTGTTAATAACGTTTGTCCCTGCATATCCACAGAACTGCCAGGTTTATCGATGAGTTTACAACATGTTCACAGACACTTCGGCGACAGACAAGGTCAACCATATTGCTTATTGGTGATAAGTGCTTATTAGTCATTAACAAATGGCGTTTGGATGGAAGCTGAACAATAATTTACATTAATAATTTAACAAATTAAAACCAGAGGTAAATTCAAGTGATCGATGAATATCAAGAAACAAATTAGCTCCCTTTGTAGGGTCGAATTGAAAGTAAACCATGACAAGCAATTTTGTCTGTTTCCTGAGAATTCTTTATTTTAATACTACAGTTCGTGTATGTGTTTTCTGGTAGATCCCTGGGGCACACTAGCGCTGTGGCACCATAGGTAAAGGTTTGCCTGTATGAGACGGAAATGTCCACTCTCAACGCTGAGTGAACCGGAGACACACACACAAAAACTATAGCGAGTTAAAAGCAACCGGCCTCGATCCACCGAGGCCATAGCGCGATGTAGATGACCCTTGCTTTTTACAATAAGTAGGAAAATTCCCACAGGGACAATTCTCGTGATGGACATGGATACTGATTTACATATCTATGTCTTTCAATGTGAGTGACCGTATAGGTAAGTCGAGTCGCCTCCTGGGTATATATTGTACAAATATTTACTGCTTCAAGTGGTGTAGTAAAACTAGGGAGGCTAGTTTTACCACATCCCGAGATACTGTAATTCAGTCAATATTTGTTTTCTAACACCTCATCCACAGATTGTGCTTTATTTTAAATCAAAATACAGTTAAAACAAACTTCTGTTTCAATACAAAATTAGTGGAAAATTGATTGGCTCTTTTCCATATAACGATTTAAGACAAAGCGGACCCCTTTGTATACACACTCCAGACTATTGTCAACTAACATATCACTTAAGATAACTGAAAGGAATTTTCTGAGATTCCGGGACCACAATGACCAACACAAATGAATGGGTGTTTCCTCTACCCGTATATCATGTATATCTTCCTTCATAATGCTTTTCCGATACACCCCTTCACCCGCATGCACCTGCACATTGGTAATAATAGTACAGTAGTTTTGTTGCTGCACGGGATCAGTATTCAGGTTTATTTCAGGCGTGTGTTCATGCATTTGTAAATTGCTTTTTAAATGGAAATGGTGATTAGCGGCATAACGTTTGCAATAGGGCGTCTACAATCAAATCGCTCTCAACCCGAGTAGAAAATGAGAGTGAGATCTTATCTCTTCAGAATTTACATTTAAAGGGGTGTTAAGCCCTGAAATCCCGGAAAAATGTCATGTTTTGGATTGTTTACGCTTCCTGTTTCACACATCTGGTTGAAAGGAAACAGAATAATGACTTGCCGTTCCCGAGAAAAGACAAACCAAAAACAAAACAAAACACACGTTGTTTACATCGGACACGACGAAGTACACATACGTTTTTCCTGTCGTTTTCATTCAATGTACGATACACATTGCACCAATACACTGACAAATGTCGTTTTTACACGTCCGAAAAAGGCAAACACTAAGGTCTGGAATTACAATTATACCCGAACAGCTCGAGTTTTGGGGGTCGCAAAAGTTGCCACCGAAACTCGTTCTGCATGAGAACTGATAAAACACAACGCCCAGTTTTTAAAGGATGGTTGTGTGGATGTTTATACTTTAAATGCTCTTTCCGATTATTAATTTCGTGTAAAACACGTTTTGTAGCCCAATTGGCCCAATTGGGCGATTTCATGACATGATGTCCCTTTAAGCTTCGACTGTACACGATTTGCGAGTCAGCCAACATGTACGCAAAAGGACGTAAGCGTTAGAGAGTTGAATTGGTTTAAAATACGCATCTGTTTCGTTTTTGCGTATTATGTCAACACGCGTTCTTCTTACACGTGATACGGGAAAGTAACACGGAACAAATCGTGTAATAATAATAAGCGCTTTACCCCGTTCACCAGACACTGGACCACGCGGCAGCTTTTTATAGGCGCTCAATCGGACTCGACCCTCACAAGTACCCATTTATATTGCTGGGCGGAGCGAGGCAATTGCAGTAAAGTGTCTCGCCCAAGGGCACAAACACTATGTTTCTGGCGGGGTTTAAACCTACGTACCACCGCACCGGAGTCGAACCGTATTCCACTGAACCATGACATTCTATACAACGTGTGCAAGGCATTGCATAGGAATCACAATATCACATCTCAACAACATACATAAAGCAAAGTGGAACCATTGGATGTTAATTGTATATCTACATCATCTCCTTTTACGTATATTTTGTTTAAAATACAAGTCATGTAGGCCCTATACAGGGTTGGCCAACAATCTAACAACGGACAAGCACACTTACACTATCCTGAGACCAAAACTACCTATATCAATGAATGGAGAATCTTTCTAGAATTTTTTTTAAGATATCTTGATTTGGACTAGCAGTTTTAGCTCCCGACCCTGTTCGTTTTCTTTTGGCACCAACAGACCGAGCGAAACCCAGACTTGAGCAAAGTCTATACGCGTATAACAGGATAAGTATGCGGCTCGGAAAAATTCGCCTATTTAATCACCATTTTGTGTGATTATGTTATCAGTTTTACACCATACATTTCAACATTTTTGAGATATGAGATAGTGCCGATAGTGTACCAGATAAAACAACAACGCAAAATGGTGAACTCATGCAAAAGGCTGGACTCAGGACGGTTGGGCATATTTTTGCTGTCAAACCATAGGAGGTTTTTTTAGGCGACTTTTGCATACGTATCCCATACGCGTATCAAATCTATTGATCCCCACTGTGTCGTCATACGAATACGTGTACGCGAACTTTTACAGAAGCCTCTTATTGGCAATTTAAAAAGACGCTATAGTTTATCTCATAGTTTTAAAACTCTCGTCACGGTCTTGTGTTCTCTAGTTTCCATCTCTCTTTGCGTATTATAAAGGAAAGACTTTAAAAATACCGTCCATCAACACACGGAATAAGATGACTGTAATGGAGACGCCATGGTTATTTTGCTGTAGTCCTGCGCCGCAATCGAAGAGCGTTGTCGATAGCCACTTGTCAAATCACTTGAGCCGTGTTAATGTTGACTCTAGCGGGTTCCGTATCTTCTCCATTAAAATATCAGCAGCTCGCGGTGTTTTAAGGCGCGTATTTCGGGCAGACGGTAGCTGTCATCGCGTTGATAAACGCTTTCCTAGTCCACTGAAGGTAATCAACCGCCAGCGTTCTGGCGATATCGAGGCTTTATAGGCTGTATGCTGTCGAAACATTAATTTCCTGTCCGCGAATGTTTCCCTCAAACATTGTCGTCAGTCGAGCGTTTAGAAGTAACAACTTAGCAGTGATAAATGGAAGGAAATGTACACATATGCTTGAATGTTCGATTATCAGTTCACCTGTACAACAACACGAAACATCGGTCGACCACGAAACATAATTGTACCGAATCCTTTAATGTCGTTCCGCTAAAGGCGATTTGCAACCTTGACTACTGACGATCTATAAATGTGACTTGTTAAAAAAACAACCCCTGAAAGTAGTATACATCAATTACTTTTGCTGTAAGTTTCGAAAATAGGTGGGTGAGAAGTTCGTATTAATAGTAAATATTATTTACTGTAGCTATACTTTAATATTATATTTTCGTAGTCTAACTCCCTGACTTTCTTCAGACAAAACAAAGCAATTGATAGACGTCTGAATAATTATCAGGTAGGGAACTATAGGCACCAACTCATGCATGTGTAACAGTATTGCAAATAAAATGTGGACTAACTAAATTAAATAAATTGGGGACAGTGTTTAAAAATAGTCAGGTTTTTCCAACGATTGCCGGCCAGCAATCGTTGGAAATTGATACAAAAACAAATTCCACTTTTCCTGAAAACCACAGTACGCCAAATGCTGTGTTTCACCGGATGGTTGAGACTGTTATTAACTTGCAGTCAAGTAAGGTGTTTCATAATAATTCAGTAGTTTTTTTAAATGTTTTCAAATGGTGCATACTACCTATAATAAACACAGATCAAGCTTGAATGAAGCTTGAATTGTGGACTTCGGGACACCTCGGTATAGGGCACCACATCGTGTTTGTACCGTATACGGCTTTTGGGATTGTTTTGTATACCAGATAAACATCCATAACGTGGCTTACATCAATCTACCAAATTGTGATTTCAAGTTGGACATTTTGTGCTAATGCAAAGCGAAACATACTGACATGTAGCCTGCTTGTGAAACTGGAAATGAACGTACATTTGGTAATCCTAATAAGGTAATGGGAACCCCATTTTGAAGCCTCCATTTTGGTCTTACTCATGCTTCCTGGATGAGGCTTTGTCCACAGATGTCAAATACCTAAAAAACAAATCATATGTTTGACAACAAAATCGAGTTTTAGTACAAATGGCCCGGAACACATTTCTCCCAATATGGCAGCTCCACATCGTGCCTAATCGGAAACGGTAGACATCAATTGTTAAGCTATCAAATGATGTATGGTGTAGGTGTGTGTAGGGTGGGTCATTTGAGTCGACCGAAATGGGAGTTCCGCCGCTATACTATAGGGTTAGATAAACTGTTATGCACTATACCTCAGTTATGGACGTCACGCACAATGCAGGCCAAACAAAGGAAGCCGTGAAAAAGGATGTTAGAAATGTTGGAATACATTTTCAACAAGGCGATTATCGGTACAAGGATAACATTTTAGCAGTGTGGTATTATTGTGTAATTTACGTTGTTACATTTTCTTAAGGAGCGTATAGTGAGACTTTTTAAGTAATTTTGTTTGGTAGGAACAACTTCCAAAAGGAATCTTTGTAATGAAACTCAAGAATTATTATGTTTCCTGTAGTAAAAAAAAAACCCAATTAATTTAGGGAAAGAGCATGCTCTAGGGTCAGCCGATCCGACTTCTCACCGGCGTTCTACAAGCGTGTCAGTAATATATTATAGTAACAGTGTTATCATTGCTACGCTAATAAGCGAGGCCGGAAGACTTAAACAACACGCACAAAGTGATCCTATTTTTCTCTTGAAATAAAACAACTTCGACGATACACATTTTCGCAGGATATTAACAAGAAGTATATGGACGGATTTGAACCATGTACCTTCTGTAAACCAATTGTTCTCTCTAACTACGCAAGTTTCTTCGAACAGCATTTTATTCTTGTCTTATTTTGTACCAACCAGATCTTATACTTTTTGGGGTAGAAGTTGGTATAGCTATTAACCTCATTTGGGGGCGCTGAATCAAAAAATGATGGATATCAAGACAAATTCTGAGTTTAAAGGCGATTTAGGCAACATTATTTGATTTACTAGATAAAAGCACAACTTATTAAAATGTACATTTATAAAAACATTATTTATCTTATTTTAAGATGTTAAAAAACATCAAAATAAATAAATATTAACAAAAAATACAGAGTTTATTGATTTTATACCATTATAATATATTTGTATAGTGGTGGTACGCTCGTAATCTTCAAGTGCACTCTGCTGTTTTCTGTTGTAATGTTACTTTGTCTCGCAGAAAGAGGTTTTTGTTAAATGGCAGTACCAAGCAAATAGTACCAAATTCGGGCTAAATGAATAAGAAAAAGACGAATGGACAAACTGGGTTTAGTAAATTAAAGAGGCATTATAGTATGAAAAGAAGCTATTTTCTAAAACAGCCTGCTCTTCGTATAACATGCTTATTTTGTTTGTGTTGAGAAGTTAGTAAATAGCTAACCTTCCCCATATGCAATTCAGAGGTGCTGCTTTCAGAAAGGGCAAATAACAATCTGAACTATGATATTAAAGAGATATAATGGTAAAATAAAAATCTCTATAAATAAATCTATTTATTAATCGGTCATTGTTAAAAAAAACATTTCAAGTGCTGAAAACAACGAAAGCGTTTGCTACTGCCATTTCACAAAAATACCTGTATGCAAGATAGAGGAATATTGCAAAAGAAAACATGACAGTGCTCTTAAAGATTGCATACCACTACAATACAAATATAATAAAACAGTGGGTTTTATAGACGATGTGCCCTCTGACGTCACGTGTTTACATCTGTATTCAAATGTGCCCGGCAGTATGCGCACACATCGTGTGACGTCGCATTCAGATCACCTTTGAATTATGTGACCTCTGATGTTATCTCTTAACCAAATTTATCATTAAACCATGTATTTTTTGTTTAGATTTATTTATTGAGGTTATTTTTTACATCTTAATTTGTGTTAAATAATGCTTTTGAAAATGTACAGTTACTTGTTTGTATCCAGTTAAATAAAATGTTTTGCCGAAATGCCCCGTTCAGCTCGGTATCGATCTAAATTAATAACTTTAGCTAGGATACCAACTTCTACTAAAGAATGCCTCTTCGTGTAACATTTTCTGGAATGTGGCATATACTAGTATAAAGCCTCGCTTATTAATAACGGTGGGTAGTTGGATCTTGCTTGATTCCCTACCCGGGGTGAGGTTGCTTAGTAATTACACAAAAAAGTCAATTCACTGTATAATGTCTTATTGTATGCTCACCCTCGTAACCTTGGCTTGTATTGACATTTTGTAGCTCCAGTGCAGAATGTTTTACAAATTAATAAAGCGATTCTTATACTGCACAGAAAACAATGAATGTTTACTGCGCGTTGAGGGTTGTAGGCCTAATTAAGAAAGCTCACTTCATAGTTGGTGGGAACATGACACGTGCACGATTGCCTTGAACTTTACGTACGTACCTGTTAAAAAGAACAAACAAATCATAATTTGAAACAAGCTAGCTGAAGAAACATGAATTGAAGTGATCTTTGCGAGTTGAGGGTTGTAGGCCTAATTAAGAAAGCTCGCTTCATAGTTGGTGAGAACATGGCACGTGCACAATTGCCTTGAACTTTACGTACGTACCTGTTAATAAAAACAAACAAATCATGATTTGAAACAAGCTAGCTTAAAAAAAACATGACTTGAAGTGATCTTTGCCGACAGCAGAAACAATAAAAGGTTAAAAGCAATTAAAAACATGAATGATGATATGAAAGAAACTTGAGAGACTTTTTGGAATCGATTTTTGTTGTCTCAAGGTTTGATGCCAGGGCAGAAACTTGGTTGGTATTTGTGTTCGATTGCAAGGAAGGTTGCATTATGGAATACACGTGTTAACAGTTTGGAGACATTCTTTAATTTGTAAAAAATCATTGAATGACTGTCAAGGCATTAGGCCATGCATAGATGATCACTAAAATAGGTTCCTATTTCCTGAATGTTGTATAGTGCCTACTAATGCAGCACATGAATGTTGGCATATAGAAGGTTTCAAGGGTGTGGATTACAAATATAAATGTTGCTAAACTGTGAAACTATTTTTTAGATTACATGTAACAACACTTGTTAGAGTTTACATTGATGGAAAACAATGAGCGGAGACTAGCTGTAGGCTGGTGCCATTGGCGAACGTATTTAGGCGTTTTATAATTATATTTAGGCGTTGTTGTTTATAAAGTACTCGATGTGAATGAGGCTTGATTTTATTGATGGATTCCTGTCATTTCCATTTAAAATTAACACAAAATATGCTTGACGTTTGGCAACATCGTTTGTTGGCGTTTTAATGTATTTTTGTAAACCGAAAATTAGCTAACATTGTGTGTGGTGCAAAAATGGGCACCACGATTTGAAACAATTTTTAGCGATCATGCCATGGTCTTCTCTTCTGTGAACGACTTGAGAACGATGTCTTCCTTTTTTAGCAATCCACGTAAAGTCAGACCACCTTTTGCTATTTGACTTTGATTTACCGTATATAACGCAGATTTCACGCGAGGATTGCGTTTAAACGCAGCCATGTAAGATTCTCCCGCTAAATTGATCCGGAAATAGACGACATCGTGCGCATACAAAAAAAGACAAAAGCCAGACGCGTGTGTATTTAAGATGTTAGCCATTGAGGTAGGCCCACATATCAAAGTGCATATCTAGGTTCATTGACGTATACACGGTATCCTGGGACATATTATAGCTTACATTTTCGTGTCAGTCTCTGGTCTTTTTTTAGTGGAAGCATGCGACGAGGACGTTTGCTGAACCGTTAAATATTTACTGAGTACCAAAGAAGAGAGCAGAGAAGCCACGCTGTTCCATATAAGACCATTCTGCTCTGCATATTCTGTGAGGTTTAGATGAGTGAATATACGCAGCCTTCCGGGTGTTTTCCTTCTGTCCTCTCGTTTAATTTGACGATCATACGTCACAAGTCGAGGAATGCACGGGTCCCTCTATAATGCCCCTGGCTTCGGTGAAATTGGTTGAGTTCGCATCAGTCCGTGTGCAATCCGTTTGTCCTTTGCCCGCCAAACGGTTTTGTTCTAGGTCAAAGAATTCTGCGACGGTTGTTGTGGAGAACTGGTATGCAGATCTACGTAGACTTCTGCCTTTTTGAAGCTGTACGATTTCCCATTCATTTAGCAGTTATTGCTCTTTCAAAAAGTAATTTCTTCCTGTTATTTAACTAATGCATAATATAAAGATACTAATAGTAATAACAGCGTTCTTTTATAGCGCATTACAGGACCGTAGAAACTCTCAATGCGCTTTACAGTGCATATATTTACAATGAACAGGGTATGGTGGTCTATACATAATTTCACAAATATAGGTAACCTTTCAGGCGTTTCTGGCCCTGTCACACCAGAACATTTTAGGCCAACGCGTGAGTAACGTGTTGTAATTTTGGCAACACGCTGGCAAACGCTGCCCAACGCTAGGCCAGCGTTAGCAACACACTGAGCGCGTTACTCACACGCTGGGACACGCTGTCACACGCTGAGGAAAACATATTTTTTTCAACATACCTACAATTTCCAGCGTTTGCCAGCGTGTGACGGCACACGCTGGAGGCGCGTTCGAGGTTCGTTACTCACGCGTCGAACACGCTAGACGATCGTTATCAACCCGCTACTCACACGCTGGTGTACGCTGGCGTACGCTGGCGACACGCTGGTTATGGCCCTGCCACAACAGGAAGTTTTAGACCAATGCATGAGTAGCGCGTTAAAAATAGTTGATACGCTGGCAATCGCTGAACTTTCACAGAAAAAAGTCAAGTGGAACCGTGATTTCAGCGTGTCCATACAGGTTGATAACAGGTTCATAGCGTATGCCAGCGCGTGAGTAGCGTGTGAGGAACGCGCTTAGCGTGTGAGGAACGCATCACTGATTTATAGTAAACATACGACAGCGGGTCGCCAGCGTGTGAGTAGTGGGTTGGTAACGATCGTCTAGCGCGTTCGACGCTGCGCGCCGCCAGCGTGTGCAGTCACACGTTGGCAAACGCTGACAATTTTAGGTATGTTGAAAAATGTGTTTTTGCCTCAGCGTGTGACAGCGTGTTCCGGCGTGTGGGTAACGCGCTCAGCGTGTTGCGAACGCTGGCCTAGCGTTGGTCAACGTTTACCCGCGTGTTGCCGAAATTCCAACACGTTACTCACGCGTTAGCCTAAAACGTTCTGGTGTGACAGGGCCATTACTGTAGTAGCGCGTCGGCTTTTTATACAACTAATCATGTAGTCGTTGCCGTACGCTGGCGCGCGTTGGACCGCGCTACTCACGCGCTGGGCAGTCGTTCATCAATCGTCGAGCGCGTTACTAACGCGTTATTTACGCGCTGGCGAACGCTATGAACCCGTTATCAACGCGTTATGGACACGCTGAAATCACGGTTCCACTTGACTTTTTCTGTGGAAGTTCAGCGTTTGCCAGCGTATCAACTATTTTTAACGAGCTACTCGAGCGTTGGCCTAAAACGTTCTGGTGTGACAGGGCCATTCGTAAACAGTTCTAGATCAACAATAGATCGCAGTGACAGTGGGAGATTGTTCTTAGAGAATGCTCTGTCACCATATGTCTTTGTTTTTACAATGTTGATTGAGATGTTGGGGGATGATACTATGAGCCAGGTTAACATGTACGGTGCATGTACATCAGTTTTGAGATGTAGGCTTGACACAGACCATGGATAGCTTTGAAGATGGTGAGAATGACTCTAAACTGACGTACGGTGCAATCAGTTTTGAGATGTAGGCTTGACACAGACCATGGATAGCTTTGAAGATGGTGAGAATGACTTTAAACTGACGTGAGACTGTATGTAACTTAGCAATCGTAGATTGAGGACATGTGTTATTATTATGATCACTCTTATCTTCTTAGTTCTTGATACCAAACGAGCAGCAGAGTTCTGGATCCTTTGCAGTTTGTCCTTATCTGGAGTTCTCAATAGAAGGCAGATACAACTGTCAATGCAAGAACTTTAACAAAGGCATGGACTAACACCTCCGTTGAATGACTATTCAGGTACTGGTGCGTACTGCCGATTGTCCTGAGCGCAAAAGAAGAATTCCTGCAGATAGTGTTTATTATTGCGATGCATAGTGAGGTGACTCTCATGGATAACGCCTTTGTCACGTACGGAGGAAGATGATTTGACCTGACAGTTGCCCGGGGTGATAGCAGATGACGGAAAGTGTCAACTATAGCCCTGTGTCTTTCGAAAAGAAGGTTGTGAAATGGGAAATGACCTGCTGCGTTTTTTATTTGATTTTCCTGCTTTAACCTGTCTCCTGACGACGAGCAGAGCATACTGTCTGAAACGTTGAATTCCCTCCGGTGACCGAGTCACTGACAGTCGCACACTAGTACCTGTAGTAACTGCACAAAATCATGCTGTCCTAAATAAAACTATAAACTATTTGTACATGAGCTTTGAAGGTTTGCATGGCGAAAAGGCAATAAGATAAGTAGTGTGCATTAACACCATGTGGTAATTATCTTTAGTGAGATGTGTGGTTCTGAAATAAACCGGAGGGAACTCAACGTTTTGGACAGTATGTTCTGCTCGTCGCCAGGAGACTGGGCGATTCCAACATTAAGATTCGTTTCACTGTCGGAATCTCTCAGTCTCCTGACAACGAGCAAAGCATACAGTCTGAAACGTTGAACTCCCTCCAGTTCTTTTTAGAACCACACAACTCACACAAAGATAATTACCACATGGTGCTACCGCAAACAACTTATCTTATTGCCTTTTCACCACGCAAACCTAAACGCGAGAGAGTTTAACCGTTATTAGTTGAATCATTATACTTTTGATAGAGACCTGGTCACGTAATGTTCCCCCATCATGCAATCAATAGATGCTAGGGTCCAACCCCCCCCCCCCCCCCCCCCCCACACACAAATTAGCCTTCTCGGCGGCCGGGCGGCGATTTTTTTTGCCAATTTCGGCGACCGCTCGGCAGCCTTTGACCTAGCGGCTTAGATTTTTGACATAAATCGCTCGACGGTGACCGCTCGATTAGCCGCCCGGTCACCGAGCGTAATTTGGGCGGCGAGTGAAAAGTGGGCAGGCGCCGCCAGAATTCTAACTTCGCGCTAAAACATCAGCGGCGACCGAGCGATGCCCTCAAAACCAGCGGTGCCAGGGTGGCCGCCACTCGGTGCCCGGGCGAGAGTGGCAAAAAAATTGCCACCCGGCCGCCAAGCAGGCTAATTTGGGGGGGGGGGGGGGGGGGGGGGGGGGAGAGGGGTTGTGACCAAAACAGCCCGCTCGACTTCTCTAAAAATAGTTAGGCGATGTCTTAATTCTAGCGGCGCCCGGGCAGGCTACAAATCGCTCGGTCGCCGCTCTGATTTGTGACCACGGCATTCGGTCTAAAAATTATTTGTAGAAAAGGGTTTCAACTTATCATATTTACATCTTAAAAGGAATACAGGGTATTACCTCCTGGAATCCCCGAAAATATATGGTTTCTTAGTCTTATACATGTCCACAGAAGACGAACACGGCTGGAATCACAAAGTGGCTAGCACTGAACAGCCCGACTTTTTTAAGATGGTTGTGTAGATGTTTAATAAAATCATACTTGTCAATGCTCTTGGGTGCTTTCAGGACGTGATAACACTTTAAAGGGATCGTATACGTTTGGTAATTACTGCAAAAATTATTGGCAATACAAACTTACTTCGTAAGAAGGAAAGCAGCTTTGGATAGTATAATGCATTTTTCGAAACTTTTCACTTCGAAGTACTGCGGTTATGGAAAAAGATATAACTTTTTATCCGCAACAAATTGAATCTGAGAAGCGTTACTGCTGTGACGTTACTCGAATTGTGTATTCCAATGCAGATTATTCTTCCTGCGTAGACATAACCGCTCCAGATTTTCGGCAATGTCTCAAAATCGCTACCACCTTTTGAAATGAAATTGTTACAGGTTAGTTTTATGATAGGAATGAAACAAACAGTGGGTTCCAATTACCAAACGTCTACGATCCCTTTAAACCATAAAAAGTAAATAAAACACGGTGGATGTCATTTCAGGGGTATAGTGTCACATGCAACACAACACTACTGTAACTGTGAAACTACCTGCCGCATCGCTGAATAACCATGAACTCAGTCCAGTGAGTGTAATCGTTACCTGTAGAAATTATTGACCCATTTTAGATTCGCAGGGCAGCTGCTATCCTTGATCGCTACCAAGCAATGCTATTTAAACTACGATTTACCTCAGGAGAGAATCCTCCAAAGAATGTGCACCGTTCGAACGCAATTCTGAACGAGACAAGATGAGGCTCACCTTGTTTGGTTTACTCCGCGTAAAGATTTGTTTAAAAAAAATGAAACTTTCGTGTAAAAATGTTCCTTGTATGAGAGGTGAAGTTTGGAGTGGATTCTTTGAGAATGGGACAACATGGTAAAACCTCGGTGTCATGAAACGGTCATTTTTCACCCGCTGTGTTGATACACATTTCCAGCAAATATTTTCCCGCCGCGGCCTTTGTAAACTGCTAGGAGTTTACACGTGCCAAGGGCGAAGTGTAATTACGACAACCTGAGCGACGCGTTGGCACCTGTCTCCACAATTTATGAAAAATTAATTAACACAAAGCAAATCAAGCGCAGTCTCTCTCGTCATTCGTCAGCCACAATAATGGAATGTGTGCTCAAAAAGAAAGGTTCTTAATAATTGCAACCCACGGAGCGACGATAAAGGCTGGCCCGATATTACTCAGCTGGTAGTTCATTATTAACCACCGAGGTGACGTGATTGTCAACATTGAAGGTACTGGGATGTGTTTTACTGTCTCGTCAAGTATTTGTCAACTTATTGCATCTTCACCGCCCTTCCAGAAATGTGATTAATGTATCCAATTAGGAAGAGCCGGGTGGACATTTAGCGTCATCTTCTTTTGATTTCTGAAATATTGTAAGTATGATGTAGTTTCACTTTTCCCCTTTTTAATTGTATAAAGCTCCACTAATTTCCTCTTTACCTCAAGAAACTTGGTCCCTTTTTCTTGACGTCTTTAAGTCCATTTTAAAAATTCTTTCCTCAACTTATTCTAAATTTAGGGAATTACAGGTAGGATGTATACACCATTTGCAGGGATAAAAAAAAATTACTACCAAATTATTAAAAAAATATCTTACTTATTTAAAAGTATATATTGATTCTCGGCATCCAGCAAAATTATTGCGCCAGGCATCATGTCATTGTTCCGAAATTATGATTACAAATATCGCGATTGCCATAACATAATTATGTCCGACGGTTAAAAACGAACGCCGTTTTTCTTGCTTTGTTCCCTCGGCATCCATGATGGAAATGTCAGTTAAACGATATTTACTATAAAATAACCCCCCCCCCCCAAAAAAAAACACCCCAAAACCCTGATAATTCAACAATTACCGATGGTGTATACTACCTTTAAATTGAAAAGCGTACAGGACCAGAACGAACCATTCACAGTGCTAATAATAGTTATCTTTTTTTATTCCAACCAACCAGGCTTATGTGGAAAAGCCGAGCCGATAAGATCATATAGTTTAGATATCAAGATATTGAAAACATATCCTCAATCAAATGTTAAAGGGGTAGGACTGTCTCCCTTTTTCACAATTTACTTAAATACACGTGTTCTATGTTCGAGGATTTCGACAATGCATGATGACTTTGTTATACATGTTCACAAATTATTTGATTGAGCAAACAGATGTATTTGAAACGATAAATCTGGCTCAAATCCGGCTTCGGTCAATTTTGTTTAAATCCACTTTAATGTCAATTACACCCGACAGTCGGCTTATCTTTTTGGTTAGTTTAATCGTTTTATACTCAATGCTATAAATCGAATAATAGTTATAGTTTATAGACAGTGATGATCTGCTGAGACGCAGACATCAAAAGTCAATGACATGTTTTATTGGTTAATTGCATATTAAAGCAGTGCACGTTTCATACGGAACCCACGCGAAGAAATAAGTAATTATATTTCGAAAGAAGTAGTTGATAAATATAGATTCTCCCTTGGTAAGTATTTGTGTGTGTATCCTTTTTTTTAATTTGTTTTCATTTGTATACAACTGTTAAGGTGATTACTATTTTTTTAATGGTGATGCACAAGATCCAAGCAATTATATGCCTATTTTTGTTTACTTAATACTTTCTCTAAAGTTTTAGAGAAATTAATGTATAAAAGAGTTTTTAGAATCTAACAATTTGCTTTCTCCGAAGCAATATAGAAATACTATATGCGCTATGCTTGACTTTTATAATAATTTAACTGATGCTATTAATAAAACCCCTCCTGATATTTTGGGGCATCTTTCTTGATTTAGAAATGTTTGTCATGATACTACTCCCCTTTGTGACAAGTTTAAAATCCTTAAGTTTGAGGATCTTTACAGTGTTCAAATTGTCATTCAATATTATGATTATTTTCATAAGTTGCTTCCTAATTTAAGTAGCCCTACTTTTTTTTTCGTTAAATGAAAATGTCTATTCATACTCTACTAGACAACGAAATTGTATTCATTTAGCTGATTATTGTAGAGTGGGTGTTGAATCTTCCGATTATTGAAACAATTTACCCAAAGTTGTCAATTCTCTTTCTTGCAATATTGGAAATGTAGATTCCTCAGAAACGGTTTATGTGAAACTTACCAAGGAGTTACATATTGGATATATGAAGCTCAATTGTTATTCTTGTCAACAATTGGTGAGGCAATAATTGGTTTATTGTATTTACAATATTATCATCCGATTTTGCTCCTTAATTGCTTTTTTTTCTCAATTTGTATGTATTTCTGTTAAAAATGATAAACAGAACAAAAATATACATGTAATGTATTAATTGATGACAGCATTCCTGAGTGCTCCTACTGTAGGGTTTTTGTTTATTGTTCTCTCTTGTTTTTTAATTTAAGAATTTATGAATAGAAATTAATAAACAAATGAATAGGGTAGGATTCTGAGCGACTATAGGACATTATATGCAAACATGGTATCAATGAATGGCGTAATATTTAGGGAAAGTCTGTCGGCCACTTTAACTTAAGCTAAGCCTGTCTAATACGATTATCTGGCATGCTGCACCGTTCGTTATCGCTATCTTAAAGGTAGGATACACCATTGGCAATTGCTTGAACTATCATAAATGGGTGGATTTGGGGGGGTTGTGTTTTATAGTAAATATCGTTTAACTGTCCGAAGATTTACAATTATTGATGCTGAGAAAAGCACGAAAAACGGCGTTCGTTTTTTAACCGGCGCAGGGCAGTTGTTGTTGTGTTGTTCTTGTTTTTTGCCATCGCCGTCTGGCGATCGTAATTTTTTTTTTATAAAATTCAATTTTCGGGGCAATTACAGGATATCTATGCATACAATCATTATTTACTTTCAAATAAGTAAGACACTTCTTAATAATTCGGTTGTAAAATGTTTGATATCTGCAAAAGGCGTATCCTATACCTTTAAGGCTGCTTATGCCTCCAAAAAGGTGACTATTATAGTACATTGCGTACCGTATGAACAGTAAGAAATACAATCCGACTTTATTATCAATTCAGGCTCAACTTCACAATACGGACGAATAATATTTTGCAATTCCAAGTCCGCTGTCAAGTTTCTGTCGTGAGTAGTCACTGGTCAATTCGACAAGTTGTCAAATGAACCACATGATAATTTGATATTTCTACATGCCAAATTATGAGATGCAACCACCGTTGATTAGATTAGGGTTGTGTATGCCTGAAATTTGAAATGCAGCACATTCAATTATCTTATTTATACCCGGATTCGAATCAATAATTGACGGACATCAGTCAAGGTGTGATTGCGCAGAACACGTCGCTTGTTGGGATGTTTGGATGGTTGTCGTTGTTTTGGTTGGCTTGTTAGGATTCAAGATATTTCGGAGACAGAGAGGAGCTGTGAGTTTTGGAAGTCTGTATATTACGAACATCACATCTTACTTTAATCCTCTTCCTCTCTTTAATGATAAAATAAGATGCAGTGTTTCAATTTGCTATCGGTGACCCGACTTGAAGGAATGACGTCACACTTGTGAATGACGTCATAACTCCTTCACGCTTCGGTCTACACTGGCTATATTAAAGGTAGTACACACCATACAAAAACCAAACTACTGAATTAATAAAATACCTTACTTGACTGTATAAGTGAATAACAGCCTCAAGCATCCATTTTGTTTCAATCTCCAACGATTACCGCCCGGATATAGTTTTTAAAAAATATCAATTTTTAACGCTACCAAATTAAATTTAGTTAGTCCATATTTTATTTGCAATACTGTTACACATCCATAGATTGGTGCAAACCAAATAGTCTGGTTTCCTGACCAGATAGTTCCATGGCGTCTATAAATTGCTCTGACAGGGAAGTCGAGGAACCAGACTACACTCTAAAAATACTTGCTGGCCACTTATCTATTTCTTTACTCAGTCATGTTTTTTCTCTTTAAACAACTCGTTGGTCGCACCACAAAGTGACGTATCGAGTATAGTTGCCGCATCACGAAGTGACGTATCGTGTGCAAAAAACATATAGAAGATCCGCGGATCTTCGTGGTACACCCAACGAAGTGTTGACTTTACTGAGTATCCTTCTTATTGTATAATGTTTTCCAATTGCCTTATTTCTTGTGATTTCTGTTTTTCCAATGTATATATATTACTTTTGCTAATCAATAAAACATTTAAAAAAATCGTACATGCGATTTTTGTGTATGTGTATTTCCACCTGTCTGTTGATATTAAACCGTTCACTTTGCAATTCGCCAAAATAAAGAGATATGTGTGTCTTTTGTCATTCCCTTGAAAAGGGTATAATTGTCAGACGACGTTCTTGAAAACTCATTCCGTGTAGTGGGTTCTATTCATAACTGTGTTAGATTGTTCTTAAAATCGATATCCGCATTCCATATTACTGCCACGACACAAAACACGAACACTGTCATTCTGAGAGTTGTGACGTGCGGAAAGTTAAAGTTCATTGTGGTATTGTGGTAACAAGAATGCGTTCAAGGTCCCGTTGCACAAGAGTACAATGCCTTCAGTGGCAGCACAAACCCTGCATTTTGTATAATTTGCACAAATCAACGTTGCAGTAGTTGAAATAACAAACAGCGCATAAATGGGACATAGATGCCGCTGCTGTGAAAACCTGACTCACATCGCCCTTGACTACTAACTACGCAGCATTCATATCGGTCGACGTACTCGTGCCAACAAGTCGTGGGAACAGATACGGTTTGGACAGGAACGAAGACGGTCCGTGACCTTTTTCGAAACCATCTGCCTGCTTTGTAGGAACTGAACTCGCCTGTACTTTTAGACAAGTCGATACGATTTGTTTCTTGCAACCCAGCAGCCTAGCCCTAATTAGACAATCACGCGATCTGCGAAACATGTTGTTTCTCGATCGTTAAGGATACTTCGGCATTACACAGAGTTTGCCCTCGCAGTTGATAACACGAGGAATATGGTACCTACTTTGGTGTACCTCAAAACGGTAAGATAAGTGTTTGGTCTTAACAGAATCGGTAAGCTAATTTAAACAATACGCCAGTTCGATGTTTCGTTCGCGCATGCACCAACTCCCTCGCAATCGGGATTTGTTGGATAAACAAACCTTTCCGGCCGATAGTAACGCACGTCTTGGACACGCGTTTTTTTTTCCATTTTAGCTTGGATTTCTTCTTATCATTATGTTTTGAATAGTTAAAATCAATATTACACCGAACTATCTTTCAGAATCCTGTAAAAAACAATGACGACACTAGAAAGAAAAACAAGATTTTCAGTATAAACGGTAGTCTAAATGTTGTCCGATTTGGACTACAGCTTACACGCGCACGTCAAACGTTGTCAAACGAAATACAAACTAGGGTGATACCTGCATAAAAAGAATAAAATAATATATACACAGAAAACGAAAACCAGACAAACCAGACGCACTAAATGGACCACAAATATTATGAGATCGAGCACAGAAGCAAAACGAATTTGTAACAACACCGAAACATCTAGACTGGTACCGTAATGTTCCTTGTTGCCGCGTTGTGCGAAGCGAGATTTGGAATTACTCAGGTGTTACTCTGGGCCGCTATTATGCAGGGATATATGGATAGAACATTTGGTTAGAAGGAACATGATACAAAGAACTCCCGATTCGATTGAATAGTTTTGATTCCAACTCCATTTTTGTGAACCAAGGTCAGGGGTTACTGGTCTGGGATCACTCACTGCGTGCAATAATCCTAATTAGAGCCCCCGACTTTGGCTCAAACAAATTGCGCTGGAATCAAAATTACTGAACCGAAATGGTAGTTCTTGGTAACATTTTCCTTCCAACAAAATTTCCTATTAATATATACATGTTAGGTCTCTACATAGTGGAAGTTTGCTTGTTTTTGTTACTTTAGTGTGTGTAAGTTGACCTCGAGATGTTCAAGTACGAAAATACACTGCATTGGGGCACCATGTTATCTACAACGTGTCGAGCATCCTATTTTTTTATTTTTTTTATTTTTATCATGATTATGCCCATCCGATCAAGGGCAATAAATGGGTAGGCCTATTTTGAGAAAAAAATTAAGCATTATAGTTTCCAATTCAAGTTCAATTGGTCACGCAGATAACAGTTGGGTAAATTCAAACACGGGAGTTTGTGACTACAGTAGTCAGTGTTTGGTACCAAGACATCAAATACAAAGTGAGCGTGAACTGGCGAGACTTAGACATGGTCTATTATTAGGTATGGAGTTATTGATTGCAATATGCTTGGATACACCACTCAAAAACTGCTTCGTGTTGTGAACATCTTATGATGACCTTAACATGACCTATAGAGGTAAAATGGTAACATTTCTCGTTTTTCACATTTCCGCTTTACTTGGGAAAAGCTTCATTGAGCAATTCTTGTAAACCCGCCAGTGCATTGTCGTTTAAATGGACCATCATTGTTGACTTATTTATGAGAACATTATTTACAGTGAACGGTTGCCTATACCAAATGCGATTGGTTATACAAATCCATTTCGAAAACAGCGTGCAACTGTACAGTCGGTATACAAGTTGGCATTTAAAGTACAGTCTGTGTTTTTCTAAGCAGAAATGATTCAATTTGTTGTCCTAATCAGATATTCCACCGAGCCCGGAGGGTGGATGTCTTAGCCCCGTAACAATTACCGTGCTATCGAGCCATAGGCGTCAGTGGGCCGCGCCTGTACGTGTCGATGCATCTTGGTCAGTACTATAATAGCCAGACATGCCTTGGAAAAAGCCAGAAATAAAAACAGTGGTTTTATCAACGTGCTGTGTTTATACATACACACACACAGTCTTGCTATGCCTAGCCTCTGGCTTGACGATCTCGAATCGGGTGACATTTCATTTGTTTAGTTTGTATTTAGCCAGAGGGTCGGATGCTACGCAATCCTCTAATAATAGTTTATTTTGCAGCGAATTGAATTAGTGTAGGATCGCTAGATTTATTAATTCCAATCATGTTATTGTATCTTGATTGTGTACGTGTTAGAAAATATATATAGGGCCTATATATTTTTTTAACATTTATTTCGACGTTCGCGTGGTGCCGCATACAATCAAGGTTGTTATTATGTAATGTTGTTGTGGATGGGGACATTAGTTTATGTCATGTGCTTAGTTAGCCCCTGTTTTTCCTGACGAGTCGGGTGATTTTCACCCCATATCCTAGTGTGTCAAGTTGAATTTCGGAGATTGTGAGCCTGATGTATTTGTTTTTATAGTAGACGTCAGCGCAGCAGGCTGACTTCTTGTATATAATCTTTAGCATCACACTCCAAGCAAACTATAAAAAAAGATACTCAATAGAGCGCAGAGCTTCGCCCAAAACAAAAACAAAACACACGGCCTGCGTAAAATGGCCTATAGAGGGCGCTATTTAAGAAACAGTTCCAACACAACGCCCTATCTGCCAATGTTAATAACAAATAATATTAACAGTGATCCTGATTCCTGATCTGGATCCAGATCAATTTGAAAATGTAAATCATCCCAATTTAATGTAATCCTGCTAAACAAACAAACACCCACCCCGACAGATAGACAAACAAATAAACGCTAGTAAAAACATAGCCGCCTTGGCGGAGGTAAAAATTGATCCACATGTACACCGTGACGTCTTCCAGTGGAGTAAATAGAACCAGTAGAGTGTAACACGATCGAACTTTGGCAAGTCCCGTGAATGTGTGCAGAGATTAACTGAGTACCCTAGCATGCGTCTGTGGGTTGGAATTCGCTGCTCCGTTCTCCGACGACCCGTTGATGCTGTTGTGGTGTTTTCTATCTATGAGTTGCGCCAGCAGATTATAAACCAGCGACCCATAGTAGGCATTATACGTGCCCGGAACACCAGTCGAAACACAGAGCTGGGGGAAAAGGGTACGGAGTTATCTTCTCTCTGGAAACCCGAGCTAGAAATTAGCATTGCATCTGATTGGCCTCCGGGCTATTTACCCAGACTGTACCCCCACTGACCTGATATTACGTCTCTCAGAGGAACTGTGCTATATCCGAACATAGCTTATTAGCTGCGGGCTGTTTGGTGTCAACCATTTGCTCATTCCCAACGCTAATCGTATTTATTCGGTAAAGCCACGCGAGACTTCACTGCGATTGCCCCCAGTCCTATAACCAAAGACCTGCTGTTCATTTCTCGCGCAGTGGCCGGTTTCTTCGATTTTACGCTGCCGTGTTTCTAATTTCTCGGCCTTGCTCTTTTTTAGTAGATTGACCCCTTCAGGTCAGGTTAGCCCCAAGGGTTAAGCGACGAGACACCACCGGCGCAGATTACGGTACCCGGTCCCGCTTTTGAATCGTCAGCTTCGTGACTTTTCGCTCTTTGTCCACGGATGTTGGAATATAATCATGCTCGGGGACGCGGTGTTAAACGGGGACGAATATTGATGGATGGACGCAAGTCGTATGGTAGAAATCGAAAGCCAGGGTGCAGGATATAAAAGCGCCAGGTGAACTGCCCTGGATCAAGAAGGTTTTTTAATTGAAAGATCCGACGGAGCCTGCCCATGCCCTTAGATGACCACCTGCCAATGCCAAGCTGGATTAGCATTCATCAGCTACATCATATAATAGTTTTTATACATGTATAGGTTTTCTTTAAGGAGTTACATGTACTTTATATGCAGCTTTACAGTAAAACGTATTCAGACGACTTAGGCTACATCATCGTCATCATCATCATCATCATCATCTTCATCTTCTTCTTCTTCTTTAAAAACTAATCATACCAACATTTCCACTTCGTAGAATTAGTTACGACAAAAGCTCTTCACATCTCCCCTAGAATTGATTGATTTTTATTATCTGGCCTTATTTGTTATTTATGTCAGTATTTATGCAACCGTCAATATTATTCCAATGTTTGCGATTTCATTTAATTTGTGTTTTTGTTGTTGCTAAAATTGAAAGGGGAGCTAATTAGTTAACATTCATTTACAGTACAGAAAATGAACTACACGATTTTATTGAAAAATGTGGATGGCGTTTGAGGTAAATAGCCGCGGTAGACAATAATTGCCTGAATGTACGTACACAAGTCATAGTGTATTTTACATGTTAATGTCCCCCTGTGATATGTACATGCTGCGTTGTTCACTTTTTGACGAAATCGGAGGCCTGCGTCTAACTAACTGTTCATAACATTTTGGCTGCACGGTCGAAATTGGCGTAACAACTCATTAAGGTTTAAACAAAACGTCGAGGTTTAGTGAAACGCATACCGTGGTAGACTTGCGTAAATTCACGACTACTCACGCCAAATACCTATAGTAATTCAAGTGCAGTTGACCTTTTTTTTCAACGTGCTTTTTATTGCTGACAAATTGCTACACAAGTCCTTACATACACGAATGAATGAAACTCTTGCTATATGCTGTGATAGTGGATACGAAATATTTCTGTGCTTTTAAAATAGGCGTTTACAGAACCGACAAATTAAATGTATCGTATAGCTTTTTTCATAGGCGATACCAGAAAAAAACACCTACACCGATGTATCTTTGTCGGTCGATCGGATGCAAGAACCTGGCTATGTAACAAAACACTATAATTTGTAACAGATACAAAAGGTATGGGATGCAAATCGTTTCTACTCTAACAAGAAAGTGACACGCGATAGACCGGATCAATATATAATTCATACGAATGCAGATGAACTCTATATTTAGATATTTGAAATGGGCATAAATGCAGTGCAGCGTACATTTTCTGAGAACGCCATGTATAATGTCGCTCAAAAAGACTGTTTTTCATTTGTTCCATTATGCTTCTTTATTATAATTATAACCACTAATGTATCGTTACATCTTGCGCCGTAGGGAGACAAGGTGAATCAGGCTAATGCCTCAGGTCCTATAAAGGCAGAAATGTACTGTCGCAGATAGATCGATTGCTCGTGGTCCAAAAAATGAGAGGCCTATACTAACATTTGTTGGGGTTTGGATAAGGTGGAAGTCGAAGGAAAACCTCAGAATTATATTTTGGGGAAACCCACGGAACCAGTAAGAAGCTGAAAACACAATCCACATAACTGACCCAGGCGGGATTCGAACCCGGGTCATAGCGGTGGAAGACAAGGAAATAACCTGACTCAGATGGAACTCCAAACTGAAAAAAGTGCATGGTTTTTGAGATGTTGTCTTGTGTTTGATGCTGTCGTCACTCAACTGTTGGACACCATTCATTGTTTTCTTTACTGTAGGTCACTTCCTGAGAAAAGAGAACAGACAAATTTGCAAACAATTAATACAAAATCTCTAAACCCACTGTTTCTTTGAAATTTGAAATGTTTGCTAATTTAAAATCCTGTTTCAATGTCACCTTTAATGTATATTGTCTTGTTCATGATCCCCACAATTTAACAATTTGTATGTGTTGTTGTCATCCCAGGTGCCAGCGATGAATATCACCAACGTATCAGCCGTGATGACCACAATGACGTCTGGTACCACAATGGCGTCTGGTACCACGACGTCAGCCGATGGTCTGACGCCCAATGGTACCCCGCACAGCACATTGGCTTTGGTCTTTATCTGCATCAGCGCTTTGCTCAGTCATATCCTGACCATCGGTGGCAACATCTTGGTCATGCTGTCCTTCAGAGTAGAGAAACGCCTACAGAAGCCTAGCAACTACTTCCTACTTAGTCTTGCCGCAGCTGACCTGATTATTGGCATGTTCTCTATGCCCATCTACACGCTGTATCTCATCATGGGTACCTGGCCCTTTGGTACCTTCGTCTGCGACCTGTGGTTGTCCATTGACTACTCCTGCAGTGAGGTGTCTGTGCTCAACCTCATCATGATCAGCGCCGACAGGTTGTGGTCTGTCCGCTCCCCTGCCAGGTACCGAAACAAAATGAACATGCGACGGGCCGTCATAATGATCGTTCCTACCTGGATAGTGCCCATACTGTTATACTTCACCTCGGTCATGGGCTGGCCGTATTTTAATATCGGGGAGCCGCGTCCGAGTAACCAGTGTTACGTCCCGTTCTTGGTGAACTCTCCGCTCTTCATGGCCCTCTCCACCGTCATGGTGTACTGGGTGCCGCTGTCAATCCTGTTCCTCATGTACGCCTACATTTACAGGATCATCCGGAACTTATCGAGAAGGAAGAAAAAGTTCAGCAACCACCGCATGGCCAACGATGAGTCGATCAGGGGTAGGGCGATGCGTCCGCGGGTATCCCACGACCACCTGTATCCAGAGCGTATCCTAGAGCCCACAATGATGGAGAGTGAAGCTCTCGGGGTTGGTATCACCACGGACGGTACCACCACCTCAACCACAGTATCAGCCTTGTCAGCTGAGGCGAATCGGATCAACGAAGTCCAGAGAACAACTCCGCCTCGCAGAGAAATGGAGTCGTACGACCGCGACGATCCTAGTGACGAGACATCGTCGTCTGAAAAGCGGAATCAGAACGAACAGCAACAGCCGCTTCGGCACCAGTACCAGCCCAACAGTAACGGAAAGAAGCGTTCCAGCATCATCACCTTCCGATCTAGTGGTCGTAAGTACGAAGTCAAACGGCGCTCGGTCAAGGGAGAAAGGCAAAGCCGTAGCGAGCGCAAGGCCACTCGGACACTTACCTTCATCCTTGGAGCTTTCTTTATTACCTGGAGTCCATACTCCACGATGGTGATGATTATGGGCTACTGTCCTGATTGTGTACCCATGTCCCTCTACAATTTCAGCTATTACCTTTGCTACATCAACAGCACTATTAATCCCCTATGCTATGCATTTGCCAATGAACTGTTCCGAGCAACCTTCTATAAGATTCTTACTTGTAAAGCATTCAAAAGAAGATAGGTAGATGTATCCTTTTTTTTGGTTACTTTAGTTTTAAGGTACATGGGAGTGTTTCCTGCCTATTATGAGAAATATCAAAGTTTTAAATTGTAATTTTTTATTTTTCTAGATTGGTCACAAATACGTGAAATGACGCTAAATGATTGCTTAAATAACATATTCCTTTTATGCTATAGTGATTTTATTTCATTCAAAAGCCAGTGAAATACTTTCGTGCACGTCCTTACACTAGTTGTGGCGGTTAAGCATGTTTCTGTGGGTTGGACACCTAATATTTCCAAAGGTTGACTTTAAAGATTTAACCTAAAACACTTATCTTGTTATGACTGAGATTTCCATCATTTAATTGAAAACCAGTACCACTATGTTCCGTGTTATTTCTAAAACCACAAAATCCTTCCGACGAAAATTTTATATTACTCTCCTTGTACTACTTAATACTTTATTATTAATATTGTTTTCATTTAAACCCTAACGTCTTCTAATACTACAAAATACTATACTGTAGTATGCAGTAAAACCCGGGTAACATTGGCAAGGTTTTGACATCATGATGCATAATTACTTCCAAACAAAAAGCCCTCTATCGGTTTCTTCCTTGCATTACAGGAGGCTACTCTAATCCTTGAATGGAGTGCCAAAGTTACCCGCGATTCGGGACAACTTTGGCAAGAATCAATATTCTTTTTGGCCAAACAATCACACAAATTTATATCTGTACTTTTAAAGTAAAAGTATAGTCACATTTTGTCAAATGCCCCTCAATTCCTCAAAAAATGATATATGTGTGTAATGTTGACATTCAATGGGGTAAAGAGATATTGGACCTTACTTGTCCTTTGACCTCTGACCTCTGATGTTATTATTTTTTTATAAATGTTTTCACCACATCCTCAAAATAATATTCGAATTGCTTTGGACATTTTAGAAACTATTTTTCCACCCAAAATAACCAAATAGCTCCCCGTATAAGAATTGGTGGACTTTTTTACATCAAAAATGTCGACCATGCAAACAAAGTTATCATCCGCGTGCTAATGTTATCCTAGTTTACACTGGCCTATGCGAATTGTGTAGTATTTTGTAGTGCAGTATACTTTAACTTAAATGAATGCCAAGGGCGTTATGGTTTACATATTTGATTTTACAGTTCAAACACCTGACAATATCAATTAATTATGTTGTCAGATCTGGTATATCTTGTTTTTATTCTATTGTGGTGCTAGAAATGACTATTGTTTTGCAATGTTCACAAAATGGTTATTCGTACGTGTGTTATATAACCAATCATCTGAAATGTTTTCTTACTTTTCAGTCGGTACACACATTCGTTAAAAGTGTTATTTTTTTCTTCCTATTACAATGTATACCATTTTATTAAACATGAACTTGTCTTAATTTATATTTTGTTTAAACCATTTCTACTCCAATTCTAGAACATTGAACGGTTTTTTAACTGTAATTTCATCGTACCTTCAAGGATATGGAATTACTGAAAATTTGTGTTACAAAATGTAAATGTGTGGTTATGGCTTGGTATTTTCCCTCAAAATAGGTTAGGAGGTGCTTTCGCCAATTCTAAAATACATCTTATTATTTGTTACCAATATGCCAGGCAGGTGTTTCAATTATCTAAGCGACCACAATTGTTAATACGTAGTTTTAAAGATGGCTGACAGTTTCGAGAAAACAAATATCAAAATAAAAATGTTGAAAATCACTTATATACCCCACGTGCCCTCTGTTTACATCTATATTTAAATTGATGTGCCCGGCAGTATGCGCACACATCGTGTTTTACATTTGGTGAAGATGTGACATTGGAGGTCAAATAATTCTAAGGCGATCTGACCTGCGACGTAACTCCTCAACAAAATTGTATGCAAAACACGATGAGTGCGCATATCGCCGGGCACATTTGAATATAGATGTAAACAGAGGGAATATCGTCTATACGCAATCGAGTTTCGTCCACTGGTGCATAAAGGGTTCTTATTCACTACTCATACCGCGTCCGAATCTATTGTCTATGGCTATTGTCTATGGCTATTGTCTATGGCTATTGTCTAATGGCTATTTCCCATTACAACTATGCGTGAGCAGGTTGACCATAGCCGTAGCCATAGAAAAGCCCGTTTCGGACGCGGCCTACTAGTTTTGTTACATCTGATTACGACCGATGTAGATTTTGTTAAGCAAACGTCATAACAGTGAATATGGTACCATTCCGTAATTGGATATTACTGTGTCCGAGACATCTAGCGCCCTACGGAATAACTGCAGCCAATTGAAACCCGCGTCCCACAAGACGAATATCACGAAATGTGATAAGACCCCTTTCGCTACTCGTTCCGCGGTCACGTTTCCAATAAAATGAAGGTTTTATATAATAGCAACTGTCTTTATGCAACTTGCAAGGCTTGCATACAAATGACATACAGTGAAAGATGACAGTCAGCATCGAGCGGCTCGGGCCTAGTCCTGATGGGCGCAGGCGACGCGGAAAGTGACAGCCGTTATCACCGCTCGACGGACTTAATCAAGAGAAATTGACAGGGCTGAAAGACGTAATTTCGTGTTTTCGCGCGCGTTGTGGATGACAGACTCTTACGACGTGACCGACCTTGCGTCTTAAGTTGTCGTGTTCTGTTCTTTGGTTTGACCATGGTTTGACGTGTTAATGCAATGACGGTGCCCGTATATAGAAAGGGTCGATACTCTACCAGACCACGTATACATGTCTATAGCTGTGTGTCACGCAACAACGTTGCAATGATGAAATAAAAGACTTGTTGTTTGTTTCTTCGTTTATTGGGGTGTTTGTTTGTGTATTTCTTTGATAATGACATGACTTTGCTGACCTACTGAGACAACTGACTGTATGACTGACTGATTCTTCCAAAAGGTGAATAAATTGTATTTAATCACCTTTCCCGTTCTGAGATGCTATCAGTTCTTTATTTTAGTGCCGTGTTGTGTTGACGAGACTTGACTGCGTTCATCTCCATTATAATGCTTAGCTTTCCTTGTGATTTGGTTTAGCTTATAAAGAGTTAAAACTATATCATTCATTTCTTAATTTGAAAAGACAAAAATGTCGCTCAAACGTTTTATACCGTTTCAGACAATTTATGCCCCATCAAACTACCAAATTAGCTCTGGAATTATCTGGACGCCGACACGGAAAACCGACACGACGAAAAACGGACAAGAACGACTTTGCTCATGCCAACCGCCTATATCGGGCGCCAGGAAGGTCTGGTGCGCTTGGAGCTCTGATTTGATAGATTTTGCGTGACCTATGTGAACTGGAAGCCACCAGTTCCGCTGCTCAGCTGCGCTGCGTGCACAGCTGCGTGCACAGCCTCGACTCCATGAGTGCGTGCGCGTTCCTTCACTAACCCCTGGCCGTGAGGAATGCGTAAACGACGCTGGCTGGCTATTTAGTGCGTACTGCGCGCGTATTTCGTAAACTGCACGCCCTAAATGTAATGCGTGCGCGTGTTCCTGAACGCACGTCACGTATGAACTTTTTTTCAAGTTTTGAAAGCCTCTTCCCCCCCCCCTCCACGACGCGACGTCAAAATATCATTTTTGAAAGGATTGATTCTGCAAAATAGCAATTACAAAATGTTACAAAAGATTGCGTCGCGCGTTAAACGCCCTGTAGCCCTAAGTTAAATGTGCCAATATATAGCACATTTATTCCAGGGGTTAAGATCGCGCAAGGCATGGAGGGAAAAACTGGCGCAGCAAGATCGTAGCCATGGTAACGAGTGTTGCTGCGTGCAGTTCAAAAGGTCATGGTACGCTACCCACAGTGCCGTGCGTTTCCTTCACATAAATCGGTGAGACGCGCATTAGACCTTCCCAGCGCCCAGTGGGTTGGCGGGGCATGAGCGACAAGAACGACTGGACTGCGACTAACGGATTCAAAACAACAATGTTGACACCACTGAGATGACTAAAGAAAGCGGAGAGTGAGGGAAACTAGACAAGTCTATTTTTCGGCTTTGCATTTTATTTACCAAGGTATTTGCATCGTCCCAGAAAGTCGAGCATTATGCAATAAAACATTAATTGTGAAAACAATACGTTTAAGAAATGTTTTTGGACATGTTAATTGTCAAAGGTGATTCTGTTTCAACAGGACCTTATTGGTCACTGTGGTTTTGTTTGCATTCAAATACGGGACGTTGAACAATAGAAGACAATATAGCCCCCGATTGACATCGAGATTGAGATTTGTGTACACAACATACGGGGAGGGGGTCTTTCGCAATAGGAAAATGGGGGTAGGGTTGGGGTTCCGGATTGGGGGTGTTTATGCAGTCTTGTGCGCGTTGTTGACTGTAGGGCCTAAGGTTGGAATGACTCATTAAAAAACAATTCGTGAAACGTCTATTATTATATCTGTCGCAACCATCTTTGATGTAGTGCACTTTCGCAAGAATACGCATAAGTGGTCATCTTGCAAAGACATTCGTGGCTCGGGATATGTTGCCGTTGACTTCACAACTTTGTGTAGTTGTTACACTAACTTCGTCTAGCTTCCGATACAAGAGCGCTAGACCTCCAGTTTCATGTTTACCCACTGGCCTGAGTCAGTATACTTCCATGTACCCATGACACTTGTGCACGGCAATGTTTGTCCCCACCTTTTGCTCCCATCAATGCTTGGCGAACTTTCTTTTGTTTTCGACCTGCGAAATAAAATAGATGTAGATGTTTCCCGTATTCTCGTGTTATTTATAATGGTATCTATTATTTCTATAGGCTTGCTCGAGCTTGAGTTAGTCAATAATGATATCTCGTGCTCACGAGCAATGAAGATACACCTGTCTTTAGGTCTTGTTGTTTTGTACCTTCTACGCAGGTGGAAAGATAATAACTAACAAAAACCCAATTCTGTCGGGCAAATGAAAGTTAGACAAAAACACGTGTATACACGAAGGTCCATTTTGATTTTGCATTATTATCAGTTGACGGGAGAAAACGAGGCAGCTAAGCCTGGCGGAGAGTAATGAGATTATTGTTTTCTTCATAACCCTTAATAAGCTCTGTGCTGTGGTATTGACCCGTTATTGACAGCTAGAGACAGAGACAGGGCGTGGGAGTGGTAATTATTATTTTGTTTGTTTGCTATTGGTCGGCTATAGAATACTGCCTTGGTATCGATGTTGGTCGAAACTGAACCTGGGCCAATTTCATGGAGCTGCATGAACATACACTCTTGCTCAGTTCAAACTGGTTACCATAACAAGACTAGATGCTAGGAAAAAAACTAGATGAATACCAGTCACAGACAATATGCATCACCTAAACATTTGGTTTATAACCCTGTTTTTGTCAAGAAATAATTTTTATGCTAAGCAATTTGTTGTGTGCTGAGCAGCTCCATGAAATTGGCCCCTGGACGAGAAGCAAGGAAAGGAGCTTCAACTTGCCTCTTTGCCCTCTCATACGAAGGAACATCTTCTTCGTCTGCGTACGTGGGAAAATGAAGATAACAAATCTTAACACTTTAAGGTTGCAGTACTTTAGTTATATTAAACAACATTGACAACATTGTGCGTAAAGCAACGTATACCTATGTAATAGAAACTCCGTTGTAAACTTGGTGGACAGTAATTGTAGTGATGAACTATTAGATATTGTACATTTTGTATATAGTTTCAAGACTATACAGCGACTGTAAACTTCGAATAAACCACAGAGATTATAACAATTGTACCAGTGAGCTCCGTTTTTGTCTTTCGTGATGTTCCAGTAAACCGAATAGTGCCGAATGTGGTTGGTCGGGGCAAGGTCTGGGTTCAATCTGGGCCATAACGGAAGAGAACCTATGTTGAAGTTTGCAGATATAGTGCTCTGTATATAGAACATCAAGACAAGAATGCCAAATAGACCAAATCATGCTAGGTTCCCACTATCACGGTTCGCGCCACGATTGAAATCGTGGTCTAAAGGCCCAGTCACACCGGATCGTACGATTTCTGGATCGTGCGATTGGTGAAATTTGGCAGAGATACGACCAATCGCCAATGTTTGCGACGATCTCCGCATAGCGGTCGTATGCTGTGATTGCTCTTAGGACTGGTACGTACGATTGGTGGCACGCTTGGTCGTGCGATCACAAGCGATTACAGAAGATTGATCGCAAAATCAGTCGTAGGTAATCGTGCGACTAGTCCCAGGTACCCACGATTGATCGTACGAGCAATCGTGTATACCTGCGACCATTCGCACGACCAGTCGTGTATACCTACAATCAGTTGCACGACTAATCGTCCGACTGTGGGACCCGCGATCATCCATGACTGGTGGTGCGAGCATGCACGACTGGTGGTACGACCATGTAAGACCTGTCTGCAACCTCTTACGATTTTGAATCGCAGGTCAGGAGTTTTGAACATGACCATCGACCTTGCTGCGACTGATTTTGCTGTGGCGATGACCCACGACCTCTGCGACCAGTCGCACGCTCTTTGTACGATTTGCCCAGGATTGCAACATTTTCGGTCGCCGCTAGGTCGTAACCTGGTCGCAAGCCCGGTGTGACTGGGCCTTTAATCTTGGAGTAACGGATCGCACGACAGTGGGAACCGAGCATAAAGGCCTGGTCACAACGAACCCACGACGCATTTGTGCCACGACACGACAAACAATTTGGGAAAATCGTGGGTCATCGGGGGGTCGTCGCAAGACAGTCCTACGAAATGTTGATCATCGTGGCATCGACTTGCCGTCGTGAGGCAAAAATGGACATGCACATTTTTTGTTCGACGAATTTGTGTGGTATCTATGTATTGTGGCTGTCGTGAGTCTGTCCTATGCCAGTCTTGCGACAGTCTTGCGACCGTCTTGCGACAGTCTTGCGACAGTCTTGCGACAGTCTTGCGACAGTCTTGCAATAAATATAAGACCAGGCCTCATTATATAGTCGGGAGACGGACGCGCGAGCGTCCCACGCGCATCCAATGAGTGAACCACAACCTGAATAGGTGAAAAACAGCCCCCCCCCCTCCCCCAACAATACCCGACAACTCACGATATTTCAACGACTGTCGCACCACTGACTTTCGACACACCCACGACATTTCTTTTTTTCTGAGGCGTCCCCATCGCCAAACCATTTATAATGTGTCGTAGCCCTTGTGACCACTCGAAATAGATTTGGGCATGTTGCAAGATCTAGCCACGACAAATATTGTATGGGTCTACCACGACAACATTTCGTACTATCTGTTGTGACCGGGGCTTTAGAGAACGGCTTGGTCGTGGCTGGAACGTGGCCCAGTCTTGGCACAATTAGATTAGACTTGGCTTGATCGGGACAAGAACGTGGCACGGTCGGGTAAGATCGGGGTACAATCGGATGAAATCCTGGTAGTATCTAGGCATAAACTTAGAAAAAACGTGGCACAAACGTGGCACAAACGTATGGGAAACGGTATGGTCAGGGATATATCGTTGTGCAGTCGGGAAGAATCTTGACAAGAACGAGAAACAACTGCATATTCCAATGTTATCCCGATTGTTTTTGGATTTTTTTCACCGATGATTTCCCGATTTTGATGAATTCTAAAATCAGCTTGTCGGGAATAAACGTAGTTGGGTCGGGGTTCAGTGTGATAGGGGCTTTAGGTTGACCTAATCTGCACCCAACGCCAGCACGAGGCGATTAACTATAGGGCACTTGTGTCTTGAATAAAGACAAAAAGACAAGTGACTAGAAATGATTTTCTGCAAGTATTCTTAACATTTATTCATATAGCTTAAACACAGCAAATCAGCGCAAATAGCAAACTATAGGCAAACTACAATTGTGTGCAAAGTTTGTCAATAATGAAAAAAAATATGGACTCCGTGCATATACCCCCTCGACGGCAACATAGAGAGTTGGGTTTGTGTTTCCGGACCCCCCCCCCCCCCCCCCCCCCCCCCGTGGCCTTTATATTAACATTTTACACAGGGTTGCCCTTTCTCTTGCAAGAATTTTGGACTGAATAATTTCTAAGCGTACACGCCCCTGAGAAACATTTATATTTTTATTTTATCTTAGCATTCCACAAGAAATAAATGCGAAATAATCCGTTGAAAATGGGTAAAATTGAATTTTACTTTACTTTTCGTTCCTATAAGCCTCCTTGTTCGATCAAGTTTGTTTTCACATCGCGTATTTGCGTTAGAACGAAAATGAAAAACGACGTGATGATTTACCTACCTATATCCGATGGATTGTACATTTTATTTAGGCTCATTTGGACCACTACAATTTTGCAGCGGTCATTTTAGAATTACATGTATTTGTAAATGGAAATAAGTCCATTTCAAAAACAATTGTGTACCAAAAGACATTTTAGCCTCCAATTTAAGTTAAAGTTTTTACCTAATGACCGCTATACATTTTCGAAAGTGAGAGGTCAAGAATTGGCAAGATATTTCTCTTTCACGTCATGCAATTTCTCAGTTTCTATTTATTGAGATGCTGGTAACAATTTTACTAAGGCCTTTACCGGGGGTGCTTTTCTTAATAAATCAATGTACAATAATTTCGAAAACTTCTACTTTTAACATGTTAATTTTCCAAATCTAGGGGTCCGGAAGCGTGCCACCAGAGGTCTTTTACTCAGATTCTATTGAGTCTTTGGTAACTAGAAAAGACAATCATTAATGTAGCGCGCCCCCTCTTGTCCAATCACAAAATGGCAACAAGGCTAGCACTATTGCGCAGTATAGTACGGCTCCAAACATTTGCTTTCTCGAGGGAATACTTTAATATGCACATCAGTACACCGCCTTGAATCTAGAAAAAAAGAGAGGTAATTTGCTTGTGCCCACCGCCCATACCAGGCGCTGGAAAACGCTGATGCGCACTTCACGTAAGGAAACGCACGGCATTCTGGGTATACCATGACAATTCAAATTGCATGCGACGCATCCGAGCCGCGTAATTGGTAACCTCCAGTTAACCTAAGACCTATTCAATCAGAGCTCAGCGCATCAGCATTTCCCAGCGCCCAGTATAATGCGTGGTGGGCACGAGCGAACTTTGGTAATCAAAACCCCAAAGCCGAGAGAGGGCGCACTCCTGTTTTAGTGTATCCGATTTATCAGTGCAGGATTTATCTTAACATACTTTTCATATCACGTTCTATGCGAACAAAGTTTTTACATTAATGGTCGATATTACTGATCAATTTTGATTACACTATTTACTGGTCGGTCTTACATTACCGGTCGATTATTACATTACTGGTCATAGCAGCTGTTTTGCGTGTGTAATAAATATCACGACATTTAATGTAAAACAAGATTGACCAGTAATGTAATTACCAAAAACAGACCTGTAATGTAATAACTATAAGGTCGGTAATGTAATAATCACAGATTTTCTAGTATTTTGAAACATTTCGAGGCACTTAATTTTGTGCGATTTTTTTGGCGGGCGATTCTTTTGTCATGCGCCTTTTGGTGTAAATAAGTGACAGTAACTTGAAAAAGGAGGACATTATTTACAATGCAATCATTTCAATACTGAGACGGGTTGTGACAAATGTGAAATTTGCATTTGTTTTCAGTGCGAGTGTGTAGTGAGATCATGGTTCATTATAAGTTATTATTGAGATGGGTCTATTAAGCAAAATGTTAAACACAAAACTCATAATTGTCTGTACGTTAAGCTTGGTAAGCATACTGCGTGCGCATATTACACAAAAGGTTAACACAAACGGTAATAGTTGGTGTTGTCTACTATACGTTAAAAAACTACCTCATTAAATTATTGTAAGTCGCAACATATAACAAAACTGTTTCCAATCACCTGTATATTATCCGTCATATTTCTTTTGAAAATACGGTAGATGCGCAGCATCGCATCGGAAATGCGTCATCGCCTGAGAGACGGTCGTATTATTACTCCTATTCATACTTCTTTGTTAGTTCTTCCCTTTGATCTCCACCCTGGACCCCTTTCTTTGTGGCTTTACCCCTTCTGTTTTTGTTCTTACTCCGCCTTTGATCCTACCCACACTGACCTCACCCTTTAATCCCTCAGCCTAATCCTCCTTTTGTTGTTTGTTCCATTGAACTCTGTGCTTTTTTCTTTTGTGTTTTTTTAGCGTCCATGATGTGCATCATGCTGAATATTGCCCTATATATGTTTGTTTCTTGTAAACAGTCATTCAGTCTCTGAAGAAGATCTTGTTAAGATCGAAATATTAGGCCCTCTTAACTTATTTGATTTGTATTATTATTAACGTTGTTAATTAACGGCTATGATTTAAAGAACTGGGGTGAATGAAAATGGATAATTATTATTTCCGAGTGATCTATTTGTTAGCGAGACAATCTTTGACCTTGTTCCAGTACCCAATGGTTTTGGGGTTCTTGAAGCCGTTAGGTCCACCGTTGTGGATGCGGGCAAAATCCTCACAGGTAGGATCGTGACCAAGCCTACCCCTGATGGCGTACCGCTCCATGTACCCCTGAACAGCATCCTCGCTGCAGTTGAAAGTGGCCGTGCATTTCTTCCAATCTGTATAGGTTTTATTTTAATAAAAGGAGTTATACAAATTAACTATGTAGAGTGAATTTCAGACTATGAAATACGGACTCATCGGATTACTGCGCATGCCAAGTGAAGATTTTTGTTTTGGATAAACAAACCTTTCCGTCCGATAGTAATGGCCTTGTCACACCAGAACGTTTTAGGCCAACGTGTGAGTAACGTGTTGGCATTTTGGCAACACGCTGGCAAACGCTGACCAACGCTAGGCAAGCGTTATCAACACGCTGAGCGCGTTACTCACACGCTGGGACACGCTGGGACACGCTGAGGCAAAACTTGATTTTTCAACATACCTACAATTTCCAGCGTTTGCCACGCGTCGAACGCGCTAGCAATCGTTACCAACCCGCTACTCACACGCTGGCGTACGCTGGCGACACGCTGGTTGGATGGCTAGCGTACACCTAGCGTGCCCCCAACGCGTTGACAACGGGTTGGCAGCGCGCTTGTAGCGTTGGTCAACGTTGGTTAGCGTTTGTCTAACGACCCTCTAGTGCGTTCAACGACTTCCTAACGACCAGTTAACACGTTCAGCGTGAGCTAGCGTATTGTTATCGTATTATCCAGTGTGTTGGGGTTTCTGTATATTATACAGGGTGCTGCTTATACCTCTTTATCACTTCATTACTGTAGTAGCGCGTCGGCTATTTATACAACAAAACACCTGGTCGTTGCAGTACGCTGGCATGCGTTGAAACGCGCTACTCACGCGCTGGGCAGTCGTTCCTCAGTCGTCGAGCGCGTTACTAACGCGTTACTCACGCGCTATCGAACGCTGGCAATACGTTGTCATATTTTATATATAAATCAGTGATGCGTTCTTCACACGCTGAGCGCGTTCCTCACACGCTACTCACGCGCTGGCATACGCTATAAACCCGTTATCAACGCCTTATGGACACGCTGAAATCACGGTTCCACTCGACTTTTTTCTGTGAAAGTTCAGCGTTTGCCAGCGTAACAATTATTGTTTACGCGCGACTTACGTGTTGGCCTGAAACGTTCTGGTGTGACAGGGCCATAACGCAAAGTGATTGCGCTATAGATATCTTGTAATTGTTCCAAAGAATGTATACAATTTATACAGAAGAAATCGCGAACGCCAGACGACATAAGAACCACTGCCCGACGCCGGTTTTCTTGCTTTTCTTAACATCCCTGATCATAAAACTTTAGTTTAGTTAAACGATATTTACTATAAAACACAACCTCCAAAATCCACCCATTCCTGACAATTCTAGCAATAACCCATGGTGTATCCTACCTTTAACGCGAACGACCCCACAGTGCATGTCATGATTTTGCAGAACACTTCAGTCCCTTATTGGCGGGAACCGAATAATACGGGTGAGCACTTTATTAATTTAATCTAAAGTCTTAACATTATATTGTAATGTACTATATGTTCTGATAACGTATGATTTCCTCGAGCTCTCATTGGACAGACTGTGTTGAACAAGTGACGCATGCGCTTTCTACGTTTGCATTACAAATTACGGTGCGCGTCATCATTATGAAAACCAGACTCCTATTTGTATCACAATTTCTACCTCCATCCAGGTCGCCTCCTTTGAGCCTAGCGTCATTCCAGTACGCATCTTTGATTTGATAGGGCCCACAGGACAGTGATGTGACATCCCAGTGACAAACAGGGTCAGGCATCTTGCAATGAGACTCCACTATGCAAATACAATGCATGCAATTTGCCGGTACGGGGCCCGTCGATGCAGATAAAGTAATTTCTGAAAAACAAAAGGCGTCCTCTGAGTTACATTAAAACGCATGGTCCATTTCACCAAGTTGGAACACTTTAATATAGGTTTCCCGGCAATTTCGGCAAATGAGCATCAAATTTAATTCCCGTGCGTTCAAATTAAAGCGATATTGCCTCTCCAGTTTTTACCGTGTTTTAAATTCAGAATTCGGGCATTAAATTTAGGTTTGAGGCGTTCAAATAATTATAGCTTAAGGTGGGTTTTCACGGGGCACGCGAACGATTCGCCAAAAATGCGAATGCCGAAAAAATGGCAATGTCCAACATTCGGAGATGTCTTCTCCGAATGTGTCGCGACAATGCAGTTTGTGCGTAGTTCTCACAACGTATGTGCGAATGTCCGTCGTGTGTATCGTTGCCGAACTATGGCCAGTCCACATACACGAAGAACATGCGACTAAAATGCAAAAAGGAACGAATGTTACACGAATCTCGGGCAACATTCGTGCGAACTTTTCGCGCATATTTCTTGAATAACGTCGTGCGACATTCATGCGACATTCGTACATATGTTGCGCGATTATATTACGACCGGCGATCCGATGCTTTCTTGGCGAAGTCACCTGTGTTCAAGAAGTAAGCGAACAGTTCGTAAATAGCTCGAGAAATGATCAGGCGAACATGCGCGAGACATTCTCCAAACTGTCGGAATCTGTTTGGGGTTTCGCAAAGATTTTGCGAACATCACGCACGTCGTGTGTAGGTCGTGCGTAGGTCGCGTGAATAATGACGAAGCTTTTTATAAATTTTCGAGGGCAAATCACGAGCAAATCACGACCAAGGTGGCCGGAAACGTTCGCCAGAAATTTCTTGATTTTTTTTTGAAATTCCCGCCGAACTAAAAACGATTTCCGCTAACATTGACGGCGCCTCAGAACCCCCGGGTATGTTTGGCGAACTTTTGGAGCCTGAAATACGAATGTTGGACTTGGCAATTGTTTCTTTATTTGCATCCTTCGCGAATCGTTCGCGTGCCACGTGAAAACCCACCCGTCGCAATCTGCAGATAATGCTAACTGTATTCCCATCCAACATTCTACTCCACCGGTACAATCTGCATAAAGATCTTGGCCCGGTTGCACCAACGGTCTTAAGTGCTGTACTAAAGTAACGAAATAAAATGGGTTGCACCATCGATGTCTTACGACATGTACTAAATTCCTTGTCGTACGCATTCTGACTTACGGGTGTTGTAAGACAAGTTTCGTGCAAGCGAAAGAAATTACTACAACACTGTTGCACCATAACAACTTACGCATTAGTAGGACATGGATTTACGACACGAAATTACGTCTAGTGGGGAGGTGACTTAAATAGTTAGGATTGCCATACGTGGCAATAAATTATGTTTGGGTTGAAGTATAGTGTCATGTATACTTATTTTTAATGAAAATATTGAAAACAGTACGTCTGCATGTTTTAATACCATTTGATAGTGAAACAAAACACTATGAAAAGACAATTATTTGTTTATTCACATATAAACATTTGCGAAGGACCATGAAATATCTAGCATCTTATTAGACGAATTTTCGTACTTCGAAAACACGAAATTCGTGTTAAAAACGATTAGGCAATAAGTTATCAAGAAATCCTTCAGAAAATCAGTAGCTGAGGGAAAAGAACAACCGGACAGCAATAAAAGACGTTTTTGAAACTCCACGTGAGATTTACTAATTATATTTCGTTCAAATGCTTCAATTGTTTCTACTAAACAAATACAACAATTATCATGAGCGATAAATACAAACTAAAAAAAGACTACACAAAAGTAGGGTCGAACAAAGTAAAATTGTTCAATCTACAACACGGAATTGTTTTAATCGACACGGAACACGCACTAGACGAGTCAAAACGAAATTATAAATGTACACTAGTACAATTGTTCTACATGCTTGTCGTAAGATAAGAAATTTAGGACAACCCTAAGAAATGTCGTAACTGCGGTTGCACCAAAAAGCTTTTAGGCCTGTCCTAAAATGCATATCTTACGACACGCCGTAGGACATGTCCTAGTGTATAATTATAACTGTATTGGGACCGACGCAGGTCACAATCCTGAAATATATAGCAACTATACACAGCATGTTTTCAGTCAAATATGTTTTATTTTTCTTAAAAAGCAATCAAATTTGATTGTCAAATAAAGAGTATGTTCTCTCACTCATTTCGAAAAAAAAATTACCGAAATTGATCCATGCTATCAGAAGTTATGCATGTGCATGGATTAATATTGGAAGCTGTTGAATTCAAATACAAATGAGATTTTAATAATTGAAATTAAGACTAAAAACCTTATTTGCATTGTCCTTTGCATTTGCATTGTATTTTCTTTTTTTGCAAGTCAATAAAATGTATCTTATATCCCCGTAAAATATATTTATATATATATTGGAGTGAGCCAAATATTTTTCATTGTTTTCCTTCAAATTCGGTAACTTTTGTTTGACTCGTCTAGTGCGTGTTCTGTGTCGATTAAAACAATTCCGAGTTGTAGATTGAACAATTTCACTTTGTACGCCCCTACTTTCGAACCTGTGATAATTGTTGTATTTTTTTGGTAAAAACAATTGGAGCATTTGAACAAAATCTAAATAGTGAATCCCACGTTCAGTCCCCAAACGTCTTTTAAAATCGCTGTCTAGTTGTTCTTTTCCTTCAGCTACTGATTTTCGGAAAGATTTTTTGATAACTTATTGCCCAATCGTTTTGAACACGATTTTCGTGTTTTACGAAAACTCGTCTAATGTGATGCTATTTGGTCCTTCGAAAATGTTTAGTTTTGAATAAAAAATTAAATTTTTTTTTTTAATTTTTTTTTACAACCGAATGGTGTTAAAACATGCAGAAGTATTGTTTTAAATTTTTCTATTAACAAATTATAATTGACACTGTACTTCAACCCGAACATATTGCCGCGAATGGCTACCCTAACTATTTAAGTCACCTCCCCATCACTAGACGTAATTTCATCTCGTAAATCCATGTCCTACTAATGCGTAAGTTGTGATGGTGCAACAGTTGTGTCGTAATTTCTTTCGGTTGCACGAAAGTTGTCTTACACCACACGTAAGTCATAATGCGTACGGCAAGGAAGTTAGTACATGTCGTAAGACATCGATGGTGCAACCCATTTTCGTTCGTAACTTTAGTACAGCACTTAAGACCGTTGGTACAACCGGTCCCAGGTCTTTGATATTTCCAAAACGCTATAGTTCGGCAGCTGCCCCACGCACCCCATCTGCCGGCATCATAAACTGCTACCTTTGTGGTGGTCATTGTGCTTGCTCAGGGGGGGGGCGGAGAGGGGGCCCAACAAAGTGCGCCACTAACGTTGAAATGTATCTCATTCATTCTTCCACGCTCGAGAGCTGCACATCTCACACAGTAAATACGTATAGATCGCTCTCGCGCGGCGTACCATTGGAACACGTACAAATTTGCTCCGTGTATCGCTCTCCGAATTCAGTGATTCATGCAACGTCCGCAAAACCAGAAACACATGCACGATCTACACGAATTTGTTTTGGGGCGATGTCATTTTCTGCCATTTTCGTTTGAAAACAACACGATAAAACGCAAGGGGTTCACAGGCAGATTTTTTTAAAAATTCAGTATATCACTGCTACATCCTTTTTAAACGTATCCATGGAAAAAAGTGAGTGGGTTCGAAGCACGATTTTTCACAATTTATCGATTATTATTGCCCTTTTTAGGGGAGGTATTTGTCAACGTCGTTTTAGTATTTGTGCACAATCTCTACGTGCATCAACGGTACGTCAACGCTTAATTTTTTCGACTGCTTTTTTTTATTTTCAATACAATTTTTGTCATTGGATGATAAAAATTAAGGTAAATAACAACCTTTCACAACTACAAAAGACAAGATGTTAAGATTGGATGCCAAAAACTCTTTATTTTTCGCGTGAGAAAATTGTTCCCCCCTATTTTGAGAATGAACGGTACGTCAGCGTTGCGCAATCACAGTCTCGAAGGGCCCCCCCTCCGCCCCCCCCCCCTGTGCTTGCTGAATGTTCTCTGGAATTCTTTTTAGGTTTTTAGGAAGGTGGGGGAGAGAGGGGGGGGGGGGGGGGGGGGGGGGGGTCGTGCGTTAGGTAACAATAGTCTAGAGAGTGTATAGGTATGAGGGATTAAGGGGGGAGTCCGTCGGTCCCATATCTTTCTGGGTATAACAAATACCGCGACACGGAGTTTAGTCTACAGGGCAAACATCAAATGACAAAGAACGCCATCCCGGCAATTCTACGGAATATCCGCTTGTTGCCCAGTGTCTAGGCTTGCAACACCTCTTCCGCCCAGAGGGGTGTGACGTCACACTATTTTGTATTCATACCAAATGAAGCAAATGCTAATATTCTAGAAAATGCTAAAAACCAACAAGTAAACACTTTTGGCAGTAAATGCTTAAAAATTGGTAGTCAAAGCAAATGCTAGTTTGTATTATTACCGCCAATATTGTAAATTAACCAAATTCTACCCCAATTTTTTTTTTACTTGAAAACTACAATTCAGCATCAAAAGCATCAAGTACTACGTCATTATTGTGCGTGTCTGTTTTACATATTATACATTTTACTGTGGGCCTAACTCTCGTAACAATTTGAATGAATTTGGATATATTTTCTTACCTGCTGCGAACAAAGCCATAACTGCAAGGATAGTCCCACGCATCATACTTGTTGGACTTGTCAGCCCTCCAATGTGTTCAGGAGATTGGGTTATGGTAAACTCAGGCTACTGTTGTAGATGTACCGGTTACAGCTTGCTCTGTTGTACTGCACGACTGAACTGAATTGAACGAGGAAGTGAGCTATATAATGTCTCGTGATATAGGCCTGATGATGTAAACACTTTGGGTTGACTTCCATTATTCATTAATGTATATGTCAGAATCTCTGTTGAACTCTTTACTCTGAAACCTGGATAATTATATGTACCAATATGAAACGATAAGATGGGATTTTCCAGTTGGCCCCTGATGAACATGAAACCTGAATCGCTTCCTGGTAAAATTGTTGGAAGATAAGGAAGTATACGGTGTTATTGGTTTCGTTTCAGTTGCACAATAAGCAGCATTCGTGCTTTACAAGGAACTAAAACGAGTCACGGATTTGTCATTTGGGGTTTAGGTTATAGATTGGTCAACAAACAATCCAAATACTTGGATTTGTTCGCATTATAGCGAGGACGAAAAAAAATACTTAGCATTTTGTTTCTGGTTTTTCCATAAATAAAACTGCCAGTTCAGCTTTACATGCATAACTTTGTACATCAAGTATTTTCTGCACTCTTTGCAGTTTCCGAATGTGGTAATGGTTTATCCTTGTCAAACAAAACATGAATCATACAAATCAAATTTGTCTTCTTCATACAATTGATGACAAATATTGTTCCACGTGTAACGGGGACACTCAATTAGGTGTGCTCGTTACGTGTAAAACCATTGTATTTTTTGCCATGATTATCTGCATGCTTACAATAAAAATGGTTTGAAATTAATTAATTTCCTAAAGTAATTGGTATGATTACATACTAAAAGAAATTCAGATACTTTTAATTGCAATGCAGAGACCAACGAGAGAGGATTGCGGCTCCTAGAATTTGCCATTTGTAACAATATTGTGATGACGAACACATTTTGGCCATCATTGTCTTTTAAAATGCTTTATATATATAGGTTTTCCCAGACGATATCAGGAAATGTGCACATTCATTTGTAAAAGCTGCTTTCAATTTCGCGCTGATTTTAAGAACGACGTATATCCGGGTTTCATTTTTGCCAAAACGAGCATTCGGTTTCACTTTGTTTTAATAAATTAATAAATGTGCATAACGTTTAATTTTAACGATTACAAATACAAGATTAGGCCTTCAGTTTAACGCATGCGTGGCCGATTATTAAGAATTTGCAATCTATTTCGCAGCGAATCGATGTGTCATTGTGTCACGGCCTGAATTAAATATTTTTTTGCATTTGTTAGAATTTAAATTTGCATATTTCGCATTTAATATATTGAGCTGTATTGCGCATGCTGTGGGAGGCTTGGTCATGGACCAAATGTCATGTTTTATGGGCGGAGTCTACTGATTTTTGATTAGGATGTTCTTTGTGAGCTTATGTCTGACGCGGTCTCCCTTGATTGCTTCTGTGTAATTCTTTGCAGCAAAGAATCGCCTTATCTTGAGGTATTCCTGCACAATCTTCTGCAGTAGTGAAAGCCACTGGTTCTCAACCCGTCACTGTCGAACATGTGCTCTAATAAATCAGAAAAAAACATCCTGCCGGCATACAAACATCTCCAGATAAGAAATATTAACTAACAAACACAGCATCTTTTCGCAGATAGCCACCTTTTCTAACTCTTCGATGTACATAGCAATCCTTCACTAGACTTAATGTTAAGTAGTATAGTATTAAGTGTTTCCTCCTCCCCGTGAAAAATCCGCGCATACTTGCAAGTATCGCAAAAGAGCATCGGCATGAGTTTCCGAGCAACAAAACTTGAAATGTAAGTGACAACATTTTGTAATGAACAGAGTAAGATCTCCCCGCCGATGGCGTAGGGATGGTCGTTCAGATACCAGGTGTTGTCAATTGAAGACTCTTCATTTAAAGTAGATTCGCCATCTGCTCTTCTTGTTTGGTTGACATCTAGGAGGTCTATAGTGTCAAGAGACATCACACTCCCACTTCTTCTTGATCCAGGAGCAACATCACAACGGAAAAGTAACTTCCAATATGTCGCTCTAAACTGCTTGCACGTATATGGTTGTTATTATGAGCCCCGGCCGCCCTAATAGCATCGAAATACAACTCCAGATAATCCTGGGAAAACTTGTGCGTGAGTAACACTGAGCAAGGGATGTCCTCCGCCATCACTAAGTACGTTCAGGCCAGTTCATGCTATCGATATCGACCAAAAGACCGACGATGCCCATTTCCCTCCTAGATAGAAACAGTGGGTTAGACATCACTTCTGTCACTTCTTTCGCTGCCCGTCGATTCCCTGAAACCATCTGTTTGTAGAACATAAGATGAATGCAGTTATTGCGAATATGTAGTCATAATAGGCTAGGCCTACGATTACAAATATACAATTCATTCTACCTTTAAAATGTTACCTTATTTTTTACTGTTAGGTCTATATAATATCAATAGGCCTATGCCTACTTGAATAGACTGGAATCAATAGGATAATATCTATAGGTCATTGCTGTTTTTAGCCTAATAAGTTTCTTTTCGAATAAGTTTCGTGTACACTTTTTATAGCAAGTTTGCGTTGAATAACGTTATTGTAACGACTTACTTGTGAAATGATATTCCTTTTTCTCGACTAAATTTTCCATCATACCTTAACAATTGTTCTTCCTTTTTTCAAACAACTCCGGTGCAAAATCCTATTTTTCTTTAAAAATGATGAATTAATGAATTAAAGAAAAAACGTCTGCCACTTTTTAAAAAACGTCATTTTCAATTTTGTTTTAATGTTATCAAAATGCTGTCTTTAACCGGCATTGTACAACATTATTAAAATTATCAAAACATTTAAAAATGTTTTGATTATTACTTTTCAAAAATATTATTTAAATGGTGTCTTTCTCCGGCACAGTTAGATGTCATTAATTTTAAACATTTGCACAACATTATTAAAATGTTATACACATTTATTTTAAAATTACCATGAAGTTAAACAAATATAATATTTAAACAATACAGTTTTCGTAACATTGTTTTATGTTATTTTTACAATGTAGTGACTACAACTTTTCAAAATTGTTTTAAAAATGTTATGTGTTTGCTGGGTGGAGAAGTTAGCACGCCGGAGAAGTGAGACCGTTAAGCGCCGGTCACAACCCGCCGTACTTGCAAGTGCGTGCTGTCTACTTGCAAAAACGAAAATTTGGGGATCCGTACGTGGTGAGTACCACCTCAGTACGGATTTGGGAGCACGCAGACACGCCGTAGCACTTTTAGTGCACGAGGAACTTTCGCTGCGTTCGGGCTACGGATTCACCCCCAGACGCGCGTGCCCTCTACAGCCAATGAGCACACAACGCACTGACTCCGTGAGTCTTTTAAATTTTTCCCACGGTCAGTTGCTCTACGGAAGGCGCACTTGCACGCACTTACAACATGCGAGTGAGCAAGGACAACGTACGTGAGCAGCACGTGTAAGTACGGCCTCCGTACGATAACGTGGCAATCGCACGGAGATCGTACGTTGTAAGCACGTACAACTCACTTACCACTTGCGCAACGTACGATGCACGCAACCGCTCACGGCCAGGCGTGGCGTGCGGGCCACGTACTTACACATTGCGCAACCGTGCGGGTGACGTGCGTTGCGTACTCCCTCCCTGCTCTTGCCACTCCCTCCACACGGTTTCAGAAAAACGTGGCGGCCGTGGCCTCCCCAAAAAACGTACGGACTAAAAACACGCACGGTGGGTTGTGACCGGCGCTTTACGGTCCGTCCCATCCTGAGCCACGCAGCGCTTTTACGCGCTTTCTAATAGCGCTCAAAGCCCTGCGGACATACGGCAAGATCCGTGGTTATCAAAATTGAGCAAAAAATCATGCGCCCAATCAGAGCCTCCGTTACAAACAGACCAAGGCCATTTCCCAAACCCTGGCTTTGGTCCGTCTCCGGCTACAGTCTATTGCTAAACTATATGAATGAAGACTAATAGAAGTGCGCGTTGGTTCGCATGACTTTGGCTGTTTTTAGAACCCCAGTTTGTCTTCGTCTCAGGCTTCATTCATACAGTTTAGCAATAGACTGTACCAAAGCCAGGGTTTGGGAAATGGCCTTGGTCTGTTTGTAACGGAGGCTCTGATTGGGCGCATGATTTTTTGCGCTAATAACCACGTATCTTGCCGTATGTCCGCAGGGCTTTGAGCGCTATTAGTAGAAAGTGCGTAAAAGCGCTGCGTGGCTCAGGATGGGTCCGTCCCTGCTTACCCCACGTCACAACAATGCGCCGTATTCCTGGTCGCATGAGGGCGCTGTAAGACGCCATTTTCGAGTTTAATGAAGTAGTTTAGTGACTGTACTTTTATCTAAAAATGAAATATTGGAAACATTTAATTTTGGAGCTGTAAGAATATGTAAACTGACTTGAATTATCACTGTTAATTATACCCACAATACCGTGAGCACAGCGCCTTTAACGTTCAAAAATACGGCCCCTTAATACTCTGGTGGATCATAACGTCTGTCAATTTGCTTGAGCATATCGAGAAGAAAATCCGTGGTGGGATCGCGAAGCTTTGCGGACGCCACTTTCGTCAGGTTGTCGGTTGTCTGGTAGCGCAGGTGGGGGCTCTCACTTAAAATGATATTCATGTGGAGCTGTGCTATCTCGTCGGCGCTCTGAGTCACCGAAGACATGGCAGATCCCATGCGCTTTAGAGTCGTCAGGAGTAAATCTCGCAGTATGGGGTCGAAGTCTTTGGCTTGTTCTTCGAGCGGTGTACCCATGACCTTTTTGCTAAGCTCTGTCTTGACCGGCCCCGGCTCCACGATGCTCACCCTAGAAAAAACAATATGCAGTATTTTTGAAAGGTAATCTAAGGCCAAATAAAAAAAAACATGTTTAGCGTCAGCGCCCGCTTCCTTTTGGGGGCCGCTTCTTTTTTTTTTTTTCTTCTTTTTTTTAAATGATAAATTTGACCATTTTGGTACTTTTGTTTTAAATATTTTTTTTAAAGATAATAAAGTTTCAAGATCGTATTTTAGACTTTAGCATCACTGTGTACATGCTCTGGAAATATATTTCTTCTAATAGAAAGGCTAGGGTGTGACGTGTAGTCGTGTACGGTGCATACATGATCGACCCACATGAATTTTGATTTTTAATCGTGGGTGAACCATGTTTTAATTTTAAATTGGAAGATAGGGTGTGACATGTTCACTACATGACTCGAATTAAGATGTGTCGGGCGGCCATTTTGGAAAAAAGGGCCTCCTTCCTTTGAAAAAAAAAGGCATGACGCTAAACATAATAAACCTTAAAAAACCTAAAGATAATTCCTGAAAAACCACAACATTTTGCAAGAGCCACTATGGTAATAATTGGGTACTCAAAAATGAACGAATCACGGCCAAACACGAGACCTAATGAACGAGAGGAACAACTTTAATGCAGCGATTAACGCCCCAGTTATAACAAGATGTGAGCGCCCAAGACACGGATACTCACGCGAGGGCACTATAACACAACTGGCGTGGCTACTTCTTTTCTATCTATTTTGATTGTAAATGCACAAACTATATCTACGTAGAGCATCCCCAAAATAAATGTTGTAGGGAGACTAGAGCGGCAAAGTAGTCAAAGTCCGTGTTTAAAGGTTATTCTAATATAGGACACAAACAATCGCAAATTAATAATTTGAAAATAAAAATGTTGGAAAAAATTGAAGGCCTTCATAGAGGGTGGACTACCCTCTAGCCTTGAGGATTGTCTGCCCCGTGGGCCAAACAAAGCCAAAACACTGCTAAACCGGATGGCAAGAGAACCAATAGTCTATAACAAAATCGTTGAAGTGTCTTGTTAGGCTGCGCTTTCGCAGTAAATTGCGGTTGGGCTGGTGCTGGGGGACTCGTTCTCATCAGGGTTCATGTCGGTTTGGGGGTTGCCGGGGGGGGGGGGGGGGGGGGGTTCAGATCAGGGTGACTGTGTGACGTGTTGCATGGTGTGGAAGTTTCTGTGAAATCGTCTGCAGTCTTAAAAGCTCCGTGGGAATGTGCGGTGGTTTGGGGGTTGTGGTTCAGGGTTTAGAGAGACATCTTCGTCTACATTGTCCTCTGGTGGCATGTTGTGACTGTGGGTGTGTTCGTAGTGGGATGGTTTACGTGCTCGGTCCGATACAGATCGCAGTGGAAGCCAATGAACTTGCGAATGTTATCCCATGCCCCCGAGGTAACGGTCTCTTGCGCGGTTCTTGTTATACGGTCGGAGCACTGCAGGTAGACTATAGGTCACCACGCTTTATTTTGTTAAGAGCCAGAGCTTTGGTAAGAGCATTAGTACGAGGCTCCAATGCGAACGTGGTGTCAATATAGCTGATGGGTAGGAGGTTAAGCTCAACTCTTGGGTGTGGCGCGTAAGTCATGGGCCCGACGCACAGTATGGCAATCTTTGGGTTCTTTGGTAGATCCGTCACCTGACGTTTTGCAAGGTGGATTGCATGGTCAGATACTGACAGATACTAATAATGCTTTCTTGTATAATTCTAATTGACTAAATAATAACAAAGCTTTCCGTAGTGTGCTTTAGAGAGCGCATTGGGCACTATTTCTAGTGTTATCGCCCTGGGGTCGCCATGGTCGCCGGAGCAACGCGGTAGAAACTCGACGGACGCCCTAGGGACACAGTACAGACATGGTATAGAGTCGCCGTGGAAACGCAGAAAAATGGATGGGAATTCCACGGCGACTTACTGCGTCCTTACCACGCCTATGGGGTTCTTACCACTACCCCACCACGTCTATGGCGTCGTTACTGCGATATCGTTCGTTCATGGCGTTTCTATACGGGGTTCCTACTACGACCATGGCATTTCTACCAAGTTTGCACTGCGTCCCTAGCGCGTTTCTAGCGCGACCATGGTTTTCGTGGACGATCATCCATTAAAATCCGGTGTTTCAGCTTATTATTGTCAGTTTATTTCTCGACGTCAAGACTGTATGTTGTACTCATCATCATCATGGCAGTAGATATGAAGGTTGTGGTAGAAACGCCAATAACACCGTGGGGTCGCCGGTGATCGCCGTCCGGACACCGTGGGGACGCCATGCAAACTCAATAGAAACGCCAAGGACGCGATAAGGTCGTGGTGAGGACGCCGTGGGAACGCCGTGTAATCGCACAGATCGCTGAGCACAGGACCCCTATGTGACCGGTGCCCGAAATCTTGTTGTTGTTGTTGAAAATTCAATGGGGTTCTCACGGCGACCATCGGCGTCCTCTATTTCAGGAAGGACGTCAGTCAGGTGTGACGGGGGATTAAGAAAGGCACCTCGATCAAATGAGTATATTTTCCACCAAGAAGAAGATGTATTAAATAGCTTCCTTACTTGATATTGTACCCATCTCTCAACACTGGGGCAATGGACTCGGAGTATCCTTCCATGGCGAACTTGGTTGCAGCGTAGGTAGCAAAAAAAGGAACGCCTAGGAAACAAGACAATTAGTTTATTGTAAAACACCAATAACGGCAATAATAACAAAACAAAGAAGAACTCCTTTTGCAGCTATCCATAAAATAACCAACCAAAATACTGTTGAAAAGCTTACTTGTTGTAAATGATATAAGTTTTCTCCGTCAATTTTGGCAAATAAGCGTCCAGTATAATCACAACGTCATTTGGTTTCTAATTCGCGGCTCCGGAGGATTTTTTTTTAAGTCCGAAATCTAACAGTGTATCACATTCGGATATATCGTTTTGGGAAACAAATCGCAGCCCAAAATGCAAATAATTCAAAGTCTGTACAATAACTAAAGTGGGTCATTTTTGTCTCGATCGGTGCATTATTCAAAAGATTATTATATACTTTATAAAATGGTACAAAAACCCTTAGAACTCTTAAGTCGCGCAGGAATCGGATCTAAAATAGTGTTACGTGTTGATGGCGTCACCCAATGTTCACCGCATGACATTGCAGTTTTCAGTGGGGTCACGGTCACCATTCGACGCTCGTTTACGTGCAAAATACTGACATACGATCGGTTTTTGATCAAAAGACAGTAAAATGTGCAGTTTCAGCCCTGTCAATAAATTTGGAAGGTGGCACGTCAGAGACTGAGAAAGATATACTGTGCAGGGCTTTTTTCGGGAGTCACAGAGTCGAAAAATGACACTCGCTTTTCCCCACAATGCACTGCGGTAAACAGTGAGTACATGCTACGTCAGTCATAATAGGATCGTTCACAAATTTGGACAGATTTGCAAATTGAAACTGACCTATGAATGTTGCGACGAAACTTGTAATGCACCGGAACATTGTGATGACGTATATGATCGCAATATTCGTCTATACGGTAAGCCGATTTAACATTTTATTTCTTACGCGACGATATATTTGTAGGTTTTTAGAGATAAATTAGATGTATCTAAATAATTAAAGATATCTCTGAATAATTAGAGGTATCTCTAAAGAATTAAACGTAATCTAATTTATTTAGAGATAATCATTTTAGAAATATCTTTAAATAACTTAAATCGGCTCGCCATAGACGAATCTTGTGAGCTACGTCATCGCATCACAAAGTTTTGGTGAATTACAAGTTTCATTGCAACATCGATACCAAAATCTGCCCATCAAGTATATACACGTAGAGCCTGAAAGTTGACCCCTGGTGGCGCGCTTCCGTGCCCGTCGAATAGAAAAATAAGATTGTAAAATTCCAAGTTTTTAAAATTATTGTTGGTACATTGATTTCTTAAGAAAATAACCCTTTGACGTGAATGAGAAATATCGTGCCAACATTTCTCACTTCCGAAAATCTAAAATACATGCATTTGGATTCGTGGAAGAGCACTCATTCAAATAAAAAAAAAAAATATGAAATAATTTTGTGACGTTCAATTCGTACACAAATTCAACTTAACTTAATAATGCCTTTTGGCACACACATTTAAAAACACACATTTAAGTTTTCATTAACTAACAAATCTAGAATAGCTGTTGATAAGAATTATACGCGATGTGAAAACAAACGTGGGGAACGAAAATACGGATGTGAATATCGTGAGTAAAATACATTTTTACCCATATCCAACTGTTTTTTTCCCCATGTTTTCTCTCGTGCATTGCCGAGATAACATTTTTACATGAATGTTTCTCGGGAGAGCATACGCTTAGAAACCATTCAGTCAAAAATCATAGCAAGAAAAATGGCAACCCTTTGTAAAATGCTCATAGAAGGGTCACGGATGGGTCACGGAAGCTCAAAGACAAAATGGCACACTTTCAGGCTCTATTGCTGCATGCACGTTTACCTCGGACGCCGGCCATACTGGACACGTTAACGATCCTGCCCGACATCTGCTGCTTCATGGCTGGTAACACGGCATTGGTTGTTCTTACTGTTCCCCAGTAGTTGGTGTCCATCATAGCTTGGCACCATTCCACCGACTTCTGGTCGATACCATCTATGGCCATGTAGCCAGCATTGTTCACTGAATTAAAAATGAACCATTTAAAAAGGTACATCAGACCATTTTGTTAGTTGCCGGTATATGCATTTCTATCGTTTGATGCAAACTTAGTCTTCAAAATCTAAAGACACGGTCGTTGGCAACTAACCGGGGGCCAATTAAATGAAGCTTCCAAGCACAAATATGTACTGGGCATGATAATCAGTCCTTGGCAAAAACAGGGTTACAAACCAATTCTTCAGGTGATTTATATTACTTGGGACTGGCATTTTCATCTAGTTTTTGCTTAGCATGAAAAGCACGTGGAGTTTTTGCTGGTAACCTGTTCTCACTGAGCAAGACTTAAATATGCTCAGCAAAATTGTGTGCTTGGCAACTCTATGAAATTGGCCCCAATTCTGTATTTTTTCTGAGATATTATAAGATCTCGATTTCAACCGGCGTCGGGCAGTTGTTCTTATGTTGTTCTTGTTTTTTTTTAAATCAATTGTTTGGAGCAATTACAAAATATCTAGCACAATCACTTTGCTGGATGTTTACAATCATTATTTACTTTTAAATAGGTAAGTTATTTCTTAATAATTCGGTAGTAGATTTTTCGTTATCTGCAAATGGTGTATATCCTACCTTTAAGGATTGATGAAGTAGTAAAGAAAAAGACCTTATTATAAAATCATGAAAATGAATGAAACTACTGCAAACTGTTTTCTGACAGGAATGACCTGAAATAATTATACTTAATGAGATTTAATTGTATTCCCTCTGCAAGACGGACTCTTATTTCAATAATTCTTATTTCCGTGTGAAGTGTGAAGTTAAAAACGAGGAAACAAGGAGCTGATCCGAGGAAAGGTTGCATGCTTGCAACATTGTCTTTGGAATATTCGTCATTACAGGTCAAATTCGTCTAAGCTGTTGCCGAAAGGCAGCATTCAAAAATATAATTCGACTTATGTAACTTTCAAGTTGTAAAGTTAGTCTGGTGTGTGATTGAGCCAAGCACACATTAGAAGGACCTAAATTGGTTTGGTAAAAGCGTGTGAATTGTTTGTATCGGACGAAATAGAATGTTGGAGTTAGTGAATTTGAATGAAACATGTTTTAAAATAGCCTGAACAATCTATATGAAGTTGTTTCTGTTGTTTCTATTTCGGCGATTTTTCGACACATTTTTGACACAAAAAAGCTTCCATAGGTCTAGGGCGTCCAATTGGCAAAATCTAATAGTAATACACCTATAATCTCAAAGTGTTATTAGGATGTCAGTTTTAACCTAAATTCAGTTTAAGTACTGGTATTCCCACCAAAACAACCGAACATCGATCTCTTGGGCAAGATTCCATAAATATCATACCCAGATCGTTGGCGATTGGTTATACCTTTATTGTCTGCCGAAACAAGTGCTTGCTTACCGAGAACGTCAATTCTCCCGTTGTCTCGCAGAATCTCGTCTACCACCGATTTGATCGTCGGTTCTTTGGTCACGTCAAGTTCCCGGATGAAGAGTGTCTTGTTGAGGATGTCGCCCGCTTCCTTTTCTAGGTTGGATTTTGACTTCATGTTCCTCATTGTCGCGTAAACCTTTCAGGGGAAAGCAGAATGAATGAAACCTTGGAATTGGTGTGATGAACATTCTGTACATGATTACAACTAAAAACAACGAAAAAAAGTGAATAATGATCCAACATACTGGGGTGTTACAATTACTGACAATGCATAGTAACCATCGAATAATATATTACCAAACAATACTGTCATACAAATTGACCAATACTATATCACTAACCAATAAAGTAACAACAAATCACTGATCTATACGTAACTTCAAGTTCTACACTATCGGTCAATTTCTGTTACATTATCAGTTAGGCCCGATATACTACATTATAACACCTCACTCACAGATTCTGTGTCTTGATTGGCCGAGAGCGCGTCACGTGTCACTTGCTATTTTTACTATTTTTTACTTGCGCTCTAAAAAGACACGAGTCACTTGCTATTTTTACTATTTTTTACTTGCGCTCTAAAAAGACTATACCACGCAGCCTCGTTCTGAAAAAGTACTATGCGCATAGCAACACACGTACTATGCGCATAGCAACGAAAGCGTGACTGAAACCCAGACGTGTGTTTCGGTGTATTGCGTAAACATTGCTCTATCACCCTCGCACCCGTTCATCAAGGCAACGTATGACCGAGAGACGTATAATTCGGAGAATTGTTGTCATTACTATACTTTCAGGAAGCTTAAATTATGCAGAATCTGTGAGTGAGGTGTTATACTATACCACTCAAAGCAGTCAATATTTGTACACTATCGGTGGACTTGTTAAAACAAGTCAACCGATAGTGTAGTATACATTTTACTACACTACCAGTCATTGTTTTGTTACATTATCGGTTTAGTGATAGAGTATCAGTCAATTTGTGTGACATTATCGGTTGGTGATACCCGTTGGTTTAATGCATGAAACATCATGGGCTAACTCACGACCGCTCGCTTGTTGCGAGCCCAACAAACCACGACTGCTGTAGGTCTGACGAGCTACTGGAGTGTCAAACATTAAAGACACTATTTTAATAGCAACCAAAACGACATTGACGCTTTGGTTAGTGCACAGTGTTAGGGTTAATGCTACGGTAGCCCCATTAGTGTGGCCCCGCTGGGGCTATGTTTAGGGTTGTCATTTTGGTTGCTCTCTTTAAGTGCTTTCCTTTATATTTTGTCAACTCGTAATGGCATCACAGGCCTATGAAGTGCCCTGAACAAATCATACCCACCGATGTGGTACATTTTTGTTAAAAAGTATCGCAGCCCGGGTACCGATAACCAGTAAATGACCAACTCCTCCCAGTAATTTGGTTCTCAAAGTGCCCAATCCTTTCGGGTGCCGGTGCTGTCAGCGGCACAACTATATAGGTTAAACTTCTAGGGGGTACAAAGTAGCACCAATAGTTCAAGGGGCACCAAAGGCAACTGATTATATCGTGGGTGCAATTCCAGTTTCTAAATGGGGAGGTGCACGCCCTCCTGTAGTTACACAACTGGCCGGTGCATGTCATCGCCAGTCTAACCCTTCATGAAACTCAAAGCCCCAGCTATAATGCAAGTACACTAGAATTTCAAAAGCGAACTAATTGTCCAAAAGTACTAATAGTGGGGCAGATATAGGGGGAATATTTGGGGGAATTGTGCCTTTGGTGATGCAACTTACAATCATAAAATTTGGCACCCAGTCCGTGTGTTCTGAAGAAAAAAATGAAAACAAATACAGCTATACCAATAACAAGCAATGGCAGCAATTAACAAACAAAATAAAATTGCTTGTTATTCTACCTACATGTACATGTTTTCTTCAAAGGACACATCTGCAATGGCCCTATATCCACATATCTTTCCCATGCATGAGATACTATGTGTGCCATTCTCTATGATTGTATCGTCAAAGGCACAATCCCATCACCTGTTTGCTCTACTATATAGAAGCGCAATTTAAAGAACAAATGTAGCATTTTGTAGCAGTATTATAGTATACCTACCTTGAATCTGTTAAGCTCGTCTTTGGCTAGCACGAGTGCCGTAGCATAGCCAATCCCCGTTGAACACCCAGTAATTAGCACAGTCTGCAGCGCCATCTTTGTGGCAAGATTCTTTTTTTGTTAGCCTTGTCCTTTTCTTTACAAAAGTGACGAAATCGCGGCTTTTGATGCAAAGCTCGACTGTTTCGAGTTGCTTCTATACTCGACTAGCAGGATAGTTGTATAGGCCTTCAAAATTGCACTGCACTATTAAGAGCATGCAATATATTTGTTAAGCTTGGTTGGACCTTATCGATCAGCTGTTGCGGTGGGATGAAAGAAATACACAAGGGGATCAGCATGTCAGAATTCAAAATGTTAATTATTAACTCAACAAATTGTACTTTAGTCAGATATTTATTTATTTTTGTTTGGGGGGTGGGGGGGGGGGGGGGGGGGGGGAGGTTGGCAGTCAGTAAACTCCGTATAGGCGATGTAAATCAATTGTAACCAGCGGGCAGGCAACGTTTGCTTCTGTCATAAACTGAAGAAAGTTCGGCCAACTCAATCTAAATTGCTTCCGTGAAATAGCAGATTAAAGAAATATGCTTTCGACTCTATTTTGAGGAAAGGTTGGCCGACCCCTGCCAAAATGATCAAGCGATATTTTGCCATGCATGCTTTGCATGAAAGAGCCGTTTTGTGTGGAGAATAACAATAAATTGGGGCCACTTTTTTTTCTTCAGCCCAGGTACCCATGTTTACGGCAAGCATAGTCTTTGCCAAAGGCGACTGTATTTGATATTTGATTGTGCACGTCGCGTATTCTGTTTATCAATGCCCGAGGCTTTCCCAACTTTTAATCCTTCTTCCACATGATCAAACTGCATACAATCTCTTTGGTATTATACAGGTTCAAGACAGGATCCCTGATAATTAAATTTGTCGGCTAACATTTTACCGATCACGGCAAAGAAATCATTCAAAATATCGAGACCACTATCAACGAGACCACTATCGGTACTTATTTCAATAACCGATTTCTTAGTCTTGTTGGGGAGAACAGATTTTGTAATTTTCCACAATTATTTACCCTCATGTTTGTTTTCTTGAATCATGCTAGTATAAAAGTCTCTTTTACTAGTCCGAGCAATATTCGTTTCATTTCTGAGATTACGATAAGTTGCTCAATCATCCACATAATTAGTTCTTTGGTGATATGGTGGAGATCCTGAGAGAGATATTTCTTGTTGCAGACGTTGTATGCCCTACAGACGAGGGACTGGTTGCTAGAAGTGTTGATCTTGGGGTGATGGAAGGAACTGCTGTGGAGGTATCTGTCGGTGTGATTTGGTTTGCGGTAGACGCTGCGAGCGAGACCCCTGTCCTGCTTTCTGGACACCTCATGTCAAGAAATGACATGCTGCCATCTCATTCTTGTTCCATATAGATGCAGAAGACGTTAATGTGTTCCAAAAAGAGCCAGATGTTATTCTGCCAGATGACAAAGGTGTCGTCGACATACCGGAGTCAAACACGAGTTTGTGGTCTGCCGAGGCGATGGCGGTCTGCTCAAACTCTCCCATGATGATTATGTCGGCCAGAACCGTTCATACGCACATCTACAAATTAACAGCGTACTAGTCATGTGCACACACATGCTATGCCTAACATAATATAATATCATGCAGGCGTTAATTTTGTAACCATCACTACAAAATAACAACATCCTGTTGTATCTTGTCGTCCAGGCATTTCTCGGTATCTGGGACAGTAAATGGCAATCACAAGAGGTTGATAAAAATGTTACCTTTTTAAAGACTACAAGCTCATATGTGGCATGCCCTATCGTTCTAACAAACGTCTGGTGTTTATGTTGTCTATTGTATCTTGGTTCCCTGCGATACTCTCGTTCTGGGGATATGACGTTTGCATAATTACTTCATTGCACTCTTTAGAGTTTGAATTTAACTGAGAACATAATGAAGCAAGAAATGGGACGGAGAGAACCCCCCCCCCCCCCCCATCTGATCCCATTTGGTGGTCATCGGGCTTGCGAAATGTTCTTGTTAGGCTTTTAGGGGTGGTGGTGGGTGGGGTGGGGGGGGGGGGGGGGGGGGGGGGGGGGGGGGTCGTTAGGTAACAATAGTCTAAGGAGTGTGTAGATATAAGGGACCAAGAGGGAGGGGGAGGGTCGCTCGATCCCATATCTTGCTGGGTATAACTAAGAATCAAGGCTTTGAAATACCTGGCTCCGTGTTGTAGAACAAGAACAGCAGGACGATGCACACAAAATGTCGGGTTTTTTCACTTTATTTTATATCAAAAAAAAATTGTGAATGAAACTGGAAGTATTGTGTCATTCATGATACAAATTTACATTTTGACGAAATGTTCACCCTCTCAATGTCGAGCGCTACACCGCGTGTTGGTCTACGTTTTTACCTAACTTTAGAAAATGTTTTCCTAATTTAGTAATACGTTCTTAAATAATTTAGGTCAACTGGCTGCTTGTTTACTTATTTACACATTTTTTGAAATTTTACGTATCTGCGAGGTCCTTTTTTTCCGGTCAGTTTTATTTGACATAATTCATTTTACCTAATTATTGTGTACATGTCTTTGTGAGGGTATGAACCGATCTGCCGGTTGGTTGATAGGTGTCAGCTGGCCCTGTTTATTTAGGGTTATCCACTGATCTCTAGCCTATACAATGCATGATCATTCAGAGCATGCACAATCGAATCGGAGTCACACCTTGTAATATTGGTTGTGCAAGTTCAAAGTTGATCGTTTTTCGAGCTGGGCCGGTGTAACAATCTCACCATGGTCTCGCTTATCCGGTGTGCTAACTTCTCCGGTAGGACAAATTCGCTATAACATGCGGCAGATAACGAGCACGTTGAACAGGCACGTACCGGTACATGTACTTGTGCTGATGTATCCGCCGCATGCGTGTTGGAGTGATTTTTCCCCGCCGGAGAAGTTAGCACATCGAAGAAGTGAGACCGTTACACCGGCGGGTCTTTGGAAAACATTTATCACAAGTTTGCAAATACACAATACAGTGTAAGCTGATAAGCGGTTTGCCAAAGAACCCCCAAAACAAGCCTCCTCATTGGTCAAAATCTAGAGGTCGAGAGGCGGTTTGGTGCATAAATAATTACCAGATCTGCCCAGATATTATAGACGCTTGTGCAACAAGAACCTCGTTTAAATATTGAGCAAGAACAGTTCCTTGCTCTATAATTCAAACAACTCTCAGCAAGAACGTCCAAAGGATAAACCAGAACGACACAGTCTTCAAGTCTGCATCCTAATTTCCTGCAGATTCCACGATGGTCTCGTTGTTTTGACCACTGTTATAATTGTTTGGAGCCAGCTCTTTTTCTGGACATTTTCTCGGCATTCTCACGCTGCATCGCCTGAAATTCCTTGGAATTCTCCCAGGGGCGTGGGCCGCGGATGTTGTGCCAGGTGTCAATGTCGTCATTTTGCAATTTCTGAAACAACAACAACAACTTCATCATCATCATTACTGCAGTGTAGGATCAAACTTATGATTGGATTAATAATTACTACTACTTCTAGTAATACATCTAACAAAATTTACAAATTTGCATCGCTGAGTAAGTAGCAACAATGCATTTGTATGTATTCATGTGGACATTAACCTCAAATTCTCCTTCAATTGTGATCTTGTCTTTCTTTTTGTACTCGTTCAGTTTCGCATCAGTTTCTGGGTTGACCTAAAAATAAAAGATAAAAAGCCCATTATTATAATTATGAAAGGGAAAAAAAGAAAAAAAGAGAGAGACCATTATCAATGTAGTGACTATGTACACGTACATCGTTTATTGTTAAAGAATCCTACAACTTACAGTTTTTCTTTTGTCAATGATTTCATAACGCAGCGTGCGAAATTCCTTCAGTCCAAATGATCCACCAACAACAATTACCTACAAAAAATCAAAACGTTGTATCATCATTATCCGGTCTCTTCGACACCTTGTCAACTCGACACCTTGCCAACTAGACACACACCAACTCAGCACCTGCACAAAAACCAAGTTGACGCCTGACCAAGTCGACACCGTCGATAAAGTGACACTATTGAGAAACATCTGTGGCATTTAATTGCGTCAAAGAATTTTGTCCGATTTAATTTTATATCTACCTGACAACGTTAGTTTTTGTAAAGGAAACGCAAACACTTATATTTAGTTTTTTCTAAAAAAAATCTAAACAAGAATTCTCAAAAAAATTGTTACGTTTTGAGACGGAGAAACGCTTACAATTAACGTTAACGATGTTTGCAATCCGTTCAAACCGTTCTACCACTGCAGAGCACAGATTGTATATAGTAGATGCCCATAATTAGGCCCATAATTAGGAAATAAATTTAGTTAACTTTTAGCAAATATTTAACCTGCGACTCTCGTCCGGCCGTACCGTTGTGCCGCCTTACGGCCCCGTAAAAGAATTGCCCAAGTTATAGGACTAGTATTAGTATTTGGACGCTTTGCTGGCCAAACTAGGTCTCTAGGTTTGATTAACAACAGTAACAGGCATGACAGGTGTGTTTTAATGTTTTTTTATATGTTTTACTTTGGGTTAAAATCATTCAGTAGGGCCTAATGAGAGTCCCACATTTTGAGACTAGTTAAATGAGGGCGAAGACGACAAAACACAAAACAAATTAATGGTGATCACTGTGACGCACGTCGCACAATAAATATGGTGAACACGGTAGACACCACGGACACCAACTGCAAATATATATTTTTTTTCGAAGTGGCTATCGGTAGTTGAAGATCTGAATCCCTGACGTGCTCGACCTCACATTAACAAAACTCGACCTATTTGATAGTCGGATTCCAAGAGTGAGGTCCAGAGTAATGTATGACTAGGTAAGTCGGGGAATCAAATTGCCAACTGCCGTAACGATAGTCACTGTAATTTTTGTTTACGACTAGAATCCGTTAAAAACATTAAAGCGATATTCTAGTTAAGAGAAGTATTGATACTGGATAAAAGAAAATACTTTTACAATTTTAATAGGAATTTTAATACTACAATTTTAATAGGAATGTGCAGGGAGTTAGTTCTCGCGGGAATGTAAAATATATATCTACATGTACTTTCGCCTAGTTTACAATTGTTCACGAAATAACAAAACATTCGACCAATTAATAGTGGACCTAGCACTGATCCTTGGGGAAATCCGGAGTCGAGAGAATCCCAGTTGGAACTTGTCCCATTTACCTCACAACTCGCTGTCTCCATAAGGTGAAGAAATAAATTATCCACTTCAATAGTTGGCCACGGATTCCATACTGTGAAGCTTGGCTTTAAAGCGTTCATGTGGGACAGTATCAAACGCTTTAGAAAAATCGAAGACAGCTATATCAACCTGTTGACCAGCATCAACTGCTTCTGCCCAATCATTCACTGCCAAGACGAGCCGAGTAGTACATGAAGGATGTTTCCGGAAAACCGTGTTGCCTCGGAGTAAGAATGTTATGTTTCTCTAAATGTCTACTGATATGCGAATAAATGATGTGCTCTAAAAGCTAACAACAAATGGACGTTATGCCTCCATCACACCAAACTAGTTCTCAATACGTTCTTGAAAATGTTGCCAAACGGGCTCAAACTGTGTGCGAACGGAGTGGACGTCGTAGCAATTGTTTACGGTCTTTTACGAACTTCATGAACGGGCTCAGACGGGAAGGGTACTCCAGAACTTCGAGCCTACTCAACATTTTCGGGCGGCCATCCCGTTCTGCAATTAGATGGAGTGACAACGTACTTAAAACGAGATGGGCGTACTACAAATGGAATTGCCGTATTTCGATCCTACTAGGGACGGGGCTTCGGGATCTTCGGGTACTACTAGTAGTACTGGCTTCTTTCCCACGGCCCGTTTTCCTGTATCCACTACTCTTTGGATGCATGATGCTCGTAAATGTCGATGTCGAAAATCTTCGAAGTGTTGATCTGCACAGGTTGAAGCGGCAAACGCGAATGATGACTGTCAAAAACGCGCTGGGTGTTTATAGCCGTCGGGCCAGGACGCGATTATACAATTGCGTTCAGAACGCTCTCGGGACGGGGCGAGAACGAGGTGAATTTTCTGGGAACGAAGTGGTCGAGTTAAGAAATAGTTAGGTTAGGCCGTATTAGGAACAAGGTAGAACAAGTTTAGAACGGGTTTAAACTGACTACGGACGGGCTTGAACTGCTTGGAACGTTATCCGCAAGAGGTGGACGGGCAATTTTATCCGATCTGAACTGGATACCAACGAACTGCGGACGGGTTAAAGACGAGATATTGAGGATTGTTTCTGAACGAAGTAGCATCCTATTTATGACATTATTTGGCCAAAGTTAATAATATAATAATATAAATAATATAAAGCATTTATAATGCGCCATCTATCTAGAGAAAACCTATTCCGAGGCGCAACATAAAACACAAACATGACAAAGGAAAAATAATGAACCAAAATAAAATGCAACAATAAATAAAACATAAAGGCAATTCAAGATCAATAATGTGACCCTACAAGATCAAAGAGGATATCACAGTACCAACACACACTGCCCAGCTGCACATGGCAAACAAGCAAAGAGAGGAGAAGACCAGAATTAGCAGTTACAACAACTTAACAGCAATAACTGATTCCTGCCCGACCAAAATTAAAAAAAAAATGGCCGAACATACATGTATTAAGGTATGTGTCAGCAATGCGATACCAGAAATCACATTAAAGACATCAAGTAAAAGCTCAAAATGAGTACATAAATCACAATAAAATGTTTTGCAAAAACAATCAAATATTATAAGCAGTTTCAAATAAATGAGTTTTTAACAACTTTTTGAAAACATTGATGGAACTACAACTGCGAAGTTCGAATGGCAAGGCATTCCAAAGCTTGGGAGCAGCTGCATAAAATCCACGATCACCATACGACGAAACAGTTCTAGGGACAGTCAGAAGAATTTTGTCAGCAGATCTCAAAGTGCGTTTTGGAATATATGGAGAAAGAAGTTCATTAATATACACTGGTGCCATAGCATTAAGTGATTTCCAAGTGAGCAAAAGTAGCTTAAATTGAATTCTTTGACGAATTGGTAACCAGTGTAGTTGTTTCAAAATTGGCGAAATATGATCAAATTTACGAGTGCGGGTTAACATGCGTGCTGCAGCATTTTGAGCACGTTGGAGCTTTGCCAGTAGTTGTTCATTTATACCATATAATAGAGAATTTCCATTGTCCAATCTCGATATTACCAAAGCATGGACTAAAGTAGCTGCTGTATCGTCATCCAAAACTTTACGAATTTGATTAATGTTCCTGATTTGGAAATATGTAGCTTTGCAGACACGTTTGATGTGATCCTCCATAGATAGCGTGTTGTCAAAAATAATTCCCAAATTACGAGCACTTGGCGAAGCACGAATGGGTGATGACACTATTTGAATAGAGTTGTTTGTGGCTCTGGATTGAAGGTATTTTGATGTGACTATGATGAGCTCAGTTTTGTCGTCATTTAATTTCAGTTTATTAGAAGTCATCCAAGATTTTATGTCCACAATACATGATTCCATGCGTTTGCGAGTAGCTAGTTCATCTTCGTTGTCATACAAATCAAATGGTAAATACAGTTGCGTGTCATCCGCATACATGTGCACCAGTAAACCATGTTTACGAGCAATATTTGCAATGGGAGCTGAGTAAATAGTGAAAAATTGAGGGCCCAGAACAGAGCCTTGTGGGACACCGAAGAGAAACGGGAGGATTGAAGATAAACATCCATTTATGTTGACTGCTTGAGATCTATCACTCAAATACGATCTTATCCATTCAAGGGCGCTACCTTTGACACCAATAGATGAAAGACGTGATAGAAGGACACCGTGGTCTATGGTATCAAAGGCAGCCGACAAGTCCAGTAGCACCAGAAACACACCACGTTTGTTATCCATAGCATGGAGAATATCATTTTGCACCCGTAGCAAAGCTGTCTCAGTCCCATGGTTTTTCCTGTAGGCAGATTGGAATGGTTCGTAGAGATTATTTTCAGAAAGATGATCTGATAACCTAGTCGATACTACTTTTTCGATGATTTTTGAGACAAAAGCCACATTTGAAACAGGACGGTAGTTCTTTAGGTTTTCTGAGTCCAATGATGGTTTCTTAAGAAGAGGTGTAACGAGAGCTGTTTTGAAGCATGATGGGAAAGTGGCCGAGTTCAGCGAGAGATTGACGATCCTTGTGATTACTGGAACAAGTAGACTAAGATGTTTCTTTAAGAGCCAAGTAGGGATTGGATCAGTATCGCAGGATTTTGGTGGAGATGCATCGATTATTTTGCGAATTTCAACTTCAGTTGCAGGAAGTAAAACTTCAAGATTGGCAATCGATTTATCATCATCCGTCTGGGGGAAAATTGTGTCATTACTTATGCCAACATCAGCAGAAGTATCGAGTTCCTTGCGTATTTTGCAGATTTTGGAAATGAAGAACTTATTAAATTTCTCTGCCAGTTCTGCTTTAGAATTGTGAGAGGGAAGTTTAGATTTCCCTTTTTGATGAAGTAGTTGTTCCACAATCTTAAAAAGTTCTTTCTGGTCTGTACATGTTGATATTTTGTCTCTATAATAAGAAGCTTTGGCATCATTGATCATATTATAAACTCGTTGACGTTGAGCTTTGAACAGTTCACGATCTATTTCCAACCTGGTTTTCCGCCATTTTCTTTCAAGTCTTTTTCTCAGCTTCTTTGCCTCATCGATTTCAGGAGAGTACCATGGATTGGAAGGTCGAATTGTGATGCTGCGGGATTTTAAGGGGGCATGCTTGTCCAAAATGCTCGTAAGTGAAGAATTATACTGATCAACAATATAATCTAAATCTGATGAGGGATCACAATTCAAAAGTGATTGTTCTAGATCAGTAGAGAATTCTGCATGGTCGATTGTTTTCAGCTTTCTATAAGAAACTTGCTGTTTCATAGGTGGAGGCTTGTCAAGGTTCAACTTGCAGTGAATTGCAGCGTGATCCGTTAACAAACAGTCAACTTTCACAGATTCAACGAGGTTATCAGAAGCACGTGCAATTATTAAATCTAAAACATGGCCACTAATGTGAGTTGGTGAGGTGACAAACTGTTCAAGATTAGAGACATAAATTATTTCTTTCAAGTGGTTTGTATCAGGATCAGTCAAAGATTCATAGTGGAAGTTAAAATCTCCAACAATTAGAGGTTACATTTTGATGCAGATAACAAACTAAGGTAGTCAGCGAATTCTTGAAGAAATACTTTGGGTGTAGTGCGATTTTTCTTACTATATGGTGGTCTATAAATCACAACTAGTTTGATGGGAGAACATGTTCCTGGGAAAGTCAAGTCACAGCATAGACTTTCAAAAGATGAAGCGTCATGAGCCGTAGTAGCACCTCTAATGATTGATGACTTGTGTATAATAGATACACCGCCACCAGGCCTATCAGGGCGGAGTATGTGGTACATATCATAAAGTTACACGTTCTACACCCTGCACAGCCTGTTTTACGATTTTTAAGGACGGAGCAGGACGTTTTGAGAACTACTTTGGTGTGATGGAAGCATTAATGACACCGGTCTGTAGTTTGGTGGACTTGTTTTATCCCCCTTTTTGTGAAGTGCCACTATGTTTGATGACACCTAGTCACCTGGAAGTTCACCAGTTTCTAGCGATTGCTGAAAAAGTCTGGATAAAACTGGGGCAACCTCTTCAGCAGATTCCATTAGGACTTTAGGTTTTATATTATCCGGGCCACTAGATTTGTTGGTCTTTGTTTCCTTCAGAAGTTAACTCCCACTGGTGATATTTATCTTCAACTACTGGTAACTGAGTAGGATAAACTAAATTGTTGTAGGGATCTTCCTTTGTGAAGACTGATTTAAATTGGTCTGTTAGAACCTGAGCCTTATTAGCTTCATCTGTAAGGCAGTACACACCATTTGTTTTAAAGTTAGAACACCTTGGTTATCATGACGCTTGCTCCTGGTGTATATTCAGAAGACCCTGGGGTTCCCTTCTAAGTTGTCCACCATTTTATTGACAAATTTCTGTTGTTCGTTTTCAATTCCTGTTTTACCAATTCTCTGGCAGTTCTGAATTTTCCCCACATGTCAGGGCTCGCTGTTCCTAATCTTATTGTTGAATCAGTTCTCTAAATCAGCCTTCGAATGCAAATTGGAGGGGGGGGGGGGGGGGGGGGGCTAGGGGGCCTATAGGGGGCTTTAGCTGAACCTTCGTCTACCCCCCCCCCCCCCTCTACCACCACCATAACAAAAACAAGTGCTACATGTAGTATCAAAAGTAATTAGAAGGTGACTTCGCATGCAAATTGTCTATCCCCCCCCCCCCCCCTTCACAAAAACGGCTCTATAACAAAGTATACATGTACATGTATAGTTTGTTTGTTTCTATTTTGACAATACGAATATTTTAGTTACAGAAAAAAACAAACCCAGTGTACATGTATACAGAATTACGTATGAACCAAAAAATGCAAAACACATTACAGGCTAAACCCACAATGTTCCATTTTAGTCCGAACGAAGATGAGCAGATAATTATAAGCCTTAAAGGCCTATACGTTCGCGTTAATCAATTAAGACCCAAGATTACGTTATAACGTAGCGCCATATCCGTATTTATAATAATGTTTAGCCCTCGTAAATCGTATGTAGTCCCCCGTACAACAATGAATGCCGTATGCTGCGCTCGCAACATACATTGTACGCAACCAGTGGGGCCATGCCTACTACTATAAAGTATGGATTTTGCAACCGAACGTCATGTCCTGATCCTAACGTTAGCAACTATTGCTAATGTTATTATGGCAACACTTACCAACATTGGAAGTCCAAATTTCAAGAATCGACTTTTTTTAATCGAATCCACAATTTTTAACAAGGGCGCCGCCATCTTGAAAAGGCTCGTCTGGTACCTCGAACGCACACGTGTGACGACATTAGTCTTACTATTTGCGCCAGTCTAGTGTGGACATGAGCGTTCGAGTGAAGAAACATGGCGACGTATGGCGGCGCTGGCAGCAAGTTTCTGTTCAGACTTTGCATGAATTTTACTCAGACTCAGCAGAGTAAGTATCCTTGTGGCACAATGTTTAACTTTCTATAAATCTTGGGATAAGAATCTTTTCTAAATCTTCATTGGATGATGAGGTAATCGTGGCTGTGTAGATAGAGTCAGAGACATATCGCGAACAGCAAAATATCACAAGAGGGCGCTGCTGCCCAAAGCATTTTAGGTAAAATCACGGGGCAAAGACGTGGTCGCCGGCCAGCTGGCCACAGCGCTATGCCTTATTTTCTACCCATGATGCATTTCGGTTTGGATTACCGATAAACCTTATGTGGGCGATTTAAAAATTGTCACTTCGACAACTAGCCAACTCGACACCCACCAACTCAAAACCTCCGAAAACGGGCTTATTGAGGGCGCCCTCAATTGTCACGCGATTTGTTTTGAATTCAGTCTTGACGCAAAGCTCGAAAAGACCCGTGAAATTTCGAGGACATTGCAAGCATAGCTCAAATAAGGCCATTTAAAATTAATAAATAGGTTTACATCACTAAGATTTCAAAAAATTGGTGTGGAGGGGAATTTATATTTTGTATTTTATATTTAACCCTGAGAATGACTGAAACCGCAAAGCGCTTTTCCCGCCAAAATACATCGTCAATCACTCGGACAGTTAATAAGTTATACATGTGAATATTAAATTGAAATAAATTGGAATTGAATTGTATACGTAGCGATCATTCATGGTTTATTAAATAGTATCAATACAGTGTGGCTTGAACACATTGGAATGATAGTCATAGTGGAAGGAATAGGGACTACATCTAACATCGTTAGCCACCTGTCCAGCGTGCAGCGACTTGCCCTGTTGACTGACGATCTTTGCAGAGCGCGCTATTGCATGCCGTCGGCCACGTGATGCGACTTTTTTGAAGGCGGGTTTTAAAGAAGCGATCACGTACGTCTCCCTACAAGCACTGCATGGCGCGCGCAGTTGTTATCGACGATCCTAGACCATCAATTGCATGCACAGAAGTAGAAAAAAACAGTTTTAGAAAAAATATAAAATATAAAAAAATAAAGGGAAGGAGCAAAAAATCGGGACGGACGGTGATGTAAACCTATTTATTAATTTTAAATGGCCTTATTAAGGCAGCTTGATAAAACACACTCACAGCTTTATGATTGAAGTAATGAAATTTATGTTTTACCCGTGACATATTGTTTACGTTGCCGCACGATTTCGACAAGTCAAACAAAAATTGTTTAAATGACTGGCGTAGGTGATTCAACAACGATATGGTGAAAGGACACAAATATATGCTAACAGTCGTCATAAACGCTGTTAAAAATTTTGTGCAGCTATGCCAAGTTTCGTGAATGGGTCCGTAAGCAAATGGCGCAGCTAGGCAACTTTTTTGTTGTTGCGAAAGCCTTGTGCAATTTTTGAAAATGACGCAAGATACGCACTTTTTGATGCATTCAGCTGTCAACACCGGTACATACAAAACATGTAAACGACCACAGTACTGAGAGCTACTCTCATTGAACAAAGCCACAGATTGAATCTGCTGCATTGGGTGGCCAGAGACTCTGAAGCAGTTTGGTCTTGACATTTTTGACCTGATAGATTTTACTGCACAGTTGGACGGGGTTGTCACTTTGACAAATGGTGCATCGTGCTGCGTCAGCAGGGTTTCTCCAGCCAAAATACCCCAGTTAGTAGTAAGCAATATTTACATTTTGTGTTTTTAATATCGAGAGTGTCTTTTCTTTCGAAACTACTCTGCAGGGCTTTCAGTTCTGAGATGTCATCTTCATCCTACACTTCCAATGTCCTCAGTTGGTATCCACACCTGTGCTTGGTCATCACACACACTGCTACCAGTAGCTACGGTTATTGTTGCACCCAGGAGGCACACTAGCTGGTTCAATACATGTAAGTAATAAGGGTGTGCATTGATGGGTAGTTTGGGAAACGGGTACCCGATTACAACAAAAAACCATGAGTACCCAGATATCCGTTATCCGTTAACCAGTTCGCGCTAGGATTATTTTGACATCACCAAGCCGAGGCGCGAGATTATTTGTAACGAGGTTCAGGTTGATGATAACAGAAAGCACACTCACGCATTCCCAGCCTTGCTCGCTGCTGACAGACATTCCCGGCCTTGCTCCTGACGTGTTTATGCATCATCCGTTTTGAATCTGGGAAAACAATTGCGTGTACACAAACACATGTACATGTATGTATGTCCTCCGGCGCGAACTGCATGGTTAACAAAATTTGAGTGGTTTTTCAGTCCCAGATTCATGTCTTTACAACATTTTTGCACTGATTGACTTTCATTGAGATGATATGAAGGAAAAAACTGTCGGGTTGCAACATTCTTTCCGAGTTTTTTTCAAAATTTTGCACATGAGACTTGAGAGTAAAGCCACTATGGGCCTTTTCGAAACCGTTGCTTCGTCTTTGGCTTTGGCTTCGCCTCCGAATTCCGAAATACTGAGAAGCAAATAGAAATAGAAGAAAATTGAAATAGTCTAACTTTTGGGTTCACATAAATCGAGTGAATGTTTCTGAAGTACAACAGGCGTCAGAATGTGGCTGGAGATCTTGCAGTTGGGAGTCAAAAATCGCCTTAAGCCAAAGACGAAGACGAAGCCAGGGATTCGAAAAGGCCCATAGTTTCATTTTGAAGACTCAAACTAGACTTGTGCATGTCCGTCTGTTTGACAAGACAGATCTATTCACTGGTCTGATACTGGTACACAGTGTACCACATACATAATTCTTTAGACACGGTTGGCTGACTCAGCAAGGTATTTTGGACTGGTTGTTTCATGTGCCAGTCTAATTTCTTGTGTTGCATGTTTTTAATACCTTAACCCTAACCCCCTAGGCTCTCGCACTAGGAAGCATACCAAACTTAACAAACTTCAACAGCTCACACATGTTCAGTAATTTTTGGTACACTGTACTGAACCTAACAGTACTAAACCTGCCAAACTCCAACAGTTGAAGTTTAATTGACTTGGAACAGTGATAACTGGCCAGTGGTATTATGTGTTTTAGTGGGGACACACATACAAGGTGTAAGTGTACATACACTTACAGTTGACCAGGAACTGTGCCGTGACAATGTGGGTCACTCACGTATAAATGCCTGTGCATTCTCAAAATTTCTAACATTTTGACAAGTCTCATGCCTTTCTGTCCTGAACCTCACAGAATTCAACAGGGTCTCCCTGGGCCTTTAGTACTGAGTCAAACAAAGTCTAACAACAAGTTGTTACGGTTTGGTACCAAACCTGCCAAAACCTAGCGAAAGCTGCAGTTGGAGTTTGGGGTAGTTAGGGTTAAACTAGGTACGGTACATGTACATGTAGGATACACTATTGGTGAAGCAATTGCTTGAATTATTAGGAATGGGTGGATATGGGAGGTTGTATTTTATAGTAAATATCATTTAACTGACCTGTCTCAGGCTGTCTGAAGTTTTACAATCATAGATGCTGCGAAAAGAAAGCAAGAAAAACGGCGTTCGTTTTCAATTTGCGTCAGGCAGTTGTTCTTTTTTTGTTTTTTTTGCGAAATTTATTTAATTTCTTAATTTTTGTTTTTAATTCAATTTTTCGGAACAATTACAGGAAATTGTAGGATACACCATTGGTAATTGCTTGAATTGAGTATAGGAGTAGGACAAATGATTTGTCTTGGCTGTGTACAAGTATGTGGGAGATTGTTATGTCGGTCACTTCGACACCTACATGTAGCCATCTCGACACCGACCAAATGTCCCCATAACGTCATGTACTATAAGAATGTTTGTACCGGTGATATTTTGCGATATAAACAGTCTGGACACCGTGTTGTTTTTATTAAACCTTGCAGTAACGGCAGACCAACTATGGAAGGGCATGGTAGCAACCACAGGTAAAGCTCAGACCAAGGCTCGAGGAAAGCGACCAGCAAAGAGAATCAAGAAAGATCTCAATAGAGGACAGTTTATTGGAGAAGGTAAAAAATAATGCCATTTATAATGCATTTATAACATGACTTTTTTACAGACAAATTTAGAATTTAACCTTAAAGCCATGTTCGTGTACTGTACTTTAGGCAGGCAGACTGGTGCAAAATATGATAGAATTGTGCACTTGATGATAAAAGCATGAAATGTTGCATTCCATGAGAACAATATTTGGCTATAGGGCCATCACAGATTCATTCTTTAACCCTAACCCCCTAGGCTCTCGCACTAGGAAGCATACCAAACCTAACAAACTTCAACAGCTCACACCTGGTTCAGTAATTTTTGGTACACTGTACTGAACCTAACAGTACTAAACCTAACAGTACTAAACCTGCCAAACTCCAATAGTTGAAGTTTTTTTGACTTGGTACAGTGATAACTAGCCAGTGGTATTATGTGTTTTAGTGGGAACACACATACAAGGTGTAAGATACACTTACAGTTGACCAGGAACTGTGCCGTGACCATGTGGGTCACTCACGTATAAATGCCTGTGCATTCTCAAAATTTCTAACATTTTGACAAGTCTCATGCCTTTCTGTCCTGAACCTCACAGAATTCAACAGGGTCTCCCTGGGCCTTTGGTACTGAGTCAAACAAAGTCTAACAACAAGTTGTTACGGTTTGGTACCAAACCTGCCAAAACCTAGCGAAAGCTGCAGTTGGAGTTTGATGGGTTTGGGGTAGTTAGGGTTAAACAAAATATTCATACATGTAGGTAGAATAACAAGTAATGGCAGCCCTAACTGCTTTTTCTAGAAAGTATCCTGAATCCGTTACAATCCACCAAGTTTGGTTTGCAAAAACTGCTGGTGTCCTGAGTCCATCAGACTCCACCAGTATGCATACTGGAGATATCCTGAGTCCATCAATAATCCACCAGCAAAAGTTGATGGACTCTGGCGGATTCAGGATACCATGGTGGTATACAACAAATTGCAGTGTGTTTCTCCATAGAGTCCATCACAGTCCATCACCTAAATTTCTGAATCCTGAATCCATCAAACTCCTGCAGTAACGCTAGGCTTAAAATCCTCAATCCATCACACTCCTCCAGTTTGTTCGATATGGAGATATCCTGAATCTGCTCAAATCCTCCAAAACAGGAAATGGATTTTGATGGACTCAGGGTGGATAGGGTTAAAAAGAAAAGAAAATTGCTCGCTATTCTACCTATAATTTTCAAAGGACAAATCTATGATGGCCCTATAGCCAAATATTTTTTTCTAATGACATACTTTCTTGACTGTGTGCGAAATTGCATGCTCTTATCATTTTGATTAAACAATATTTACACCAATCTGCCTACTTGCAAGAAAGTCATGCATTACCATCGCTCCCTGACCTGTATAGTACACATGAAATGTACATGTGTACGAGTTTGAACGTTGAGAAAATGCACTTTTTTAAGAACACAAAACATAGGGATCTACTGCGGGAAAAGGCAACACGAATTGCAGATCTCGTTACGCCCCGAAACCCCTTAAAATTTCATCTTTTGGTTTGTTGACTTATCTCATTTCAAACATCTAGTTGAAAGGAAACCAACGTAATGTCTTACTCTTACCGTTCCCCAGAAGAAAAAAAAGAAACGCCGGTTGTTTACATCGGATGCATCGGATGCATACCTTTTTCCTGTCGTTTGTTATCATGTTCATACAATTTACGATACAAGTTGTGTGTGTCACATGATTTACACATACAACCAATGCACAAATGTGGTTTCTTACACGTCCGCAAAAGGCAAACACTTTACGACTGGAATCACAAGTTTTGGGGTCGCAAAAGTGCACCCCGAAACCTGTTCTACACAAGAATAACACAAAAACGCTTTTTAATGGATGGTTGTGTAAATGTTTATACTCTACTTTTAAATGATCTTTCCGATTAACATCTTTTTGTTCAAAACGCGTCTTGTATAAAGCCAATTCGGCGCTTCCAGGACAGCTTCCAGGCAATAGCTTTCAGGACATAGCTTCCAGGACATAGCTTCCAGGACATAGCTTCCAGGACATAGCTTCCAGGACATAGCTTCCAGGACATAGCTTCCAGGACATAGCTTCCAGGACATTATCAATGTCACTCCACATTCTCAGTGAACTTTCGAGGGACACTTCTGGACTCCTCCTATAACCTGGTGCATTTGGAAGGTTCTCAATGTTTGGATGTTTACAATTGGTATTTATATTGCTTTGCGACGTTTTCCATTTTATTAACAGGAAAGGCCAACATAGCCTGGCCTGGCTTGAATGCGCCCATCCTAAAGGACAGAACCGTCCAGACTATGTATGTCAAGGAGCCTGATCCAGAGAGAGAGGAAAAACTACTGCAGATCAGATCTCAATGGGACAAGAAGAAGAAATGGTTAATACCCCCTGAGCAGAGAGGCTGGACCTCCAAGAGCTGGGGAGGACGTCGGCTGGGCCCACCGGACCCCATCCCAGGAGGTAGGGTGTTGGGAGTTTTGGGGGCAACAGTTGAAATGAAATGGTCCAATATACACTAGGCCATACTTTTCAACTTTGTTATCGTGTTATTGTGAACACGAAGGCACTATGAACCATTTAGACATGTTCTTAGTTCCAAAAAGAGGCGTAACTTCAGTAAATAGGCCTAACAAAAGTTTAGAAAATACAGTTTTGAGAAAAGGGCACATATTGCCTACAAACTCTGGTTATCTTAATTAATTTTTTTAACTGATTTATAACGTTTTTTATAAATTCACTGTAAATTTTCATCCAGCTCACAATCATGCCAGCAAAAAGTGATGAATGTGGTGCGGTATGAAATGCCCTCCCAATGACTGGGTACAGTGTGCAGGATTCACTCACCCCAGGGTTTTTACCAAAAAACACACTTCCGAGCTGTAATGTGGAAGGGGGGGGGGGGAGTTTGTTTGTTTGTTTGTTTGCTTGTTTGGTTTATTTCCATCCGTACATTAAACTAACAACATAACAACAATTATAATATGTTAACAAATAATGTACAAATGGGGGTAACATCCAGAGGAGGTATGACCCTCCTGTAGTGGAGTACCCAGACTGCTATTGGTTCATTGTATTAACTTTTCAAAATAATAATACAAGATAATATAATATCCCTTGGTCATCAATGAATAAAAAAATATATTGTTCTTTTTTAAAGATAAATGAGTTATTAATTGTAACTCAAAGTAAGTCAAATGAGCTGTCATGGTTAGTCTAATAAGCAGGCTAAAGTAACTACTTGTACTATTAATAAGTGAATGCAGTTACAATCAGAGACCATGAAGGAAAAAAGGATGCTGCAGTTGTCTCAAGCCATGTCACAAAAAATGGAAGGCTCATTTTCTTGGTTAAACTGGCGACTTGGAATTCAAACTGAATAGTAAAAACAAATGTTTTAAATCCCACCACTAGATCATTTGCAAAGTAAAATCAATTGTTTTTTTCTATAATTATTTTGGGAAAACAGAGACGTTTGAGGGTTTTGACTCCAGCGTGATCACTGTACGGAGAGTGTTCAACATGACTGGTGCTAAAGGCAGAAAGCGTAGCATGTCAGCACTGGTCGTCGTCGGAAACAAGAATGGTGCTATAGGTGAGAATATCTCCAAGAAAGTCAGGAGCCAAGGCCCTAGGGGGTTACGGTTAATTTAAATGCAGCATCATCGAAACAAACCAGTGCAATTTGCAATCCTGACCTTTTTCTTTTGCCATCTGAGAATTGCCCATTGTCCAGTACAGATACACAATAACAATGTGCTGTTCTGTTTGATGCACTTAAAGGGAAACTCCACCCATAGTTTATAATGGTATAATGTTAAAGAGTGTCAATTGCCATTGTGACTTGATTTTTATTTCATTTTTATCAGTTTCGGTAATCATATAAAACAGAGATTTTCTCGCACTGCACTCACCGTCATGCGAGCCGCCCTTTTGTTCTGGTTTCTCAGTACATCCGGGATATTGTGACATAGTGTCTGCACCATCAGTACGTGAAGCCCGATCGATAATGGCCCTGCACTATCGCCCGCTATCCGTCATTCATTTTTTTATTCCGGAAAAACTTTGCGTGTACAAATGTATACACGGCATTCAACGCTAACTGGTTAACTATGGTTCAGCAGGGAACTCTTGTGTTTTTTAAGATATTCCATTATTGTAGACTACGTAATTGAGTTTTTCCATTTTCAACTGTCTAGGCTATGCACATGGCAAAGCTCCAGACGTCATGTCAGCACTGAGAAAAGCCAAGAACAAGGCTTCCAACTACCTCCATTACATAGAGCGATATGATGACCACACAGGTAAATGTCATTGACTCAAGTCATTACAACTCTGTCTACTCGATGATATGACATGTATGAGATTGACTAGTGAGGACGTTTAATGACTTACAATGTATAATGACAGTGATGTTGAGACAACCTATTTTTCTTCAATTTCAGTGTACCACGACATCGAGTCCAAGTTTCAAGTAACTAGAATAAGGATCAGGAAGCAGAACAAAGGTAAACATTGGCATCGTCTGACAAAGGAGCTCTCATTTGTATAGTCTTTGCCAAAGACCACTGTATTTGACAGTGCACCCACTAATGACACTATCAGTCCAGCTTCCTCTATCGCACAGTAGTCTTTGCAAACTGCTTAAATGGGACGTGACCTTTTCATGAAAAAAGACCATTCAAATATGCACAACGTCTTCACACAGTCAACTACCCATTCAGCGACCGCACTGGCCTGCATTGCCTATGCAGTCACAAGGGAATTTTGTGCGTGCGTGAAGTTTGGTTGATAATCACAGTTCTGCGATCGCTGATTGGCTCCCTTGGAAAGCCTGTTGAGAAATGAGGAACAAAATAAACCGCTAGATGCTGTTTGCAAAGACGACTGTGCTGAGTTAGGGACCAGATAGGGCTTATCAGCTTTCACTGATTGCATTCTTTGCTAGCTGCACTCAATGTGTTTAGCTGAGATAGGGACCAGATAGGGCTTATCAGCTTTCACTGATTGCATTCTCTGCTAGCTGCACTCAGAGTGTTTAGTGTATTGTCATAGCAGGTTGTACATTTGACTCAAAGACCAATGGTAATGTCTGAGGCCTGAGGAAGGGATATTAACCCAACTCCCTATTGTGTGTACAAAAACATTTTGGAGGATTGAGAACTGTTTAAAAGGGTTAAAGAGCACCTCTAACAATTTTGTAGTTTGGGTATTTGGTTCATTTTATGACAGAGTATATACCAATCTTACCGTTAGTATATAATTTTACTCCATGGGGTTTACTTTAGTGTATCAAAAACAAAGTTCAATTCGGTGTTCCCAACACGATTCTGCTCTATTTTTGAGAAAACGACAGCCATGTTTAATGTATGCAAATGAGATTAACATGACCCCGAAACGTCATCGTGTTATTCAGCTAGTATGCGATCGCAAGGCCATGCATGCCACTGCCACACCGTGCGCGTACCGCGTGCGATTGTGTTGCTTGCGGCCTTCTTTTCTCAATGTTTTTCTCGACATTAGTTCGTATTTTGTTAGATTTTTTCGAAATGTTGAAGTCCTGTGTGGTAGGTAAATGTTTGAGGAATTGTCTTAAAAACCCTGAAGAAAATTTTCTGAGGTTTCCAAAGGAGAATGTTCAGACACGAAAAGAGTGGGTCCGATTTGTAAACCGTGCACGTACATGTACACAATGTCGGATTTTTAGGTTGTCCAATTGGTCGCTTCTCTGCAGTGGTTCATGTTTTTCCAACACTTTTGCAATGACTTGTATTCACTGAGATAACTATTAAAGTGGCATCATGATACAATGTATATTCATCTAAATTATGTATTACCAGTTTGTGTGTAAAAACCGATCCTGGTTGCCTTTCTGTTCAGCGAGATTTTCCCCACCACCCGCCCCGTCGTCAACGGGGGCCTCGGGTTCGAAACCGCGAACGATCGGTACCAGGCTCCTTTACTAGTTAGTGATACATCGTCGCGATCGGACTATGGACCTGGAGGGAAAAAAACCTCCAGGTCTCCTTGCCGAGTCCAGTGCATTGCCTTGGGAATCTTCGTCATTGAATTCTTCCGAATACTCGCTCAAATCTTCCCAGGAATTGTATGATTCTGCCATAAGTATATTCCGACGCTAACGTCAATAATGTGTTAAACCAGGCGGACGATCGTGCGTGGGGCCGGCCGATAGCAGCAGCAACACGCATGCGATTCGTTTTGTGGTTTGCACGTGGTGGGTACACGATGCGCTGGTGACATGGGCAAATACGCACGTTAACCCCGCTTAGATTTGTACTTGTAAGTTGTAGAGTATAACAAAGCTCGTGTTCGACTTTCATTCAAAGTGAAAGGAAGGCTTTTGTACCTACAAATCCTCGGTGAGAATTATAAATTCGTGAGTACCAAGACAAAGTTGTTTTCTTACTGTTCACTGGCTTGTATTCTTGAGTGAATTGGCCTCCCCGTGCACGTCAAAGAATGGAAAGTTTTGTGCAGCTAGGGCCGGGCAACGTACAACATGCGTGTGTTGTGCGTGCATGTGCATTTGGGTTTCTCCTCAATTTCCTTGTTTTCCCCTCAATGACGCGGGTAAACAAAAGCGTGACCTTTACCTTTTTAAGAATTCGCGTCTTGGCATGAACCGAAAAAACGTTCTTTTAGACTATTTTTAGGCGGGCTATAAATCCCATTGATATTGCATTCAGTTGGGATACTTCCATATTTATTTCAAAATGTAAAATTAGAGAAAACTTGTTTTACTTAGAGGTGCTCTTTAAAGGGGAAATATACCTTTTGCAGCTATCTAAACAGTAACCAGAGTACTGTAGAAAAGCTTACTTGCTGTAAAGATATCAATGATTCTAATTTTCCTGTAAAATTACTTTGTCTGGCATGCTGTCAAGTTGAAGAAAATAACAAATTAATGGAATTTCCCAAAATTTCATAAATAGTGTGCTCGAGCGTTTGAACGGCGTACGTTTGGGTGCTACTATTGATCAGTTCAGTGCGTGACACATGAGTAGCTGCAGTCGGCTGGATAAGAACGCGCACTGAACGCAGATTGTGGTCGCAATTCAAATTGTGACTTGGCATCAAAATATTAGAATATTGTTTTCTCGAAATATGCAGCATTCACAGGGCTAAAAACGTCATCAGGTTGTTTGTCAAGCACCTTTCTTGATAATTTGAGCACTTTTGCTGCTTCAAACGATACAAATGCACAACTGACAAATGGTATATTGTCTTTTTAAGCTTTATTCTTGTTAGAACACATATGCCACTTAAAACAAAATTGCCATTTTTGTTGTTAAGGCTATGGGCTTCGTTGTCATCGGATCCTTAAAGAGATCTGCCGGCTTGCTGGTATCAAGGACTTGTATGCCAGGGTGCACGGATCAACCAATCCCATCAATGTCACCGTGGCCTTCATCAATGGATTAGTCAACCAGGTAATTATTATACACATATGGACTGGCAACGAGGTCACTAGAGCACGTCTTTTCCCCCGAGGGACTGTGAGTGACCAGAAGGGGGACCTATTTCCCTAGGCCTTCGGCCTCGGGCCGAAGGCCTAGGGAAATAGGTCCCCCTTCTGGTCACTCACAGGCCCGAGGGGGGATAGACGTACTCTAGTGACCGAATCATGCCAGTCCATATGTGTTTTATAACACACCTCAGTCCAAAATATGAAATAATCGTGATCCGATCCAGACGCCATCATTTTTCATATTAAGATGAGCCTGGCAAACCTCTTGAGGTCGCTTTAACCAGTCACAAATTTTAAGTCTATTGTCGCTTCGGGAACTATTTCCCGCAAATTCACGGTGGCGCAAATCTCATGCATTAGCCTATATTAGTTAACCCCACATGACCGTGTTTCAGCCAACCAGAATACCGAACTAGCAAGAGGTGTGTTATAATAACAATTGTTGACTGCTGTTTTTAACACCCGAGGGATGCATATAGCCGAGGGTGCTATGTGTCCCCCGATGGTGCTATGTGGACGATGCTAAACAAACTTTTATCTTCTGCATTACTATGAGAAATGGAAAGGATCAGCATCAGTTTGATACTAGGTGTTGATACTTCAGTTGACTAGTTGCTTTGTCTTTCATGTGGAAGATGTATCAAACCAACTTTCATCTGTTCCTTTCTCTAACAACAAATCCAGTTCATCATCTACCTGTTAGTTTGCAAATTTTCTCTCTAATTTATTCTCCATGAAATGAAATCCCTTCACAAAATAAGAAAATAGAAGAGAAACTCATTTCAAATTGCTTGTTTACATTAGCCACCCGTGCATGTTCCAGCAGATCACCACTCAAAGGGAATGTGCTGATGACATAAAGACTGTAGTGAAGTACTTCCTAACGAACGTATATATATAACTCATCCAGTTGACTTGAACTGATGACTAAGAAGTCTCTGATTTCTTGTCCCAAAATAAAGTCTGACATTTGGTCTTTTGTTGTTTGGATCCTTGTACTGGCACTACTTCACATCAGGTAAAGGTTTGATGGTCACTGGCTTCATACATCTCAGCATAATCTCTTCAGAAAATCGTTCAGTTGCTCATGTAACACCTGTACCATCGAATCATCTTTTTGAAGATCTATGTTTATTGTTTCCATTGCCGTCCCAGTGTATATGCCTATACCCAGTGTAAACGACTCAGTTTAGGGGTCCAGCAGCCAATTTCACGGAACCTTACGCAATGGCGTAAGCCCCCTTGCGACACAATTTATTGCGTAAGCTGCGCCACTTTTGTTTGCTGCGCAACATTTCGCTTATGACAATTTCACGAAAGTTTGACAGTGCGTAAGTCCGCGGCTTACGCAACAACTTATGGCGTAGCTTGCGCAGTCAATTTAGGTGGCGTAAGATATGGCGTAGCGACTGAAAATGACCTATTTTACCAGCAAATCGTAATTGACGTGAAGCCCGTCATTGCTCAACTTATTAAGCTTGATGAAAGACACTCAGTCTTATGATTGAAGTAAAGGAATCACTATTTTACCCGTGACAGAATTGTTAATGTTGCCAAACTATTTTCAAAATGGTGGGCGAAGGTGATATGACGATTTCGTTAAAGAACGCAAACAGTCGTCGTAAACGCTGTTTAAAAAGCTACGCGAAGTTTCGTGAAATGGCGCAGCTACGCAACATTTTTGTTGCGTAAGCCTTACGCCACTTTTGAAAATGGCGCAAGATACTTACTTTTCGTGAAATCGGCTGCAGGATCATCCTAACAGATCCCAACCAAAGTTGGAGTTTGACTGGTTGAGGATTGTTAGGATTTCTACTACAAATGGCAAAGAAGTGCCATACATTCTAGACCATGGACCATTTACAACAAGTCAAAGGTAAAATGCTCTGAGAGCATAATAAAAGGGCCAACGGGTTTCCAGTTAAAGTAAAATGCTGTGCGAGCATTCCAGCTAAAGTAAAATGCTGTCTCAGCACTGCACTCGCGTCAAAAAGGAAGTGGACAAGAGAATGCCAACGGGTTTTACCTCTTACCCCCCCAACAAGCGCAGACCGAGCGAAAGGTCAGCAGGTGTGGGCCACTAGTTCGGTGTGGGCGGGTCGAAACCGTTGCCCTCCCACCTCGCCCCCTCCTCCCATAGCAGCATGGACTCACAATCGGGTAGTCTAAAGCACCGACTCAATGAGCCAATGAGAGAGAGACACACGCATTGGAGGGGAAAGCGCTGCACTCTCTGCGAGAGAGAGAAGGCCGCAACGCAAGAGAGTGGGAAGGCGATCACCGGCTATGTAACGCGGTCGGTGGTCACGTAGCTGAATAACTGGCACGAAATGGACGGCGCGTAAACAATAACTCGTGCTCGCGCGATAGGGCGGATGAGCACGAGCTTATAAATAAGCTTATAATGGGCTTATTAACGGATAATCTCGACGCGCGCTGTGGGCCCACGGTGAAGTTCACTTCTTACGCGCTCTGTGCGCGCTGTGTATCAAGTAGTAAGTATGCTGCTGTTGGCGCTCACATGTTTCCGTGCAAAAGTTGTTAAGTATTGAAGCAAGGTGACATCGTTTTTTTTTTAATCCGGCACACGTGTCGGATGAATTAGAGAAAGCGTGCGTTCGCTGTGTATTTGCGAGCGTTTGTGAGACAAATGCGCGCAATGCACAGCTACGTACGGTGGTCTAAAGGCGGAGAAAGAAGGCGGTGCTAAGTAGAATTGTCATTGTCAACTGACGTGATGACCTGTTGCAGTGTATGAAGTGCAACCCTATGCAGGCACAGGCGCTCATGCATTAGGTGTAGTGACAGATGCTGAAAGTACGCCGGCGCAGATGTGCATGCAAAGCGGAGCGAAGGCTGTCAAGTGTCTTGGGCTAGCTGGAGGGTGTAGGTTAGAATTATGGGCGTAGCTAGTATGCGCCAGAGTAGAAGAGCGTGCATAGCGGCACCTAGGACCTCTCAGACAGTGTCGTCAGTGCAGGAGAGCGCGCAGCGTATATCGAACATTGGTGATAGTACTCTTTATAGCTACGCAAAACCAAAATTGAACTCCGACCAAGCCGTAATGGCTATCTTACGATGACCCACCAGCATTAGTGTATGCAAATAAATGCAGTGATTACGGTACGGTGCTAACCAGTTAACATCTACTGCTCGGTGGGAGGGCAACGGTTTCGACCCGCCCACACCGAACTAGTGGCCCACACCTGCTGACCTTTCGCTCGGTCTGCGCTTGTTGGGGGGGTAAGAGGTAAAACCCGTTGGCATTCTCTTGTCCACTTCCTTTTTGACGCGAGTGCAGTGCTGAGACAGCATTTTACTTTAGCTGGAATGCTCGCACAGCATTTTACTTTAACTGGAAACCCGTTGGCCCTTTTATTATGCTCTCAGAGCATTTTACCTTTGACTTGTCCACTTCCTTTTATTTAGTAGCTTGTGTTTGAACAGTAAGAAGTTTTTCGCGCGCCGACAGAATGCAGTCACCGTCCGCCGCCAGGGCAACAAGCTCACGCAAGCGCGCTTCGAGCGCGTCACGGTTGTCGGCGCGACTGTCGTAAGCGGCAAACTCGGCGTCGACAGCGGCCGACAGCAACTGCCGCAGAGGCTCGCGCTGCTCTTTGCGCTTCGGTTGCGCCCGCTTTTGCGGTGGCGGCGCTGCGCTGCTTGGCTGCACGGATGTGCTGGTGGCGGCGCGCTTGGGCAGATTTTTCACTGCAACGCTCGCGCGCTTCTTTTTGGCTTTCGCCGTACGAGCGCCAGCGACGTGACCGAGCATCGTCATGTCGGCGCCGGGCGACTGTACGATTTGCATGGCAGGCGTTGGGAGCGACGTCTGCTCGACCGTCACGGGCGGCGCCAGCAGCGCTTTTGCGCCCGTTTGCGCCCACCACTGCGCATCCTCTTTGAAGAGGAGCTCGATGATGGTGGCCGGCGACGGCGGCAGCAGCGCTTTGACGCCCGTGTGCGCCCACCACTGCGCATCCTCTTTGAAGAGGCGGGCGATACGCCGCTTGTGCGTGCGCAGTCGGCGCATTTTCTCGTATGCCGCGTAGAGGCGCGCGCAAATGTACTCGGAGGGTAGACTTGACCCAAGTCAGACTTACCATGGAGTTAAGACTACCAATTTGCTTTCGTCAATCCGGCCGAATAGTTATGTGCTTTGTTGGCCTTAGAAAAAAGGCGCCGTCATCTGGTTGTCGTTCCGCTATCAGGAATCAACGCGATGTCATCATGTCAGTGCAGTAAATCCGACTTGACGGATCGGCCAATCAAACCCCCCGCGGTGATATGTAGTTATTCATAAATTATTTGCATACGCATCACATGGTTATGCGCGATGTATGCCAAATAAGTCCGCCAATCGGTACGGACTCGCTAGACCGCTAACGGACTATGGAGGAATGGTAGGCAGTACTGTCACTAGATGCCTTTTTCAAATTAAATAACTGCGTCCATACTTCGTTTATTTAGTTAGAGTATGGTATAGTGCAAACTTAACGGCCGGACAATGTACACGATAGCAAGACTATTAAACCGTTTGTACATTTACACATAATGTACACTATGCACATGTGTATGTACATTGTACATCACAATGTCCACGTATGTCCGTCACACAACTGGGTCAAAGTTCATATTATTACAGATATATGCTAATTTATACAATTCTGCAATTTGATTGGCCGCTACCGTTTTCGGTAGATGAGCCCATAGGTTGTGTACAAACGTGTGGCAGATCCGTCAAGTCGGGATTTCTGAACCACACATGAGCATGGGTGGCGCATGAGGGCGCGCTACTGATAAGCGTGGACGTGACGCGAGGCGCACAGTGTGGATGACCATGAGCAATGTTACCACATAATCCCGACTTGGATCAAGTCTACTCGGAGGGCAGCTGGCTGCACCTGCCGGCACACTTCTGTTTGTGCGGCAGTGAGGTGCCCTTGTACTGCGGCGGGCTGTTGTTGCAGAGTGTCAGCTCACTCTCTCGCTTGGTAATGGTGAGCGGCGCCGGCGCATGGAACTTGGGGCGTCGCTTTCGATGCGGAATGCGCGCCATGCGGTCGCGACGCGCGTCCAGCCATATGTGCATGAACTGCGTGTAGATCGAGCAGCTGCACGTGCTTGGCCGGACGCGTGTCGTCGCGTGGCTGCGCGGAGTGACTGCGCCGACGCCGATTGATCTTATGCGCCCTATCGCGCGAGCACGAGTGCGCCCGCGCGCGATGCGCCGCCTGCGGCCCGGTGTTGTCGCCGCAGGGCGACTTGGGCATGTGCGCTTGTATCTCGTGCGCGTCGCTAGTGTACTGCGACTGGCTGCTGTCGACGAGTGGCAGCTCACTCTCCCGCGCCCCGTAGGGTTTGCGACGCAGTCGGCGACGCGGCGACGCCTTGGGTGGCCGTCGCTTGTCGGCCGCACTGCGCGCCATTATTTTTTTTAGTTTTGTGTTTTGTTTGAGCGAAGGAAACCTGCAAAAAAACACAAATGATGTAAGTTTGCCGATGTGCGAACAAACAGCAAACGGTTGTTGAGTATAGATGCAAGTTGACACCTCGGTACACGTTGTTCCCACACAGAACAGAACCACCCGTTACAGTTAGTCGAGCCACTAACCTACCCGACTCTAAATAAACCAATCAGCCTACTTTGCCGTCAGACCTACGGTGTTGCGTCTTGCCACAGACCTACGGGCTACTAGTATGTATATACTATATAGTACTGTACACCATTACATTGTTCTCCGTATACCCATTAGCTCCTACCCTGTGAGGAGATAGCACTAGTCAATAGCAGCTGCTACTTCGTTGTTTCTGTCTTAATTGTCTAAATTGGTCACTTTTGAAGCCAAAATACGTTTTAGCTTCGTTATTTCGGATGTTTTGTTACTTATTTTAACCTCCCCCCCCCCTCCTGCGAGTCGGCGTCGTCGTTGTCATCGGCGAACGTCTGCGATTGTGATGATATTGCCCAGCGTCAAGTTGCCGTTGTGCTTCACTACAAAGGGCACACTGTGACTGCTGCAAAAAAAGCGAAATAGTTTGACAATTTTCAGCAGGAAATGAAACAAAATTGCGGCAGAAGCAAGAAAGTTAGACAGAAACACAGAATTGACCGAAATTGCCGATAATTTGAAGCGATTCAGACAGCGAAAATTATTACCAGAGCTGAAATTTGTGGTTGTGTGCGCAAGCGTTTTGGCGGCATTTGCGCAGCGCACACTTGCAAACAACGCCGCACAATTGCGCAGTATATGCGCACTGTACACTAGCAAATGCTAAAACGCCCGAAACTCACAAAAACGCAAGAAATATCACACATTCTTGCACCGAGTTTCACTTAGGAATGCATTCATTCACATATGCTTTTAGTGCCGTTTTCGTCGAACTGAGGAAATTCACATGTCAGATGGTCAGATTCGTATGACAACCCCCTCTGAGAAGTCGAAAATCAAAATTCTGTCCCAATAGAACTCATGCCCTTGATCTCCTGATCATTTTCGTTATATGGGTTCTTTTCGATTCCGTGGAGCGATCGCGAGTTATTCCAGTCGGACTGAAGAAGAAAGAAAGAAGAAGAAAATTAACGCAAAATCGGTTCACTGGCAAAGTAAGGGTGCCGCGGCGCTGCCACTCCCAGCCGGGCGAACCCCCTCACATGTCAGATGGTCAGATTCGTATGACAACCCCCTCTGTCGTCGAACTGAGGAAATTCATTCACATGTCAGTTGCAACCCAGTCTCCTTCTTAAATTGTGTACATATCACAATTGACCAATTGTGTGTATATCACAATTAAGAAACTGTACATGCGCAGTAATGCTGGCAAAACGGAGGTTGGCCCTCAAAGAGTGAATAAACAAGTGTATGATGTTCTTATTAGTTGCAGTAGTTGTTTAAGTTTGGGATTGGAAAAGGAAAAAGTCGGGTTAGGGTACAAGAAAAAAACAATTCATATTACCGCATTAACAGCAATTCTTATTATTGTTATTATTTGACGCAAGTTTAATTGCATTGTATCTCAAGTTTTGTTTTTCTTTCTGTACCCTAACCTGACTTTTCCCTTATTCTACCCCAAAACAAAGTAATGAACTTAAACCAACTAATTCAAGTAATAAGAACATCATACACTTGTTTATTCACTCTTTCAAGACCAACCTCCGTTTTGCCGGTATTACTGCGCATGTACAGTTTCTTAAATTGTGATATACACACAATTGGTCAATTGTGATATGTACACAATTTAAGAAGGAGACTGGGTTGGTCAGATGGTCAGATTCGTATGACAACCCCCTCTGTCGTCGAACTGAGGAAATTCATTTTCACATTTTTTTTGGTCATTGTCAGATGGTCAGATTCGTATGACAACCCCCTCTGAGAAGTCGAAAATCAAAATTCTGTCCCAATAGAACTCATGCCCTTGATCTCCTGATCATTTTCGTTATTGGGTTCTTTTCGATTCCGTGGAGCGATCGCGAGTTATTCCAGTCGGACTGAAGAAGAAAGAAAGAATAAAATTAACGCAAAATCGGTGCACTGGCAAAGTAAGGGTGCCGCGGCGCTGCCACTTCCAGCCGGGCGAACCCGTTGGGCGTGACGCTCCCGCGTCACCCTAGATATTTATTTCATTTGATCTGTGTGTGTTTTGTGTGTCAACAGGAGACACACCAGCAGATTGCAGACAGGAAGGGGCTGCACGTGGTGGAGTTTCGCAAAGAGTGCGGCGTCCTCCCAATCATCATCGCATCACCACAGAACGCCGCCCTCCGTAACGACGTGGAGGAGGTAGCCTGGGACAAAGAGCTCCCTCTGGAGTGGAGGGAGGAAATGCCAAGAAAACGCGTCCAGAATTTCGTCCGAGAGGGAACCATTTTCTTTTGAGCCCATCAAATGGTTTTGATATGGAATGGTTTAGCATTGTGGCAGTTAGGGTGGTATCGTTTTTGCTACACGTATATCCCTTGAAGTATGCCCGTCTGTCCGTTGAAACATGATAACCCTGTATTGATAACCTCACCCAATGTTAACAGCATTCTATGTAGATCAGGTCTCATCAGTCTGTATGAACCTCAAAAGACAAATATTATCGCTCCTACGAAACCCGACATAAGTTGCAACAGGCTATTTCGAGACACAGCTCGTCAAAGTTGAAATGGGGTGCAAAATCTGGCGGACATCGGTTTTAGTTTTTCGTTATTTTTTTATTCTTTAATGTGTACATGTATACTTGAACCCTCAGTTAAGTTGAACAAAATCAAACAAAATCAACTTTATTGATGAGAAAGTACAAAACAAGTGCCCTAAAAGTAATTTTTCTCCCAAATACAAATAAAATGTTATGGTATAAAGGTGGGGGTTTTGGTACCAAATGAAAGCTGAAGGTGTGTACTAAAAGGAAATAAAAATATCTCTCTTTTCTTAAAAAACACTTATGTCTGGTTTTGTGGGAGCAGGTCACAAATAATGATGTTTGTGGCCCACCGTCCGTACTGCAAAAAATTGAATTATGTGCAGGCAATGTTTGAATTGCTGTACTTTGTTTTTCAGGTTTTATTTGCCTTTTTCATTTTGTAACGGTGCAAGTTTTTGACTGATCCGACAAGATATTTGTGTACATATCAGACTTTATAAGTGTTGGTTTCACTATAGGAAATTCGAGAAAAGTTTTTTTTTAAACAACAATAATAAGGGAGTTTCACATTCCGTGGGCAGCATTGAGGGATAACAAACTTTTTACCTGGATGCGTGTAATGAGCATGCCTAACTGGAATGGTATGGCCATTTTTTCAACCCCAGCTTTGTCTAAAGTTCCATCACCATTGACAAACACGAAGGTTTGGAAAACGGCCTTGTTTTACTGAGTTCGGGCCGCATGGTGCATATCTTACTCAACAATTGTGGTATACTTGGTTTTTGAGGTTTGTAGATACTGTTCATTGCATTTTCATACGAGGCCAGATTCAGAGAGCCTTCCATAGGTTTCGCACACGAACTTCAATCTTGGACTCTACTTTCACAATTTGAATACAGATACAAACTCGTTTTGGATCTGCTATTTTATAGGGGGGTTCCCTTTAACTTAAATCATGCTGGGTATATGCATTTTGAAGGATCTTAAACAAATAAGTAGCCTAACTGAAGTTTCATGCATAGAAGTGCTGTAAAACAACATGTTGATTATACAAAACAAGATGAACACTCTTAATGAATTAAACAAAAAAACAAATTTTCCTACTTTATTCAATAAATCCATGATGCCATAGGCATGCCCAACAAACAATTTGATATTAAATGCATGAGTAATGGTACAAACATGTCATCAGCTGTTGAATTTTCAGTTTGTAAACAGAGGAAGACAACACTACAAAAATAGAGCAAGCTCTGGTGGTATTGTTTATACAGTAGTTTTCCCAAAATAAACCATATTAAGTTCCTAACAATTTCAAGAGCTGATTAACGCTGCCCCCTTTGTGCATGAATGCGCGCTGGCAAATATGTATGAGGTATAGTAATACTAAAAACACGCCATAATTGATGACTACAGTTTTACTTCCCTTCCGACAAATTGTAACAAACCGGTGTCCTGTTATGATAAACCATGTTTTTGTATGTAGGAAGGAAATCAAGTCGGAAAATTTAAAAATATGTCTGAAGGACTAAAGATCAACCAGTTCTACAAATTTAAACTGCAAAGGTTAAAGGAAATATTTTGCATCCAGACTTATAACAATGTATTATTCTCAAAATATACTATCAATTCAAAGCTGATTTTAAAATAAAAATTATAGACTGGTGAAAACTATTGTAAATGTGCCACAGCATTAGATATGAATGTTGATATTTTTTAACATACAGAGAAAAACGAATCCTAATAATACAGAAACCAACAGCACATTCTTCACACATTCAAGATATACATATGAAGCACGATATGTGGCAGAGAAAACCCCCCCTCTTTTGTGTTGATCATTGTGATCTCAGGAATTTCTTTTAGGTTTCAAGGGGGGATGGGTTAGGTTACAATAGTGTCGAGTGCCTATAAAGTAGAGGGATAAGAGGGGGGTACCACTCTGCCACATATCGTGCTGGGTATAAAGATATACATGTACATCATGCTTTTTCTATGGGAGTGAAGTCGGGATGCTAGCACTTATAAGAAAACAGGGATGTCTGAAAAATACATCTCTTTCTTTGACATGTCTGAGATGAAACAAATTATATGTAAACAGAGCGACATTATTAGGTCCTACATGTAGGTCTATTCTTCCCCTGCAACCACCTAATGGATTTGGAAGGGTTAGGGTTTAAACATCTAGTACTGCGCCCCCCCCCCCCCCCCCCCCCACATCGACTTGAGATTTGGCATACTCTTAAATCACCACCTACAGATGGTCCTAGAAAAAATTTGTCACGATTACATTATTTATGGTCACGCGACATCTCGTTAAAGGTGGAATTTTTTCTCATAGGTTTTGTTCACGTTTTTAAATTTGCAGTTTTTAAGATTCTCCACCTCTGGAAGTACAAGTCCGATTGGGGATGCAACTATTTAGGAATGTGTTATAAATTGAGGTGACGTCACATTAAAGGTGTGTTTTTTGACTTTGTCATTTTGTTATCATAGTGTCCTCACATGTCAGAGAACCACCATCCCAAGGAGGGCCAAGAGGAAAATTTGTCATGAGGATGTCACATTGATAGTGTACTTTTTAGGACCCTCTATCTCTGGAAGTACAGGTCCGATTGGGGTCAAACTTGGTATGCGAGTATTCCGGGATATGTTATAGGTATAAATTGAGGTGCCGTCACATTAAAAGTTCATTTTTTAAATTTTTCTATCATTTTGATTTTGTGTCATTTATTTCACATTGGTTATCAATGAAGGGATGTTGTCATAGTGTCCTCGCATGTTGGAGAATCATTTAACAGTGCCGAAACAAACAAACAAACACCTCTAATTTTCCTTCACTTTCTGCGTACAAAAGTACAGAAAATAACTTTTCCTCTTTGACAGTTACAAAAACCCACGACCAGACCAAGTCCGGTAATCGCAGCTTGAATGTGACTAGAGCTTCAGGTTCCCGTGAAAAAAAAACCAATAAAACGGCCACCCCTTCAAATTTAGGCTTTTACCCTCTGTTCTGCAAAAATGACAAATTCCAACTTTAAGCTAATTTTATGGTGACAGGGGACATATGTGACCATCCAATACAAAAGGGCTGTAAAGTTGCCAGAGCTTATTTTGAGAAAAGGACCAAATATGTAAAAAACAATGAAAAACAAAGAATTTTCATATTCAGTGTTACTTGTTGTAGCTAACCATAAATACCAACTATGTCTTGCATTACATCATTTTAAAGCTTATTTCTTGTAGATTTAATTTCTCTAAATATCTCAAAACGTCAAGATGCCTTTACAGCCCTTTCGGCGTGGACGGTTACATATTAAGTAGAAATTTGCAACGGAACTATCTCTTTGATGACCTCTTTTGGTGTGCCTTGCCGCCTGCTGACCCTCCCTTCTTTAGCTGCCGCCCCTCGCCTTTCTTGAAGGGCTTACTCTTGGAGAACTTGCCCCTTTTCTTGGCCAGCATCATGCTCTTAGGGTCCCGTCCTTGCACCCATTTGTCCCTTCTGATCTCCCAGTTCAGCTGCTTGGCATCTGTATATTAGCACACAAACAAAATCGTAAAATAGTCTTTGAACTTTGTGCATGTGGTCTAGTACAACGTGTGAAGGAAACTGGTTTGCAACAAGACGTGTTAAGACAGTCTTAAATAAAGTCAGCTTGGGTAGAGCTGGCTTAACCAGTTCGCGCCGGGATTATTTAAACATCACCAAGCGGAGGCGGGTTCAGGCCGATGGTACCGGGAAGCACACCCATGCATTTCTTGGCTTGCGTGCTGCTGACGGACATTTCCGGCCTAGCTCGTGACGTGTTTACGCGTCATCCGTTTTGAATCTGGGGAAAACTTTGCATTTATATACGTCATCCGGCAAGAAATGGTTAAAACAGCCTACAAGGCTAGTTGATTTTTTTTTTTTGTCAGTGTATAGAAATATTTAATTTTTATTCAAGTGGTTGAGAACTATAAAATAGATGAATACTGCTCGGAGGATCTTCTAGGATACAAGGAATTTCCAAAAGAAATATAATGACACTAAAGTTGAACTGCAAAAAAAAAAACATGTTGCAAGATTTTCACACAATTCATACAGCCCGTAACCATGGAATGTTTGCTTGTAAATCGTGCAGGCTTAGCACCGCTATTTTCAGAGAGACATTAGGTTTGTGCACTTGTCCGTGCTTTAACTCGTATGAAACGCACTCTTGTGGCCAAATTGTATCCAGTCTCATTTTCCATAAAATAGCTCACTGGAGGTTGTCTTTTCAATCACTTTTTTATATTACAAAAAAAAGGGAAAAGGACTATAAGAAAAAGACTATAATTTGTTATCATATGGACTGAAGTTTTTGGTAAGATGCTAGATGAGAAAACATCTACGAAAAATTATTTTTGATTGTGACATTTATTAGTGTCTCAATTGAAAAACAAAATAATGTTCACTTTTGTTTGGACATTTCGTCGTCTTGGAAAGTTCACTCTGATTCAGAAATCAAGTACTATTGGGCAAACTAATAAACGACAATGCTACTGTAGAAGGCTTTAGAGCTATTAACCCATTTGCGTTGGATGACGTGTATACACGCAAAGATTTTCCTGAATTCAAAAAATTGGCAAGGCCGGAAATATCTCTCAGCGAGCGTGGCCGAAAAAATCAGGATGTGCTCCCCACGAATGCTGGCCTGAACCTGTCTCGAATCGAGGTTTGAGAAAAATAATCTCGGGAAAAATATTCTTGTGAAAAAAAATCTCTCGCCTGGGCCCGGTCAATGTCAAAATAATCCCAGCGTGAACTGGTTAAATACATAAACTTAATGTACACAAAAACGCGCGTCATCTGCACAAATCCAATTAGTAGGCATCCCCCGTCACTGCCGTGCAAAATACACCCAGGTAGCGGGCCAATGACGCTCCACTTGTAGGTGAGTTTAGTTGTTTTTTTAAACCACCGTAATGGAAAATTTAAAATTCTAATGATATTCTCCTGACATAAATTGTGTTCATCTTGGATTGTTTGCGTTCGGTAGTGCCTTCCATTCAACAAAACGGGGGCCTTGGATTTTGTTAAATTTCCCGCCGAAACTGCCAAAATTAAATTAAATTTTAATTTTAATGTGAAAATTATTTATTTTCAATCTCTTTTGGGTGAAACTGCATAATTAAAAATTACAAGAATATTTTGCAAGAATGTTTCAGCCAACTTTTTTAAAAATTCGTTAGCTTAAGAATAATGCGTTTTACAATCGCGCCCGATATTAGCGCATGCGCATAAACCTAATGTCGTGCACGGAACCTCAGTGTTGAACAGTGGTGTAAGAAGGATAGCCGGGTATAATCAGACCTAAAGCCCTGCCTGCAGTATTGCAATCCACCCCTGGTTTACAACAGAATCGACGGCCATTTCACAGAAAATTCATACACGCATACCTGCATTATCCTTGTTTGCCATGGCATTTAGTCCGATGCTGTCAAACTTGGCTCCCACATGTTCATCCATCAATGAGGAAAACTAGACAAATCAAATGAACAAACGTCAAAGCTGCAATAGGTACAGGTACACCTGGATTTATACCTCAACATTTGGGCCATATACCTGTACTTGCTAATAGGCACTGGAGTAAGCTCGAGCGATACCTATAGTCCACCCAAACCACTGTTTGAAGTGTCAAGTTATTACTCATGACCTTTTTACCCTGGTTGGTCACATCGCTAAATCAAAGATTAATTCTACTTACATATGGTCCGAGCCGGGAATTGAACTCAGGCCACATTGGTAAAAAAGACTAGTGCTTTTACATACTTGCCACCCATGCCACCTATGTCATCGAGTATTGACTTGAGTTGAGTCCTTAAAAATTGCAAGAGTCAGACTTGAGTCGAGTCACTTTGGCGTGACTGAAAACAAAATAGACAGCTTTTTTTTGCTTGGAGACATTCCCTGGCTGTGTCATACCTCTTCTGCTGTTGCCTGCAAGCTGCCTCCAGTCTGACCAGACCTGTCTTCCTTCCTCATTTTCTTGCCACGTATCTTCAAAGACTTCCCGCCTTTTCTCTTTCTGGCTCCCGTGGCTCCTAGAAAGTTCATCTCCCTCTTGGAATCAGAGTCATTGTCTGCGTTAGCGTGTTCGCTGCGTTTCTTGGTTTTCTGTTTGGCTGCCTTAGCTGCCTTAGCTGGAGAAGGATGCTCTTCTAAAAAAATACGACAGACAATTTAAAGAAATTAGGGGGGGGGGGGACCAAAAATGTGTGAAGATGCAGTTTTAAACTTAAGTCTTATTCTCATTGGATTTGTTTGTCCGCAACCTTTCTGCAGAATGAACAAATTAAATCCAATGGGGGACGCGGTAGACTAATGTCCCTGTCAACTTACTGTGACTGTAATGTAGAACTACCAGGCCGAAAGTGATCGCCGAAAGTTAACAGCGCCAGCAATTCTGCTAGCTTCTCAAGGCAAATAAAGATTTTGTCGTGGTAAAACACAGTCCCAGTAGGAACACGTGGTAGAATTACGCGAAGGCGTTTCACGGTAAGTCCCGGTTCCGATAGGTTGCAGAAGAAAGCGTTCTAATAGGAACAAGGCTTAAACCTTACAACTTTTTAGGACCACATAACCACCCTAACTCCCTTGAGTGATTTAACAGCAATCTTCCTCATCTTTGCAAATTGCACCACCCAATAGTAAACTATACACCCACATGTTTTGACTGGTATTTTTGTGGTGTGCCTCGACCCCATGTAACACAATCAGTTTACAAGTGCAGTACCCACTCCAACAGATTCTAACAAAACATGCAGTTGGATTTTTAGTAGTAGTAATGATGTGCATCGATCGGGGTTGATTCGGCCAAACCGACCAGTAACATGAAAGATAAAAACCAAATCCGAAACCAATCTGAACTCACCAAACCAACCTGACCCGAAAAAAACAAATAGGCAAATGTCCTATATTTCACAAACATTGTGTCTGTTTTGTGTGTGCCAGAAATTACCCACAGCAGGTCAGGTTATTAAAAACTGTCTGTCAATAAAAAGCCATACCGTATGATACCATGACCTGAAGTGGGGCTCTGTGTTACGGGTATTTGCAATAAACGAGCACCAGACTGACCTGCTGAATCCGATTCCCCAAATCCTTCCTCGTCAAATTCATCATTGGCAATCTTGAAGTCATCGTCATCATCATCGGTAGAGTCAAAGTTCTCGTCTCCTATCTCGCTTCCTTCCTCAAAGTCCTCCTCGCTCTCACTCGAGTCATCTTTGGATGCTTTGCCCTTCTTCTTTCCTGTCTTGTCATTCTTCTTCCGTTTCACCTCACTAACAGAAAAAAAAATACAAAAAACTTGACCTAAATTTCTCAGCCAGATGGTGATCGCGAAAAAAACAAGAACAACATAAAAACAACTGCCCGATGCCAGTTGAAAACGAACGGCGTTTTTCTTGCTCTCTCGGCATAAAGTAGTGTAGAACTTCGGACAGGTCAATTAAACGATATTTACTATAACATACCACCTCCAAATCCACCCATTCGTGATAATTCAAGCAATTACCAATGGTGTTACCGACCTTTAAGAAATAACCTGATGACGTTTTTAGCTCTGTGAATGATGCATATCCCGAGAAAACAATATTCTGATATTTTGATTTTAATTCAAAATTTGCCGAGTCAAAATTTAAATTGCGACCACAATCTTATTCAGCCCACAGCAGCTACTTGCGTGTCACGCAATAAACCATCCAATTATAGTGCCCACGCACACGTGTGCGTCAAGCTAATATTTGGAAATGAAATTCTTTTGTTATTTTCTTCAAATGTGACTTTGTACCAACAAAACCCGGAAAAAGTCGCACAATGTGTTTTATTACAATGTACTCGTAATTTCGGGATGGATTTTATCATTTTTAGGTTATGGGTTTTTCTGAATTACAAACTTTGAATCTACAATCTCTTCAAATTTGAACATAATCTGTCACCCAGAAGTGTGTGTTTTTGTCTAATTTGAGAAAAAAATGTGTATATAATTAATAGGCTTTTCTGAACTTCAAATCCGTTTATCTCATACTTAGGTTGTCAGAGATTTATCACTACATCCTTTCACCAGGGGAGATAGGGTAGAGGTACATATGTAACTGATAAATCATTTTAAAGCCGAGAAACCTAGAGAATTTAATAAAAGCAAAATCTAAAAAACTAAAAATGTCAACTTGTCCGGGTTTTGTAGGAGTAGGTCACAAATGTTAGCATGCCAAAACAAATATTTTCACAGGGAGTTTAGTGTCATCGATGTCTTTACAAGCATTCAACAGTATTTTGGTTAGTTACTTTTTAGGTAGCTACAAAAAGTATATTCCACCTTTTACCTTTCAAAGCATCTTTCAACTGGTGTAAGTTCAGTTTTGTGTTTGTGGTGTAGTTGATGTAGTTCAAGCATATACGCCACGGAAACCAAAAACGTGCATATGAAAAAGGTGGCTATAATGCACGACAGGATTTCAAGTCTCTGTCCTAACCAGTTGAATGCATTTTAACATCAGTAGTCTTCAAGCTGTATTTGATATTAATTTATCGGTGGCACACAAACAATTGTTTGTATTATATCCTCAAGGATGTAATTATAATCCAAAACTCACCCAGCAAAATCCATGACATCGTCATCACTATCTTCATCAACATCTTCCAAATCCACTTTTTCTACAGCACGTAAAGAAAGAAGAAGAGATACCTTATTGATAGTGATGGAAGTCTAGTCTTAAAATCTGAGAAGTAAAGTATTCCCAGTAGAGTTAGCGCTGAGTACAAACGGTTTATCTTTTTCGCAGCCAACAGAGGAATTGTCAACAAATATTTTTAACGAAACTCGATCTGAGGCGGGTTCAGAGTGATAGTACCGGGAAGCACACCCACGCATTTCTGACAGACATTTCCAGCCTTGCTCATGGCGTGTTTATGCGTCATCCGTTTTGAATCTGGGGAAAACTTTGTGTTTATATATGTCATCCGGCGCGAACTGGTTAAGAAAGCAGAAAAAAGAGGAAACTAAATAAAAACTAATATTGATCATACAAATTCAGAAACCAATTATTTCATCAACCACTTAAACAAAAATGATGCCGAGTTCTTGGGCACAAATCTGAGTTCTTAAGGGTCTGAGTACAGGCAACGTACAAATAGTGAAAACAGTAATGTTTATATGCAATTACCCGGAGGGCTAAAGTATCTACCAACACAAAGTGGAGATAGGACTGGTTTTAAATATCCTGTAAAATTGTTCTGCATGAAGTTGTATCGATGGAAGTTCAAAATCTCAAAAAGTTCTCAAAAAGTTGAGGACAGGTAGGGATGAAGTCTTGGCCTAAGACGTCAGTGATTGACAGTGATCGTTGTGGAGCCCTAATAGTGATTGTTGTAGCACATAATCGCAAAACTGCTCTTTACGGTATGTACTTTTCTGGGACCAACGTCTTGGAAAACCTGCGAAAATGGGGCTTGAACTTTTCATGCAAATTCGACCATTGGTGTACTTCACAGTCAACTACCCATTCAGCAGTCGCGTGGGCCTGCGTTGCTTATAGAATTAGCACTGCTTCACAGTTGAAGTTCGTGCGTGCGAGTAGTGCATGTGATGAGCATATGTGACGCGCGATGATACTACAAACGGCCCAAAAGGGCTTTGTGTTTTGCACCTGCCTGCTAGTGTGTGACCATATTTGACAGATATGATTGGGTAGAGTAAGGTTGGCGTAGCCTTCTTTCCACACCTTCCACCGCTGTGACTCGGGTTCAAATCCCGCCTGGGCCAAATAGTGGATTGGATTTTCAGTCTCTGCCTGATCCCGTGGGTTTTCCCTAGAAAATTCTTCTGGGGTTTTTCTCCCGCATCTAAAACTGTACTTTCTTCTCATTGTCTTCTATCTGCAGGTTTCTTCAAGCTTGCGAGCTACAGTGCCGTGGGTACCTTTTGAGGAATCCTTGGGTTTATTTCCAGAAAGAATAAATAATAATAATAACATCTCAAGCAAGTATCTTTTCAACCCTTACCCAGAATCCTGTCAAATTCCTCATCGTCAACACTTGATGCATCACTGTCAAAGTCAAAGTCGTCATCATTGTCCTCCTTGACACTTGGCTCTTTTGGTTTGTCGGTAACTTGTTGGGGTTTCTTCCCTTTGGAGGTGAAATACCTGGAAACCAGTACGGATACATGAAGATTAAAGTACATTGTAGCATCTAGATTGATGTTGTATTACCCCTTAATGGTAGGATACACCATTTGCAAACAAATCTTACTACCAAATTATTAAGAAATATCTTACTTTAAAAGTAAATAATAATTGTAGGCATTCAGCAAAATGATTGCTCTGGAAATCCTATAATTGTTCTGAAAAATGGAATAAAATTGTATAAATTCGCGATCAGACGTCGATGCCGGTTGAAAACGAACGCCGTTTTTTCTTGTTTTCCATGGCATCCATGATTATAAAACTTTAGAGGTCAGTTAAACGATATTTACTCTAAAATACAACCCCCCAAATCCACCCATTCCTGAAAATTCAAGTAATATCGGAATGGTGTATCCTAGCAAACCCTAACACCATATGGCAAACTATACACACAAACTGTTGGACTCTGATTCTGGAGGTACATGTATGCCTAACCTAGTGTGAAATACTGTTATTTGGGGGGTCCAGTTCCCATCCTAACAGATCCCAACAAAACCTGGTGCTGGAGTTATTTAAAACCCAGATATATATGTCTAAATTCTTAACAAGTTTGATTTTACTCTAATTTTATGGTGAATCACGGGGCCGACAGATATAGCGGTTTCGTTCATACAGAATTTAGGACGGGTAAATCAGTTTTTCCTAAAACTTTGTATACATGTAGGTGACACACACAAAAATCAAACAACACTGCAATGACAATTTAACCACATGAGGGACACTTTTCGGTATGCGACCCACTTGTGAAAGAAGAGCTCATCAATAGGGATCTTCTCCTGGGACGTCCTGAGGTAATCCTTGGTGTTGACGGCCAACAGTCGTATGGCAGAGGGCTTGTAGGATTTGCCTTTGGGCTCCATGATGGATACTTTCACTGCAACAATGCAAAGCATAGGGGTCATTCCATGAGGTTTAGTGGGATGATAGGGGAAATATTTGGAGGAATTGCCGTTGATGATACAAGCATGAAATCTGACAAACAGTCAGAGTATGTCATGAGAAAGTGACTTCATGGGTTCAGTGAACAAGTACTCCCAGCCCCCACAGCGAAAACAAACGTCAAATTGGTGGTTCGAACTGCACAATGGGACTTGTTGCCATTGCCAGTAATTGGACAGTTAACCAGTTCGTGCCGGAGGACGTATTTACAAGCAAAGTTTTCCCCAGATGCAAAACGGATGATACATAAACACGTCACGAGCAAGGCCGGAAATGACTGTCAGAAGCGAGCAAGGCCGGAAATGACTGTCAGAAGCGAGCAAGGTCGGAAATGTCTGTCAGAAGCGAGCAAGGCCGGAAAGGCGTGGGTGCGCTTCCCGGTGCCATCGGTGATGTTAAAATAATCCCGGCGAGAACTGGTTAACACCGTCCATTTGCTGGTGCGGTTTTTAAATCTTCAATGCGCGCTAGAGCTTGACAAGCTCACGGCTGCATGTAGCGATCTGCATGCCACACAAATTTTGCAGGCGTATGCGGAATCCGAAGCTACACCTGTACTGAGTACCGTACCAGTCATAATCTCTCACACATTTTAAAAATATGGAACAGCAGCTCGTAATCATTGTTATTAATGTATTATTGTCATTTATTCATTTTACAGTTTACGAGTTGCCCGCATGGATTAGCCAAAAGTTGTTCATTGTCAATTTCACAAAATGTCAAAACATTTGCCCAAAGTGGGAAAACATTGTCACACCTTTTACTACATGTACTAATGAACAAACATTTTCATGCCTTTTCACAAAACCGGAGAAATATGTCCACGTTTTTTAACACAGGTGGACACATTTGCGCGCGAAATGTGAGAAGGGAATGTGATTGAGAAATAAAATTCTTTTTCACAAATTGTCTCATTCCTCTCAATTCCAAAACGAATAAAGCATTTCATGTACTCAAAATTCGGGAGGGAATATCACTGACCCTTCTCCGATTGCTTCTTGGGGTTTCTGTACACAAAGCGATCCAGAAAGCGCATCTGAGTGAAATCCTGCAGGGGGTTGCCCATGTAGTGCACCTTGAGACCCTCACGTATGGTCTTAGCGAAGAGCGCCACCGAGGGATGGTAGTGGTTCTCAAGCTGTCAACAATCAAACGACCAAAAGGAAAAAAGGAATTTATCGGAGCAAAAGAGTCTGCATTTTTGAAAAACATGGAATACAGAGTGTCTCTAAACAAAAGTTTACCCATTTTTACATTCATATTATCGCAAAACGACTGAATATTTCAGAAAAAGACAAATGTCCATGAAAAGGGTACAATGTCCTCTGTCTAATGGTGTTCATTATGACAATGTCATAGATGACTGAACAGTTATGAAAGACACTGAAATCAGCACTGTGATATTAGTTGTTTACTTGACTGGCAAAGTTAATACAAGTGGTTTTTAAGGACAAGTTATTTTGCCGTTTCTTGTGTACAGTCAGACAGGCCTGCATTATGTAATGGGACAAGTTTAAACCTTAATAAGGGCGTAGACGAACTAGAAGGCCAGACGAACACATCCAAGTGATAATAGAGAAGATTGAACGGAACCCAAGGATAAGCACCAGGAGGAATGGTACAGGAATACCTCGTCTAACCTTCAATAGTATCACAAGACTGAATCTGAACCTCCATTCTTATCACAACCTTGTTCAACATCAATTTCAAACCAGCTGACTGTGCAAGAAGAAGACGCCTTTTTTACGATAGTTTGTGGATAAATATCACAAAGATCCATAGTTTCTGCAGTTCCTAAGCCTCGGAGATGAGGCAGCTTTTTCCATTAATCGGAAGGGGAATTTTCATAATGAACACATGCACGCTGAATTCCATCATCCACCAGATTGTTCTTATATAACAAGAAAATGAGTAGGGAGAAAGTAAAAGTGTGGATTAGACTTTGCGGTAATAGGTCATTGTTAATCTGACGATGACCAGCGATGGAGCAGATCTTTCCTAGACAGCGACATGGAGCCTTCAGATGGGTGTGATGGGCTCAAGACGAAGCCCAATCAAACAGACTTGTTGCTGTGAGGCATCGTCTAGCAGAGCTTTCTGGTAACAGGGCAATTGCAGAACACCAACCAAATTAAATGGCCTCCAAGACTTCTTCTATTGGGGTCACTTATTTTTAGACAAATTTTCTATCACACTCCCAGCTAACATTCCGGAGTTAAGAGCCCGAATAGTGGAACAAGTTAATCATCTCCACCAAGACCATGGGAAGAGGCGGCAGTAAGGTTTTGTTACTGACGTGTATGACTACCGATATCCATTGGAACCGTGTATGCAATACCACGAACACGCATCACAGAAGCTCCAAAAGTGATGACGTATATGCGATGCGATCAAGCAAAATCAGTCTGAAGTAGGCACTGGTCATTTAGGGGATTTTTACATATTCTTTTGTAGCGTACTACAGGCTCCATTTCAGTGAAAACCCCATGTGAATACGACCTTTGGTTAAACAATTACAACCATTTGAACACCAGCACGTTAAAAATAAAGAAACTGAGAAAATCAAGTTTTTGTATCACTTCCCTTCTGAATTTGGTTAAAAGAGGATTTTTATGTAAAAAGAGGATTTTTATGTAAAAAGAAAAATACTTTCCCCTTCTGTTTTTGTAAAAAAGTCAATTTAGATTTTTCCACCCCTACAAACATATTTTGGCCCTATCTCACAACAAGAATTCCGACTGATTTTGCTTGATCCCATCACATATGTGACCTGTCACCACAAAATGAGAGTAAAGTCATACAATGTGATTTGGAGATATGGCCATCCAAAGTCAAAATATGAAGGGGTGGTCAATTTTGAGATTTTGCGTAATTTGGAAAGCCTAAGTCCTCCTCTACATATCCCTGTTTTTTGGGTGCAATCAGATGATCGAAAACCTCTTAAATTACGTGATTTTGAGTGGTGTTTGCGTAGTTAGTGTTTGGATTAAAGTCCATCAGTGGTCTAATTAACACGGTAATTAAATATGCAAATTAGGTCTCTGTAACTGTCCCACGTTTTCGAAATTTTGATATTATGTTGATTATACAATAGTTTGTATGTGTGGGAAGTTTCAAGAAGAAATGATGATTAGAACATAGCCGTTGCTATGCTCAACCGAACCTTACTTGTCCTGTTTGGCAATCTTTTGTGTGTTTTGTTTAGGATAATTATAAGTAAGTTTTCTCACAAACACGTTTTGTGAAACCCGTGACTTTATGGAGCGCTGTAAAATGTATTTATCGCAAAACCCCCAAGTATTATATACCATTGGAAAGCTCTCTTTCTCAAGAAATTGAAAATACCAATATCTCAATTTTCAATTTTTCCGACTTTACTCTCATATTGTGGTGACAGGTCACATATAAGTAAAGCGTATCGGTATTTGTGATGCTGAGAAACCTCCCAAATAAACTCACTTTGGTCAGTTCCCAAAAGACACTTCCCTCAGCACCGCAGAACTGTGGATTTCTGTTGGCTGGGTCGTACCGCGTCTTCTTGTCTGGATTGACAAGAACAACAAAATTGCAAACAGAGTTAGGACCATGCGACCCCAAGTGTGATTTGCACTAGCGCTACATGTAGAGAGTGGAACGCATGTCGAGATATGAAGCTGTATGTTTTGTGTTTGCTCTCATTTTGCAGTTTGCACATTTGTGAGGCGTTCTGGCACAGGCATAGTGGGGGAAACTGCAAAATAATGAATAATGGTGATTTATTTTTATTTTCAGATGTATTGATATTTGTAATCTTTGGTATGCCTACTACTATAGTTTGTAAAGAAATAGTGTGGAAGTAGTGAAATAAACGTTTTTTTAAGGAAAAACAATTCACATTTGTTCATATCACATGTACAAAACTCGAAACTTAAAAGGCCTTTTTCTCAATACATGTATTTTACTTTTGCGACATGTTGATAAATGCAAACTTTAAACAGCTATAAGTTGGTAACGGAATGTCCGATTGAAGCGCAACAAAAAGCATTGTAAGGAGAATGTTATCCTCTTTTCTGCCCAGTTTCGTCAGAACCCCTCACATTTTCGCTTTCTTTCAGAATCACACATTATTACCACATGTTGTTACCACAAACTACTTACCAAAAGTAATGCATCAAGAGAGCGTAGATACGTGCACTATATAAAAACTGCCTATTATTATTATTATTATTATCCAGTTCACGCCGGAGGACGTATATATACGCAAAGTTTTCCCCAGATTCAAAACGGATGACGCATAAACACGTCACGAGCAAGGCCGGAAATGTTGGTCAGCAGCGAGCAAGGCTGGAAATGTCTGTCAGCAGCGAGCAAGGCTGGAAATGTCTGTCAGCAGCGAGCAAGGCTGGAAATGTCTGTCAGCAGCGAGCAAGGCTGGAAATGTCTGTCAGCAGCGAGTGAGCAAGGCCGGAAATGCATGGGTGTGCTTCCCGGTACCTCCGGCCTGAACATGCCTTGGATCCAGCGCCTCGGCTCGGTGATGTTAAAATAATCCCGGCGCGAACTGGTTAAGTACAAGGACTGCAAAAGTGTCATGATGTTTAAATACTTGACAGTTTTAATCGCTATTGTAATTTTCAAAAAATTTATGGTTTAGGGAATTCATATTTTTAAGTAACTATTGTGACTCTGTTCTATTTTAAAGTTTTGTGTTCATAAATGCTGATTTGTTTTTAAAAAATGCGGTTCTTGTAGTCTAGTACTTTTGTAGCTTGACTTTCTTCGGACGAAATCAAGAAATAAACGGAATTCAGAAAATTATCCAGTTAGGAATCCAGCCCCCCCCCCCCCCCCTCCCCCACCCCCCTCCCCCCCCTGCCCACGATTTAAATAATTGCTGTGACTCGATGTGACGCGGCGTAACTCGAGTTACGACATGTAACGCGTCGCATCTCGCGAAGTGTCATGCGATCCATTTCACAATTCTTGCAATGCGTTGAAAACATAGCAACTTCATTGACAACAGTTTGGAACATGTCGTAAGCTACAACGGTTCTTTGGGTCGTCGTAAAATAAGATGTGTCTTTTCATAGCAGGTTTTATGCCGGATAAAAATTATTAAAAAAACTAAAACACCGACACAATGTGTTAGCAGTTGTAAATAAACCATTCATCCTACTCAATATAATTCAACTTAATTATTGCACTTGCAATTTCAAATTAGCTAGAAGTCCACAGCCAGCATTTTTTTAACTGCATCATACCTCAGCCATTTCGATTTACGTTTTGTAAACTTTCCGAGAAGAATTAATAAGTACATGTACATATAACTGTCACCTATGACGCGTCACACATACAATGTGTTTCGTGAAATGGATTTGAGGGCACGTCGCAGCGGCGACGCATCGTAGGTATACGATGCGTTGCAGCGCTGCGATGCAACGCAAGTTACAAGAAGTTTCGTGCACACTACATGTAGTTGGGTTGCGTAACAAAATTGCAAATACAATATATTATATTAAGTATATTTGATAAATTGGGGGAAGTGTTTGAAAACAGTCAGGTTTTTCCCAATGACTGCCGGCCGGCAATACTTATAGAGCCTTCTAATTATAGTACTTTCATTCACATGAAAGGTGGAGTGGGGTGCTCAGGCTCTGTGTGTGAAGGATATAGGAATTTGTTTTCAGCGTGCGACTTATTGTTTGTGGCTACACTTGACTGAACAGTTAAATACTGGCCCGTCGGTACTTTGCACCCGTACGTAACAAGTCAAATTAAGACACTACCTGGGTTTTTGATCTTGTGATGCACCCACGATGACACGGATTCCGACAGGCCTTTTTCGACATCTGTCTGTCCTTTCTTGTTTGCTTTGGTGTTATCTTCGTCAATATCAACAAAGTTCTCCTCATCATCAGAGTCCTGTGAAGTAACATTACTAATACTTAACGTGACACTTGATGCACATTGAAAATATAAATTACACTGAATGTGTTGGAAGAATTTGGAGAATGTGTATTTTTTGCACAAAAAAAGGTCTTGGGGGTTAAAAGTTAAAGGTAGTATAAATATTTGCTTTTGCTGTAAATTTGTTAAATGAATAGGCTAGGGCTTTCATATTTTTAGTAAATATTGTTACATTGACCCCCCAAAATGCTGTTGTCTGGTCTCGAGTTCCTTCGGACAAAACAGCGCAATTAATATAGAAGTAAGGAAAAGTCAAAGTGAACAAAGAAATTGGCAAGGCAGGACTCGAACCTGCTACCTCCAGGATACTGGACAGGCGCTCTACCAACTGAGCTATCTTGCCCTGTGTTGGCGGTCTCCCAAATTGTCAGTATCTTTGTTCGAGAGAGCTAGTCAGAAGTCATAAACATCAGAATGTCGTGTGGCCAGGGATCACACCCAATTTTACGATACAACCTGGGAAGCGACATTGTGAGGATCACTCAATGAGGATACGACTTTTTATTATATAATACACAAATAAACCACAAGGGAAACTGACTAGGTAAACTTGAAAAAATTTAAAAGTGAACAAAGAAATTGGCAATGTGGGACTTGAACCGGCGACCTCCGGAATACCGGACCGGCGCTCTACCAACTGAGCAGAAAATTATTTTAAAATATCGGGTAAGAAAACATGAGTAGTTGACTTATACCTATTCATGGATGTGCAACCGTGTTGCAAATAAAACGTGAACTATTATCTAAATTTAATAAATTTGGGGTCATGTTTGAAAATATTCAGGTTTTTCTAAACAACGATGATAAATTGTTAATTGACCTTACCATAGCATCCATGGCTGCACTACGGAGTGCGGGTCGTAGATTCATTATCTCCGAGACGAGGAACAGTGCACCGCAGACAAACGGTGGCTGCTGAGTTGAGCACATCTGCAGAAGCCGCTTGACAAATGCCTAAAGGGGTGAAGTAATGGCCAAAATATATCACCATGCATGCAAATACAAGGTCAGACTTGAACTAGTAAAACATAGGGGTGCGCATTGGAAACGGGTACTCGATTACCCAATCGTAGATGTCAGAAACTGATTTCAGATTATGGCATCGAGTACCGGTAACCAACTTTACAAATTACCTAATAACTTCTCGGCCAATGAAAAAAAGACAATGAAAAAGAAAGATTTTGACAATCTTTTCTGCAACGATCATCTCAATAACCACTAACAGCTTATTGCATGCTTGTTTAGGGTTCATGGCATAATACATTCTTTGATAACCCAAACCTAGCTAACTCACTTAAGCAGTTCGCGCCGGAGGACGTAAATACCGTGTACACGCTAAGTTTTCCCCATTTTCAAAACGGATGAAGCATTAACACGTCACGAGCAAGGCAGGAAATGTCTGTCAGCAGCAAGCACGGCCGGGAATGCGTGGGTGTGATTCCCAGTACCATCGGCCTGAACCCGCCTCGGATCGAGTTTCGTTAAAAATAATCCTGCGTCTCGGCTTTGTGATGTTAAATAATCCCGGCGCTAACTGGTTAATTTTATCGGTGTTGTTTGTCTACTATACAACTAAGCAGCAACTTCCAAGATTTGAATTTTGGGTTTCTTCGACAGTAACCCGGGTACACGTACATTTTTCAGTAAGGTACTCGGTTCCTGTACTATCCATAGTAAAACAGGCCAAAGGTATGCTCAGTGGAAGTCTTGGGCCAAGACACTGCTGTGTACATACATTAAAATATCCCCTAGTGCGTGTGTGATACTTCTGCGAGTAATTGCAGTCATTTTTTCTTCGTCTGCGTACTCCAAACCACCAAAAAGCAGCCATGAGTTTGCAAAACAGTTTTGCTTCGTCTAGTGTGCTACTGTAGGAAATTCAATCGTTTGGTTGGGAGTAATAATGAAGGGTTTGGAACGCATACCACCACATCAACACCACATCAACACCATATGGCAAACTGCAAACACAAACTGTTGGAGGTATGCCTAACCCCGTGTGAAAGACTGTCAGTTTAGGGGTCCAGTAACCATCCTAACAGATCCTAACCAAACCTGGTGTTGGAGTTTGACTGGATGGGTATTGTTGGGGTTAATGATAATACAACAAGTTTGCCATCTTTCATTTCTAACAACACAAAATTCAAACCCTTGTGGGCCTTTTCCTCAGTTTTTTGTTTACTGTTTGACATAAATGCAAACTTTAAAAAGGCAAAACTCATCAACGGAATGTCCGATTGAAGTGCAACAAACATAGTCAGGTAGCTTAATGTTACTGGTATATTTAGGGATTACCGTTACCAGGCGGATAAAAGCACCATAGTTGGCATAAAGATCCCTTAATAGGGCATAAGTAAAATGATCAAAATAAACTTTTCCAAAATTAAAAAATATATATATATATATCCCCAAACATGGGAACAAATACACGCCAGGTATTTACGATTTATGCAAAATGGCATATTGTTTTTAAAAACTCCGGAGGGCTCCTAGGCTAATATTAATAACTAGGCCCTAAGGGTTGTTCATGACAAATATGGTGCTTGTATCTGCCCGGTAACGGTAATTTTATTAAGCCACCTGACTAACAGTACTGTAAGGAGAATGTTATTCTCTTTCCTAACACCGCAAACCCTCATTTCGATATCTGCTCAGTTCTGTCTCACCTTGCCAGAACACCTCACACATAGCACGATTTGTCTAAACAAGATTTGTAGGTTTTGTTGGTCGGGTCAGTTCATGCGACACTGTAGAAAGTGTTTAAAACTGGCCGTTGTTTTATCGGCCGTTCAAAACAACTCGACCAAAAGCAATGGCTCAACTGTCTCTATAAGGTGTTCAGGGTTCTAGCCACGGTGAGCGGCGCCGGGCGGTACCGCCCGGTACTGCAAATTTTCGCCCCGGCTCTTGGGTTCAAATTGGCTGTGCCGCCCGGCGCAATTTGTTTAAATTTTTTAGTTTTTTTATTTTAATCAAATTATGAGCACAAAGGAAAGAGAGGAGATACAAAGTCACGTTAATCATGTTCATGTAGTAATTTATTTTATTAACTTAGTTAGACTTTCACAGAAACATGCAAAAATTAACTGGACCCCCGGCCGTGTAGGAACGAGTGCTCGGCTCGCTGCGCTCGCAACGCTTTGCAATCTGATAATTTACCCGGCACTAAAAAGGTCCTAGCTAGAACCCTGAAGGTCTTTATGAATTAGTGTTAAAAATGGGATGTTTGGAGTCTCGGGTGCTCCTGCATGAAGAACTGATTATCTTACTTTGATTCTACTGATGATTGCATCAGCTTTCATGGACTGGTAGAGGAGATTCAGAAACATTGCCTGTCGAGGGGAATGCTCAATACTCCGATCCAGCAGCTTGCTGTACAGAGCCGAGTAGAAGCGATCTGAGATGGCTTGCCTGACCCATAAAGGAAGTAAGATACAATGAATCATCTGGGGGCTGATTTCATAGTGCTGTTAACACTAGGAAAGGGCATGTGATATTGCATTCAAAGTGGACACGACCAATAGCAGGATGTGAGTTCAACAAAAGAATTCAAAAATCACATCCAAATGCTTTAAATTCACATTCACATCAAATTCACATTGTTTACATTGGTCGTTGATTTATTTGGACAATTACTGGATATCTACCGCAATTATTTTCCTGGATGCCTAGAATCATTATTTACTTTTAAAAAAAGGAATATATTTCTTAATAATTTGATATTAAAATTTGTCAATATCTGCCAAAGAAAGGTGTATCCCACCTTCAATTCGGTCACATTTTGTTTAGATGTAGTACTAACCTGGTATCCAGAACCTGTTTAAGTAGCAGCAATGCTTGTATAGAAGTGTTGAAGGGTGCAATGTGGACCACTTTAAACAACGCGTCAGTCTGTTCCCCTACTCTCTCATCTCCAACTATGAAAAAAACAAATCCGGTTAAAGGCATTATTCACAGGTCGGCCATCATACATTAAAAACGATGCAAAATCTTAATTTTTGTAACTTGCAAATAGACAAGAAAATAATGAAATAACGTTAATTACAAATTAATGATGAATAATTTTAAATTTGTGATTAATGATCAGGCTTCGAAATAGTACTAGCCCGGCGTACAAATTCTACCGAAACCTGCCCTGGGCTACCCAGACCCACTTCCTTGGTTGCCCGGTGGGCTAGTGAAAATTCAGTAACCTACCTGTAAAGGTTTAGATCAAAATACATGTTAAAATTGTTATTGTGCTTCATTGTTTCCATTCTAGTCAAGGTTCCTGTTGTGACAAGGTGATCTGCAAAGTCCAAAGGACCTCTTACTAACGAGGTTTCACTGTACAAATAACTAAAATAAAGTGAAAACTGAAAAGAGGCCAATTGTTTACTTTTCACATTTTTCGGTCTTTCTTCGGGCCTTACACTAAATGCGACATTTGGTTATTTTCAAAAAAATAACCGTAAGCGTAACATCTTTGTAAATGCCGACAGAAAGCAGCATATTCAGCCTGGCTTCTGATACTGACCTGGACACCAAAGGAGCTAAAATTAGTGAAAGTCAATGTTTTGAAACCGTTTAAAAAACATTGTTGCAAGATCTTGTAAAATTACCAACCATTTGAGTATGGGTAAGCCCTGTTAACTCCAGTCAGTACAGCTCCCAGCATCTTCTGGTCGGTACTTTGTTTCTTCATGCAAGCCTGTGTATTAAACAACCGGAAAACATCCGTTGGAAATTTAGCAGGACAAAAACATTGACCTTCACAAATTATGTAACAATCAGTACATCAGTGCAAAAGTTTACATATTCACATTTTTCTCAGTTGTGTAATTTGAACTTCAAGAAAGTAATCAATATGCCAACATGTCATATATCCAAAACGGGAGGGGCTACGGAGCTCTATTATACCAAATGAAAGCTGACGTTGTGAGCTTTCCAACCATGTATATAATTCAATTTCACTGTTATGTGACATAATGCCCATTATTGTGGAGTGGGTCACCCCTATTAATAAATAAAAAAATGACTACGTGCCAAAAAAGTCAGAAAAAGAATATTCTGAAGAAAAAAAATTGAAAGAAAGGAATCAAACCATGAGGCATTTTGTGGACCATGGACCGTCATATTTAATGCTTACCTTGAAGAATGAGAAGTAAACAACGATCAGTTTAGTAGCAAGATCGGGCTCATCGTGACTCAAGATTAGCTGGTTTAGAAAACAGACGGCATAGTACCTTGGATGCAAACAAAAAGTAAAAGGCAAAATTATGCAATAGATTAAAAAACAAAAGAGTTGTTATAACATATCCAAATACCACAAACAAAAAACGTGTTAAAGGTAGGATACACCATTTAGTCTACTGGGATTTCTGAAAAAAGGCTCTGTATAAGGTTCAAGGGGCATTTTGGGGTAAAAGTTGGGAACCAGACTTTTAAGCATAATTCAGGTATGCTGAATCCGATAAACCCGGTTCCCAAGCGAAATTTTGATTTTTTGACCGTCTAATTTGCATAATCAAAATGGCCGCCAAAATGCCAATTTGGGACACTTTTGAATCATTTTCTGCAACAACTCTGTAAGCAGGCAAGTAGAAATGACAAATGAAGTGTCTATACCAATATTTTGAGTGTCAAACAATATGATAAACGCATTTCTAAAGTAACTAATGATAACCTTATTCATAAATATGCAAATTAGCCGCCGCCATTACAGACAAATAATTTTCTCCAATTTGTCTGTAACTTGACAAGTAAACACGACAAATGAGGTGTCTAGACATATGTTTTGAGGGTAAGACTAAAGAGTGGGTGATAAGGTTAACTCTCGAGTTAGGCAGGATCGAAAAATGGTTGAGATAAGCTATAAAATCACCCATTCAAATGTGACATTCCTTACAACATTCAATTTTTGAGTGTTGCCAATTCTTATACTTCAAATGCTGAGGAGTACAAAAATGCGCTTTATTTTGCGGTATAACCTTCAAAAAGTAACAAAATATCAATTAATTTGTACTAATAGACTTTAGGCCTTAGAGGTATTTAAAAAAAATACCGGTAGGTAGGGGATGAATCCAGAAACTGTGTCGGAGAATCAGCCAATCACAACTGGTTTTACATATGAATCACACCTACACATGCTTGAAGAAGTTAATCTTCACATATATTTGAAATAAAAACATTCTAGATTTATTATATATTGTTTCTGTTAGTTTGACCATTTATACATCCAGGGGAGCTATAACAAAGTAAGCAGAACAGTGTGTTCGACAGATCAGAGGATCAGCCAATCACAGTAGCTCTTTCATTGGTGTTGAGAACCATGATTGCATCCTAGCCTGTGAGTGTTTTGTTACAATACACGGTGTTTGAGAGCTTATATCTCTTGGCTTAGTAGTGATCCACTTTTGAACAATTGTATACAGGAGTCTTTTATAAGGTTTAGGGATATTGGTAAGTATTTTAGAATAGGAGATTAAAAACAAAGGGCTATTGGAGGGAGTAAAAACTCCAGCATGTGATCATAGGCCAATAAATGACAACTTTGAAGCCTTACCTCAATTTATAATTGTTTTGATTTGCAGACGATGATGGATCAGTAGTTAACCTAAAGATTCATTCGCCTGTAGATTACGACTTGTGCATATTCTGCCAAACTGCAGCCAGTATTATTCCTAGTCAAGCTAGTGACCATGGGCTCGCAAAAGTCAGGCTTGCTGCCGGTACCAGAAGAAAGTTTAGAGACGTTAAGAATATCGATTTGATCGACCGTCTTCAGAATGTTTTGGATTCTGCTGAAGCCCAAACTCTTGTGTGGCACAAAATGTGCTATGCCCACTTCACGGACAAAAGTAAACTTGAACGTTTGCAGAAGACACAGGCAGTGGATTCAAAACAAGAAGCAGGTTGCAGCAGCAGTGGTAACCGACGTTTATTGCGAAGGCGTGTGGAACCAGTAAACTGGAACTTATGTATTTTCTGTCAAACTGTTGTTTTGAAGTCAAAAGCACGGCTGATCTCAGTAATGACAAAACAAATGAGCGACTAGATAATTCAAGCCTCCTCTCTCGACTACATCATTGGCCTTTCGATTGGCCGGAGTGATTGACCTAATTGCGGCTGAAGCCAAATACCATTTGACGTGTCTCAGAGCATTCACCAGATCTACCACCAAAACAAAGCAGGACTCAGACAATACCGACCTCGCGATGGTATGGCTATGCAAAGAGTTGCATCAATCAGCAGACAAAGGACATGTTATCCTATTGAATGACGTCTGGGAACGGTATGAGGAGCTTGCTGTAGAATCGTCAATCACGATTCAACCGTCTTACTACAGTAGAAGGACAACATTCAAAGAAAAGTTGCAGTCACAGCTGGGAGACATTTTTAACTTCTTCCAACCTCTTGACAGAAGCACATCTGAGAGAACAACCATGCTGATTCCCACAAAGTATCAGCATGCTGCAGTTTTGCAAATGAAGGAATTTGAGGAGAGCGAGGAAATATTGCCTCAATATGTGCCTCAGGATGACATTTTTCTATCACTTGTACATGTAGCGCTGAAAATTCGGGAAGACATGATGGAAACTCCTGGTCACAAAGGTTTCTCTGTAAGTGAAGATGAAGCGATTCCATGCATTCCCGATACTTTATATATGCTACTGAGACTAATCTTTGGTGGTCAAGAGGCGCTAGCAGAAGACAGTTCTGAAAACAATGAAGATCTAGCCCGAAGCAGAGTTCTGAGTGTAGCACAGGATCTTGTTTACGGTGTCAGTGGGGGCAGAAAATGGACTCCCAAACATATTGGTCTTGCCAATACACTACATCAAGCCACGAGATCTAAAGATCTGGTGGAGTTATTCAACAAGGCAGGTCACTGTTTGAGCTATGAACAGGTGTTGCAAGTAGACACTTCCTTAGCTGAGAACCCTCTTAAATCTATGGACCAAGCAACTGGGGCCATTATACCACCAAACATTGTAGCCAACAAATTTATCCAATACACTACGGATAACATTGACATTCTTGATGAGACACTTGATGGAAAAAATACTTTCCATGCAACCCAAATGGCAACATGGCAACGAGGGCAACAAGCAGATGCTGAACTTGAGATGCTAGAGCCATCTACTAGACATACACTGATCGTGCCAGATGTCCTGGAGAACCTGTATCCTGTCAATATAAATCCTGCCACAAGTGAGCCAGTATTCACAGCCCCTGTTGACAAGGCCTGGTTCACGAAACCCGAAGAAGACAGTGATTGTGCAAAGCGAGCACAAGCAACGGACATGGCTTTCTTCCTGCGACGTCAAGAATCTGACACTAAACCGTCCTGGACAGTATTCAATCAGTCAGTCTCATCAGAAGAACCAGAGCAGACAGCAGTAGGATATTTGCCCATAATTCTTGCTCCGGCGCATGAGTTAGATACGCTAAATACAGTTGTAAAGAGGTGCATTGCGATATCTTCACATTTTGGCCAGGAGCATACAGTCATTACAGTGGACCAAGCACTATTCTGTAAACTCATGGAACTGAAGTGGTCCGTCGAAGAATACCGGAATAAATTAATCCCTCGCCTTGGTGGGCTTCATACCGCGATGAACTTCCTGAAGGCGATGGGAGATCACATGGCTGGATCTGGTTTAGCTGAAGTGTGGATAGAGAGTGGATTGCTGGGAGAGGGTGCTGTGCAGCTTGTCCTGTCAGGAAAAACATACAAGGCTATTAGAGCTCACAAACTTACCTTGCAAGTCCTGTGGAGGATTTTGTTGCCAATCTTTCTCTTGTTTGCTGCAAAGTCAGACAAGGAATGCCATGATGAAGTTTCTGCAATGGCTGCAGATGACAATCCCGAAAGAATTCCAGAGCTGATAACATTTCTGAAGCAGGAACGGTTTCACAAGCTTCTAAATGATTTCACTGCAAGCAAATCTGAAGATGTAAACTTCGTCTTCTGGTGGAACTACATGGACATGTTCTCAATACTGTTGAAATTCACCCGAGCTCAACGTGATGGAATCTGGGACCTTCATCTCCACGCCTTCAGTCTGATGTTGCCATACTGTAAGCGGTATGACCACCTCAACTACGCAAGATGGGGCCCAGTGTATATAGCCGAGATGCACCAACTTCCAGAACCTGTGTTATTGGAGTTTCAAAGGGGCAACTTTGTTGTCAAGCGTTCTGTTCAAAAGTTTAACCAAGTAGATCCCGACCAAGCCATGGAGTGGGTAAATGGCACAGGAAAGAAAGGAGGTGGCATCATGAAGACAACATCAGCGCTTTGTCGATGGACCCTTTCGTATAATCTGAGGTCTCACATTGCAGCTGAAACCCATGCAATGTACAACCACTGCCTTAGCAAAACACGTGTTCACAAAGAAGCGACCACGTCACGGCAAAAGCGGGACAACGACGATGAGATGGCATTGCTCTCAGCCTTCCAAAGATTCAAGGTGTTTGCATCAGTTTCGCCAGGGTCATTTTGCAGATATCAAAAATATTTACTACCGAATTATTAAGAAATATCTTACTCATTTGAAAGTAAATAATGATTCTAGCTAGGCATCTAGCAAAATAATTGTGCTAGATATCTTCTAATTATTCCGATTAAAAAAAAAAAACTTAATAAAATATTACATAAGAATAACAAAGATAACATAAGAATAACTGCTCGACGCCGGTTGAAAACAATCGCTGTTTTTAGTGCTTTTCTCGGCATCTATGATTGTAAAACTTCGGACAGGTCAGTTAAACGATATTTACTATAAGATACAACCCCCCAAATCTACCCATTCACGATAATTCAAGCAATTACCAATGGTGTATCCTACCTTTAAATAAACACATAAATTTGCCACAACATGACACCATCCTTTTATCAACCTTTTCATCAACCTAATACCCGAGTCACATGGAATGTTCATTTATACCACTATTGGTTGTTTTTTGTGGTAATACTGTACACTTTATGTGTTATCTAGTGCTGGGCCAGTAGTGGGTTTTTCGACTCGAGTACTCGGACGGAAATTACTCGCAAGTAGTCGAGTACTCATAAGTAGTTACAAGATTTCTCATAAGAGTAGAACGACTGATACACGTTAGTCAGGGTTGTAGTGGAGTCCCTGTAAGTCCGTTCACAAGTCCTTTCGTGAAGCCAGTCACAAGTTCCTTCATAAAGGCAGTCATAAGTAACTGGATGAACAATGACAAAGGAATGCTTTTGTCAAAGCTGATTTGAATAGCTTGGTTTTTTTTTTATTGGAACTGAACGACTTGTGATGGACTTGCAGGGACTTACAGGGACTGGCAGGGACTTGTGATGGACTCGACTACATCCCTGACGTTAGTACAGAATCTGCAAAGTAGTTACTTTTTTAAAGGTTTTTTTTTTCCAATAAAAACTCTGCAGAATTCCGTGGAATTCCGTGGAATTCCCCTGTTGCTGGCCAACTGTCTACAGACTACGTGGGCAGCATCACCAAATGAGCCTGTTGGTCTCCCAAGAAAGAACCCTAAATGTATAAAGTCAACTCTTTAAAAACAAATTGCTACTGGATCGTGACAATCTGGATCGAATCGGATGATCTTGTAGGGTTCATTTTTCATGTAGACAGATTCCCCGTCTATCCAAACTTGGTTTTCAGGTCGGAGGTACTGCAAAAAGACCGTTCCGTTTTTTGTTTTGACCACTCTGTATAACTGACATACAGATCCGCAAACGTTGGCTCATCTCTTGACGTTGCCGGCCGCAATGATTGTGCATGGTTGTCCAGCTGCAGCACAAATTGGGTCACCCCTTTCCCATATTTTGGATTGAGGATCAACTGTTCAACAGCCGTGGGAACGATGATGATCCTAACTGTTGAATAGTAAATCCCATCCATGGGACTTTTTGAGCTGCGGCGGGATTGAGAATACTAATAAATGTCACGTGATGCGAGTTCCACCAATGAAATGAACAGGATCTGTATGTCAGTTAAAGAATAACGGCTGGCACAAGATGGTGAATGGACCAGTGAGAAGTTGGCTCTAGATCATAAATATGTGACCCACTCTGCAAAAATGAGTCTGATGTGTTAAAAATGTTTTTTTTTTCAATTTTACAGTTGGTCAGAAAAAGAAGGAAATAAGCTTTCATTTGATATTATGGCACAACTCTGTGGTGTAATGCATCGGTCTTTTACAATTTTGGGAATTTTTTTTTTTCTCTGTTATATTCAAAATGTCTGAAAAGAAATGAAGATTTACAATTGTAGTGCTTCATCAGATGCTATGGTAAGAGAATGACAAAACCTGTATTAAATTTAATTTAGGGACCAAAACAATCTTTTCAATCAATCAGATCTGAAAATATAGGTGTCGGAGAAACCAAAATGACTTAAAACAAAAATCTTATTTGTTGAAAAAACAATCACCTCTGAGACAATAAACGGCCCTTTATGTAAAAATGTATTTTCCGACATTAGACTCGTTTTTGCAGAGCGGGTCACATATGTACGAGGTATAATATAGTGCACTTAATACCCCCAACTGAATGTCTAGGATGTTAGGTTCAATATCTCAGTAGGACTAACCATGGACAGTTTGTCCAACAGTCTCGGGTTCGAGTCTCGGGTTCGAGTCCCGGCATGTACCATACTTACTGTGCTTTGGAGCTGACGTTTGCTCGGTAAAGCAACGCTTCTACCTCGGTGACTACCACACCTTTCATGTTGGTGTGCAACTCAACTGTAAAAGTAAACCATAAGAGTATTGGTCCTATTCATCTATGCCGATGATAGACTTTGCCAAAGACCACTGTATTCGACAGTGCGCCCTCTAACAACACGATATATATTCCTTTGCAAATTGCTTAAATGGGGCGTGACCTTTTCATGCAAATTCGACCATTTGAATATAGGCATAGCATCTACACACAGTCAACTATCATTCAACGGTCGCGCTGGCATATCTAAGTAGCGCTGCTTCACAAAGGAATTTGTGTGTGCGATCGCCGATTGGCTCCCTAAAAAAGCTTGCGGAGAAAAAAGGAAAAAGTTAGACCGCTAGAAGCATTTTGCAAAGACATATGTGTGAACGAGGGAGATGGTCTATAATCGGGTCGTTAGCGGGCGCACTGCGTGAAAGGAATAGGTGACGTACACGATCGATTAAACGCATTCGTCTTTGGCAAAGACTATGCCGATGACTGTAAATGTGACTGTCCACGACGAACGGGCTGTAAAGTAAGCATCTTGATGTTTTATGATATTCAGAGAAATGAAATCTACAAGAAATAAGCTTTAAATGATGTATTACAAGACATAGTTGGTATTTATGGTTAGCTACAACAAGTAACACTGAATATAAAAATTCTTTGTTTTTTTATTGTTTTTCACAGATTTTAATGGTCTTTTTCTTAAAATAAGCTCTAGCGACTTTACAGCCCTTTTGTCGTAGATAGTCACAAATAAGGTAATGCAACACTATCATCTAGTGACAGTTCAAATGACACTTCAAAAGGCTGTTTACTTAAAGGTAGGATACACCATTGGTAATTGCTTGAATTATCATGAATAGGTAGATTTCGGGGGTTGTCTTTCATAGTAAATATTGTTTGACCGACCTGTACGAAGTTTTACAATAATGGATGTCGAGAAAAGCACAAAAACAGCGTTTGTTTTCAACCGGCGTCGAGCAGTTATTCTTATGTTATTTTTTTTTTTTTTGCGATCCCCGTCTTTTTTATGGATTTTTCTTTAAAAAAATCTATTTTTCAGAATAATTACAGGATATCTATCGCAATCATTTTACTGGATGCCTAGAATCATTATTTACTTTCAGATGAGTAAGATATTTCCTAATAATTCGGTAGTAAATTTGTTCGATATTTGCAAATGGTGTATCCTACCTTTAAATGCTCACAGGCGCTGATTCTACAATAGTTTGGGGTGTAATAAACGATAATTGCAATACATTTTACACATCCCTACAGCTCCAAAAATGTTAAATTTTTTTTGGGGGGGGCTAATTGGTGCCAAGGAAATGGCATCATTACAGCACAAACAGTGCCCTTGTAGGTTTCTATTCCTGTCAATGAGGGCGCTGTTATGACGCCATTTTGAGGGGGACCAACACTAGTCTTGGTTGCAAGACGTCCTAATCGCGGTAACGTAGGCCACTGATGCGAGCGCCCTCTAACATATGGCGTAGACCACGCCAAGACCTTCGAATCAGATGTCTTGGCCAACTGACATAATCGCTTGGAAAATTCGGAGCAGAATTGTGTCTTATTTACATGCACGTGCGACGTTGCGTACATAATTACGTGACGTAACATAAACTTGACCAATGAGTCAGCGATTATGCATGTTACGTCATATACGCAAGGTCAGACGCACGTGCAAATGCGGCACAATTTTTCGAACGATTATGTCAATTAGCCAAGAAAAACTATTCGAAGGTCATGGCGTGGTCTATGGCGTACGTTAGAGGGTGCCTGCATCGGCGGCCTACACGCGCTGCATACCACGATTAGGATGTCTTGCAGCCAAGACTATACCAACACTAACCAATAAACTTCACATTGCCCATGCACATGAATCAACAGATTTTGTACCCGTCTACTTTCTCAATGCAATAATCCACTATTTCAGTGTTTGCATCACCTACCTAACTTTTGCAATACATGAACAGCACGCGCAGCTATCTTGTAGTCCGGATCTCCAATCTTGTTCACTAATAACGTCAACAGGGCCTTGGTACAAATAGAATAAAACACAATCAAACTTTGCCTTGATTTATATTGGGTTAAGTACACATACCTATTCACATCACTACTTTTTTACACCTAATCTTTTAACTCAGCATCTCTAAGGAGCCATCTTAAGCTTAAAGGTAGGATACACCATTTGCAGATAAGGAAATTTTTTACTACCGAATTATAAAAATATATTTTACTTATTTTAAAGTAAATACTGATTGTAGGCATCCAGCAAAAGGGTTGAGCTAGATATCCTGTAATTTTCCAACGGCGATCGCGAAAAAAAACAAGAACACTATAAGAACAACTGACCGACGCCGGTTGAAAATGAACGCCGTTTTTCTTGCTTTTCTGAGAATCCATGATTGTACAACTTCAGACAGGTTAGTTAAACGATATTCACTATAAAATACTACCCCCCAAATCCACCTATTCATGATAAGTCAAGCAATCACCAATGGCGTATCTTATCTTTAAAGCTTTTACTTTATTAATAAGGCCAAGTAAACAAAAAATAAAGCAAACCAAAAATATTATACATGTACCTTAAAAACATGTTAGGGTACAATCTGAACCTAAAGTCTGCTCAAGTTCAAGTTAGGGAGGTATAGTCTTTTGAATATTGGTGGCAACGCCCATTTTTTGCCAAAATCGCCCAAAACTACCAGGCGGTAGCACAAAAACCGCTGGTCAGAGTTAGCAAAAACCTTTTGGCTTTCTCACCCAAAATAACACTCTAAAACAAATTATGAACTAATTAGATGGGAGTGGGGTTTAATTTCACAATTGTTTTGGGGCGATTTGACACGGAATGACCCAGAAGCCATGATGTGCATCATGCTGTATGTTGCCATATATATGTTTGTTTCTTGTACACAGCCATTATGTCTCTGAAGAAGATCTTGTTCAGATCGAAATATTAGGCCTTCTTAAGTTATTTAATTTTGAAAATTGCTTGTTATTCTACCTATATATTTTTCAGGACAAATATGCGATGCCCCCACATGTGTACATGTATATCCAAATATCTTTCTCATGACATATTCTATCTGTGTGCCAAACTCCTTGCTTGTATCATCAAAGGCACAATTCTATCAACTATCTGCCGTACTATCTAGGAGGAGAGAGATACATCGCCCCATTCCCACAGGATTTACACCCTTCTGTGATGAACTCTCTGTACCAATTGCTACATTAGTTTTGTTTACCTTTTCCTGCTCTGGCTTGTGACTCAGCAACTCATGACTCGTACTCATCGTTTTCTGTTTAACAGCTGCTATGGTATCATGGGAAAGTTTCTACAATAAAAAATTTAAAAAACAATAACGATTGAAGAGTTTCTTGTACAAGGGGCAGTAACTTCTCTATTATGAGGATTAATCAATAAACAGCTATTTATGTAGACCATTTCAAACATGTTAATTGCGGATCCTACCTTAGAACACTGTCCTTGTTTATCTTCTTGATGACATTCTGATCGGAATGGGGCTGACGTTAATTCTCATTTTCGAAATTTGTTTTGGTTTTTAACGGGACAAATGATGTCGTGATCTGATTACCGGGTGTGTGATTTACATATGCCATGACTGAATATTTTTGACCTTTTCTTAAACTCCCCACAGCCGCATTTTGATTGACAAATACGGTCAATGCGAGCCGTTTGATTAAGAGGCCGGATCGGTTTATTGTTTTGGGCCGGATCGGTCTATTGTTTTGGGCCGGATCGGTCTATTGTTTTGCGCCGGATCGGTTTATTGTTTTGGGCCGGATCGGTCTATTGTTTTTGGGTCGTATCGGTCTATTGTTTTTGGGTCGTATCGGTCTATTGTTTTGGGCCGGATCGGTCTATTGTTTTGGGTCGTATCGGTCTATTGTTTTGGGCCGGATCGGTCTATTGTTTTTGGGTCGTATCGGTCTATTGTTTTGGGCCGGATCGGTCTATTGTTTTGGGTCGTATCGGTTTATTGTTTTGGGCCGGATCGGTCTATTGTTTTGGGCCGGATCGGTCTATTGTTTTTGGGTCGTATCGGTCTATTGTTTTGGGCCGGATCGGTCTATTGTTTTGGGTCGTATCGGTCTATTGTTTTGGGCCGGATCGGTCTATTGTTTTGGGCCGGATCGGTCTATTGTTTTGGGCCGGATCGGTCTATTGATTTGGGCCGGATCGGTCTATTGGTTTGGGCCGGATCGGTCTATTGTTTTGGGCCGGATCGGTCTATTGTTTTGGACCGGATCGGTCTATTGTTTTGGGCCGGATTGGTCTATTGTTTTGGGCCGGATCGGTCTATTGTTTTGGGTCAGTCGCATTTTCGCAGCGCACTGGAAACATGTTTCACGTCATGACGTCAGAAACACAACCCTGTACAATTGTCACAGATTTCTTCAACACACATCAATAAAGGGTCCCCAGCGAACCTGGAAAATCCAAAGTCGAACGGACTTTGCAAAGTGCCAAAGTGTGTTGTCACAACAAACCAGTGCAAATCGAATGGGAACAAATCACTGAAACTGGAAGAAGAAAATTCGCCTACAGAAACCATATTTGCTTCGGGAGCGAGGCAGAAGCAAATACAAATACTAGACCAAACGAAATAAAAAGGGAGGTCTTAATGTAGGCTTAACTAGGCACGACTGGACATAAACAGATTGCAAACTCAACACAATCCATCCCATAAAATCAACCGACACTTTTTGCCATTTAGCTTCAATCTTCCCAAATCTTCCAAAACATCCTCGAAGATTTTGGAGGATTGAGGAGAGTTAGGTTTAGTGATATTTGGGCAAGCTTAAAAAAAAATGATTTTCTGTAAAATCAAGAGTACAATTATGATATCAAGATTAACAACCTCCAGTGTTTTGACAAGATCCAGGTATTTCTGTTTCAGTTGATCTTCATAGTGCCACAGCAGCAGTCGTTTATTTCGTTCGTTGCGATTCCCTTTGCTTAGGTCATTGAGCAGTGCAAACGGATGCTAAAAATACAAAAAACAAGCACGCATGAAATAAAATGTACAGCAGGAAAGCAAACTATAGCACTTTTGGACCCCAAATTTATGACCCTACCGGTACCCAGAAACTTGCATACTGTGGGTAAAGTTGTGATCAAGTCATTCACAAGTCAGTGAGTTGACAAGTCATAGTTCGCGAGTTGACTAAAGACTGAATGACTTGTAGTGACTTGTGATTATTTAAAACAATTGTAAACCGAATAATGATTATTGGAGTTTAACTGAAGTTCTCATCCAGCTCACAATCATGCCAGCAAAAAGTGATAAGTGAGGTGCCGCATGAAATGCCCCCCCCCCCCCCCCCCCCCACAATGACTGGGTATAGTTAGCAGGATTCAGAGACTGGCCTAAGATTTAACAAAAACACCCCAGAGCTTTAATAAGGGAATAAATGTGTGTTCGAGAGGTTTAAATCACTCTGTTTAATACCGCTTGGAGTAATTACCCTCGCCTTCGGCTCGGGTAATTATCAGCACCCAGACTCCAAGCGGTATTAAACAGAGTGATTAATACCGACCAAACACACATTTATTCCCATTTATAAATACCTCTTTTGTAAAATTCAGCCAAAAAAGCCCCGAAAATCCGGGAAAATTCTTGAAAGTAAATTTTGGTGTTTCGCAATTCTGTGTGTGTCAAATGACATGTTTCCGCCTCAGTCGCTCTACACGATACATGCAATAAAGCGTATTTACTATGAACAAGACTATTACTGCCATTGGCAACCTCGTTCCAAGGGTGTCGAGCTGTACGCGCCCAACACTACCCGCTCTTACTATTGGAGATGAGGTATGGTTGGAAATAAAGTGAGAACTGGGGACGGGTATAATGCGACATCGCGTGACAGGATTTTGTTGCCAGCTGGTTTTAAACACTTTCAGCCATGCCTTTATCGTCCGTTTAATACCGGCCACATGACGGGCTCTCGACCAATAGGAATGCCTAAACTGACCCAGGTATTTATGAATATTGAATAAAACAAACGTTGGGAAATCTTTCTTGAAACTCGTTCCAAACACAAGTGTACCTGGGAGAACAGCCGCAGTTTCCGTCGCTCCGGCAACAGCTCCTGCAGGAAGAGCTGCTTGAGCGCGTCCATGGCAGCGAGCGTCTCCCTCCGCCCCTTCTTCTTCAGCATAGTAAAGAGGCTGGTCAGAGACAGCGGGGTGTGGACAGGAGCCGTCTGAACCTCCAGGGTCAGGGCCGCCACCTTGTCTGAGAGGACACCAGAGGCCACCACAGTCTGCATCCACTGGGCCTTGCTGCTCAGGTCACGTTTCTTTTCTTTCATTTAGATTTAAAGGTAAGATACAGCATTTGCAGATAACGGAAAAAAGTACTACCAAATTATAAAGAAATATCCGACTTATTTGAAAAAAAATAATGATTGTAGGCATTCAACCTAATTATTGTGCTAGATACATGTATCTTGTAATTGAATTTAATGAAGAAATAAATCACGACAACTTAAATAAGGACCACTGCCCGACTCCGGTTGAAAACGATCGCTGTTTTTCTTGCTTTACTCAGCATCCATGATTGTAAAACTTTGAACAGGTCAGTTAAACGATATTTACTATAAAATACACCTCCCCCCAATTCACCTATTCATGATAATTCAAGCAATTTCCAATGGTGTATCCTACAAGAACCTTTAAAGGTGAAATATAATTTTTACAGCTACATGTATTTAAAAAGTAAACAATCAAAATACTGTTGAAAAGCTTAATTGTTGTAAAGATATTAATTATTCTAAACTCCATGTGAAAATGCCTGCGGCGGGGCTTAAACCTGCAACCTCCGGATTGCCGTTCCGGTGCTCTACTAACTGAGCTATCCAACCCTATGTTGGCGGTTCCCCGAATTGCCATCTTTAATTTGTTCAGGGGGTGTTAGTCAAAAGCCTACAAACGGCATGTATACATGTACCAAATCATCGTGGACGGTGTTTTGTTCTAAAACCAGTTCGCGCCGGAAGACGTATATACACGCAAAGTTTTCCTCAGATTCAAAACAGATGATGCATAAACACGTCACGAGCAAATCCAGAAATGTCTGTCAGCAGCAAGCAAGGCTGAAAATGCGTGGGTGTGCTTCCCGGTACCATCGGCCCGACCCCGCCTCGGATCGAGTTTTGTTAAAAATAATCCAGCGCCTCGGCTCAGTGATGTTAAAATAATCCCGGCACGAACTGGTTAAAAAAGCCAAAACTGATTAACAATGTTGATGTACATGTACCACACTTACTTGATTGATAAATCTGTACTTCATTAGCATACAGTCTGCCAGCAAGTGTCCTGTATACAGCAACTGTAGCATCCTCAGAAAGTTCAAACTTCTTTGGATCTGATTGGAACTAAATCAAAATCATTAACTCATTGGCATTTTTATTTTATTGTATAATCCCAAATCCCAGAAAATCCTCTTTGCCAGATAGAGAAATTTGGAGAATTGAGGGTCTTTGTAAATTGAAGCATTAGAAGATTTTTGAAGAATTTATTGAAGGCACTAGAGGATATTACCTCTGGAGGAAATTGGAAGAAAGTGGAGGATCAGGGTCATCAGGCCTAATCTGATGCTGGATGATTTCGGAGAATTGGAGTTAATTGGGTGTTCATACAAAGGATGAATGTCTAAAGCACATGTATTCTCACATTCTCAATAAAGCTGGAAGATTTTGCAGGATTTAGGTAGTGGTCCCGAGTATACAAATATAACATTTCGCAAGTATGAACCGGCTTTTAGGGTTTAAAGTACAAGCAAGAAACACCACTCTGTACCTCGCGGTAGTAGCACAGTCCCTCAGGCTCAAACAGAAGCTGTTTCCTGGGTGTGTAATCCTCCAGGAGCTTCTGTGCCGAGATCTGCCTCTTGGAAGCTTGTTGACGATTTGCGCAGCTCTCGGATGAGGTGCTTGAAACCTCGGAATGCTGCAAGACCGGTTTCTTCCCACGAGATTGTGTCTCAGAAACACCACCAGTAGGCTTCTTGCGGTCTTGCGGTTTTGTGGCGGGTATCGTCTCATCCTGGAAAGGTTCTTTAAAGGTTTGTGCGTCTCCGGTGAATGAGTCTGTCTCTAATTTCAATTGCTGCTTCTTCTGCTTTTTCGTTTCTTTTGGGGTTATTTTATTATTCTTCTTTGGGTCTTGTTTGTTGCCACTTTTTAAGGTTCCAGGGGGAATGTCTTCATTTTTTGCGGAGTCAAACGCTCCACTGCTGGAAAAGACAAAAAGACACAGATAAATGTCTGAAAGTGAATTTGACTCAACTAGTATGTCTTAAAGGTAGGATACACCATTGGTAATTGCCTAAATTATCATGAATGGGTAGATGTGGGGGGTTGTATTTTATAGTAAATATTGTTTAACTGACCTGTCCGAAGTTTTACAATCCTGGATGGCGAGAAAAGCACGAAAACCAGCGTTTGTTTTGAACCAGCGTCGAGCAGTTATTCTTATGTTATTTTCTTATTTTTATTTGTGTTAAATTAAATGTTATGAAGGAAAATTTGCGATCGCCGTCCAAGAAACAATATAGGTGCTAATCATCCAATAGGCACACAATAGAATGTAAAAAAGACAAGCTTCCTCTTCACCTCACAGGTTATCTTAGCCATCTTAACCGTGTTACAAAATTAAGCTACCTTTTGTACAAGTTCAGAGTTACTTGTTAAAACCAATTGAGGTGTCATGCTTTAGTAACCTCTGGCTGAATACTGAGTAGGGTGAAAGGGATTGCCTTGTTGCAACAAAACTAGTAATGCACCGAAACTTGGTAATGATGTCAGCTCACAAGATTCGTCTACGGTGAGCCCATATAACATTTATTACTCTAAATATTTTAGAGTTATCTATATCTCAATGAATTCGAGATATCTCAAAACTAGATACATGTATCTCTCAATAATTTAAGACATCTCTAAATAACTCTTTTGAGCTGACATCATTAGCATGTTTGGTTGCATTACTAGTTTCGTTGCAACAGTCTTATCGGACCCAGTACCCGAACCTTCTGTAAATAATCTGATGTTCCAGATAACTTACTCTGCAGATGCATTGTTGAAACCCAGACTCATAAAATAGGACTTCAACTCTTGTGGATCTATGTCTTTCTCTTCTTCTGTTTGACTGACTTCTTCCTCATCAGACTCTGAGATGTCGCCAATCAACCTCAAGTCATCCTGGAAAGATAAGCAAAATAATGTTGCATCCTGCCACCACTTCTTCCACCATAATATCGTCTGAATGACGGTCAATCAGTGCATAAATGTTGAAACGCCATGAATCTGGGACTAAGAAACATATCCAATGTTGTTAGAAAATAGGCAACATTCATGTAAAGTGTGACCTGGGTAGTACAGTATGCATCTGAATCTTGCTCCAAATGCATCTTGGTTTTTTTTGGGGAAAGTGCACAATTGTGTCCCAAATTAGTTAGATGTCTGAAGTTACAGACAAATAACAAAATCCCCAAGTGTTGGAACACTGACAAGGTCACTACAGCATGGAATGATTATCAAGTAAAAACAAGCCCGAATCGCGGTTTGTGTACCCTTTCTTCACCCATGTCCATAGCAACGAATGTTTTTGGGATGCTCCTGATGGAGTTTGCACAGTACTCAACCCTGCATTGTTCTGCCGATATCATATCGGTCTAATATGCTCCTGACTAACTAGCCCTAGACTATGGCCCAGCACTAGAGTAGACTCTGTGCTGTAGGCCATACACCGTGTTGAGTGCGCAAAATTACAGATTTGTAAAACATTTTTATGGAAATCATTTGGTCTCAAATTCGGCATGTACTTGTATGTTTACTTACCATAGCGCATCGATATTTTTGCCAAAATAAGTACTTTTCCATGGTTTCGTCTGGTGTATTTTGTCTCTTTTGTGCAGCATGAACTGCAGGTCAGCACATGAAGACTCAGCTCGGCAATATGGCGGAATCGACTTGTGCGCGCAGGCGCACACAGCTTGTCACGCAAACACAACCAACGGTTGTTTTATGAAATACCATTAACTGGTGCATGCTGCTGCATTATGTGGCTGAAGATGGGCTCGGCTAGCCTTTGGTATTTTATGATTTTGTTGGTGCGCCTGTTCGCACACGTCGATTCCACCATATTGCCGAGCTGAGTCTTCATGAGCTGACCTGCAGTTCATGCTGCCCAAAAGAAACAAAATACACCAGACGGAACCATGAAAAAGTCAACTTTTTGGCAAAATATTGATGTGCTAATGATACCCCTAGAACTATGGGGCTCCTGACGCCTGCAGGGTGGAGCCCCAGAGTTAGAGAGGGTTTTTACAGGCTAACAATGTTAAACAATAGTAGTGGTACACAAACCATGCACAAACTACGTCTAATTACTCCTAAAACCGCTGTACGGTCTACCTACAATTTATTTTGTTACTATTTTATCAACTCACACAAAGTGTGCGCCCTAAAAATTGGTTGAATCTCGCCCAATTTCTGTAAAAAAATATTCTGTTCCGCAAACACGAATGTTACAAGATTGTGGATACTGAAGTTCAATGAACTGTTCATACCGTAACCCCTGGCCGGGTTCAGTGCGGACCAATCAATCAACGATGACAGGGCTGTTTTCAAAACCCTGGCTTTGGTTGTGTTGTGGCCCTGGCGCATTGCAAAACATGTTGTACACGGCATGGGCCATTTTCCAAACACAAGCTTCATCAATTGCGGAGGCTTTATTCATACAGTTTAGTAAGGTGCCAGAGCCACAACAGAACCGAAGCCAGGGTTTGGAAAACAGCCCTGCCATGTGATTGGTCCGCACTGACCCGGCCGGGGTTACGGTACGAACAGTTCATTGATAAACTTTGTTATCCACAAACAGATGGGAAAGGAAAATGGCATGGCAGCTTTTATCTATCAATTTCTTGTGTTAAAAACACCCACAAAAACCGCGTGGCTGTGTATAAACGCCGCCATACAGAGTTAATTACCCGGCTGCGCTAGAATAGAATTTCTATTGATCATGATGATCGGGGATTACCGGTAACGGTATCACTAGTCCGAGTAACTTGGATCCCAAAATCACCTTTTTCAACATTTGGACATGGTCTGGTGATATTAGGGTCCAAGCAGACCCGGTTGGACTCGTTGTACGAAATGTCTGCACATCGATCCTCCATGACCTCCCACACTTTTCCCAAAAAATGTCACGGAAAACGTCCACTTACAAAAATGCTGCTAGTCCCCAGTAGGCACTAAGGATCAATGAAGACACTAACACTATTGGTGTGTTCTTACCTTTCAAAAAAGTGAGAAAATCGGGCCTCAAAATGTGGAGCGATGTTCGCCGATGTTCAAATGTACGTAACCATTGTTGAGCAAACTCATGACGTCATTCTTGTTGACAACAACGTTGCGCGCAGAGCGCGCAACTCCGGTCGCATAGTCAGTGGCTGTTACCTGTTTCGTGCACTGTGCTGTAGTGGATGGCTCTCGAGCAAACCACCCATCCACTACAGCACAGTGCACGAAACAGGTAACAGCCGCTGACTATGCGACCGGATTTGCGAGATCTGCGCGCGACGTTGTTGTCAACAAGAATGACGTCATGAGTTTGCTCAACAATGGTTACGTACATTTGAATCGGCGAACATCGCTCCACATTTTGAGGCCCGATTTTCTCACTTTTTTGAAAGGTAAGAACACACCGATACTGTTAGTGTCTTCATTGATCCTTAGTACGGTGTCAGGTCAACTCGCCCCCTGACCGACTCGCCCCCTGACCGACTCGCCCCTTACCTACTCGCCCCTTTCCAACTCGCCCCCTGACCGACTCGCCCCCTGACCGACTCGCCCCTTACTAACTCGCCCCCTGACTGACTCGCCCCCTGGCCGACTCGCCTCCTGACCGACTCGCCCCCTGACCGACTCGCCCCCTGACCGACTCGCCCCCTGGTTTGATTTACATGTATTTTTAATTCTATAATTTGTATCATTTGCCCTCGTAGAACAACTGAAAAGACGATGTGGGTAAACTTTTCTCTTGATTATTCTCTTGCATAGGCCCTAATCTCGATTATTTTTATCTAAGTTTTAGAAAATACCTTTTGATGTTCGTTTCGGTGGTGGAAATTAAAGACAAAGCAGTAGGCCTAAATCCTCGAAGCCAAAAAAGTTAAACTCATAACAATTTATGTATACATTTATATATTTAAAGAAAACTGGGGGGGGGGGAATAATCATGTTTGGTTCTTGTTTTTATGAGGTTTTTTTCGGAGCGCGGGGGGGACAAGTTGATTGCAAGTTGATCACGTTCAATCCCCCATTAAGAGCGTTGGTTTTCGTAACAAAGAATGGTGGGCTCGTGATTGAGGGTGTTACGACGCTCAGCTCTGTCGGCTCCCTCTGATCAGTCCGCCAAACGGGGTGAAAGATGGTGACCAATCAAGATCAAAGAGCTGACAGTGAATACAATAAAGTCGCTAATTTGACCAATGAGGTTGCTACTTTTGGAGAAGGGGGAGGACTGTTTTTGGTATTTTGTATGTCCGATGGTGTTAAATGTGATTTTCACATTTTATAAGACGTTTGGTATGTCGTGTTAGACCTGAGAATATTCAGAACATAAAAAGCACGAACTTTTTAAAGACATCTATAAACCGTTTTTATGCATGCTTTAGGGTGGGTTTTTGCGGGGCACGCGAACGATTTGCGAAGGATGCGAATGCCAACAAAATGGCAAAGTCAACATTCGTATTTTTAAGTTTCCAAAAGTTCGCCAAACATGCGCGGGGGTGAATCGTCGTCATTTATTGTTCGCGGGAGTCCAGTCCAGTCCATCACATTGTAGACTTCTCCTTAATTATAATATTTGAATCATTTCTTTGTATGTCTAATGTAAATAAATTGTACACAGCTTTACTTAAGGGAGAATATTAGAAAGTTGTCCGTTTCCATAGTTTCTTGGAAGTCGCATTCTTGCAGCCTATTTTTTGCTTCCTCTGATCAGTCCGCAAAATGTCTAAGTTGAGAGTTCGTTTTTATTCCTCAAAATGACGAATTTTATGGTAACGAATATACATGATGTACATCGATCGTACAACTACAAGGTCTAAATCAAACGAGGGGGCGAGTCGGTCAGGGGGCGAGTCGGTCAGGAGGCTAGTCGGTCAGGAGGCGAGTCAGTCAGGAGGCGAGTCAGCCAGGGGGCGAGTCAGCCAGGGGGCGAGTTAGTATGGGGCGAGTCGGTCAGGAGGCAAGTCGGTCAGGGGGCGAGTTGGTAAGGGGCGAGTAGGTAAGGGGCGAGTCGGTCAGGGGGCGAGTTGACCTACAATCCTTAGTACAGTGCCTACTGCTGGGGACAAGCAGCATTTTTGTAAGTGGACGTTTTCCGTGACATTTTTTGGGAAAAGTGTGGGAGGTCACGGGGGATCGATGTGCAGACATTTCGTACAACGAGTCCAACCGGGTTTGCTTAGACCCTAATATCACCAGACCATGTCCAAATGTTGAAAAAGGTGATTTGGGGGTCCAAGTTACTCGGACTACGGTATCACATGTATCACGGGGTATCGCATTCGTTCGTGTATACTATTGAAATACGAACCGATCTTCAAGCTTGAAATAATTGTATAAACACTTCAAAACTTACTTCGTTTCCACCAATGGCTTCTATGTTTTGTATTGTGAGTTTTTTCAGCTGTTTCTGTTTCTTTTCTGTCTCAAATTTGACAGATTTTCTCTTCGTTTTAGAAGCACGTTTTTTGTCTGTGGTGGATTCCATGTTGATAGTGCCCTCTACGGTACGCGGTACGACTAGCAGACTGTAGCCGTTTTTCAAACAGCTTCTGTTCTTTGGCTTGGTCATACAGTTTGGCAATGGTGATAAAAATAAATGGTGAAGCCTAAGCTGGAACTTGAAAAACGGTCAAGCGTGCAACTCGCCTTCTCGCGTTTAAACTACGCAAACGTTCGCCAAAGTTAGCTAACTTGGGGCCTTTTCGAATCCCTGGCTTCGTTTCGTCTTCGTCTTTGGCTTAAGGCGATTTTTGACTCCCAACTGCAAGGTCTCTAGCCACATTCTGAGTGACGCCTGTTGTGCTTTAGAAACATTCACTCGATTGATGTGAACCCGAAAGTTAGACTATTTTAATTTTCTTCCATTTCTATTTGCTTCCCAGTAATTCGGAATTTGGAGGCGAAGCCAAAGCCAAAGACGAAGCAACGGTTTCGAAAAGGCCCTTGGTTTTGCTTAAGCGGACCACTATGGTGGCCCTGAAGGGACATCGCACATAGCACATTTCTGCGCAGATTTCTGCGATGTCGCCAATTTTATCGCACATTTCTGCGCAGAAATCTGCGATATTGCAGATTTTATCGCACATTTCTACGGAAGCTCAAAGTGACCATCCGCGTTTCCGCCTTTCTGAGATAATTTATCTCGGAAAGACGGAATACTGAGATAACAAATATGTCTTTCCGTGATATTGTTTCTCGGAAAGACGTCTTTCCGTAATATCGTATCTCGGAAAGACGTCTTCCTGTGATAATCGTATCTCAAAAAGAAGCCTTTCCATGATATTGTATCTTAGAAAGACGTCTTTCCTTGATATTATATCTCGGAAAGACGTCTTTTCATGATATCGTATCTCAGAAAGACGTCTTTCTGTGACATCGTATCTCGGAAAGACGTCTTTTCCTTATATCGTATCTCGGAAAGACGTCTTTCATCATTGAAAGGCGTCTTTCCGAAATACGATTAGTACGGTGGCCCACAACTGTCACGGCAAAAGCCCCGCAGCAAAAACAAAAGTACTGCGGCAAAAGCCAAGTGTCATAGTGTTTCAAGAAGACGATGACGCCATCGAGTGTCATGTAACGTAAAGTTAAAGGTTCAATTTTCATAGCCTTGTATCTTCGGAAGTAGCAGATTGGGTTTAAAATTGGTATGTTGGCATTTCGGGTTGTGTTATATGTAACAAATAAGGTGTCGACGTAATGATGACGTCATCGTGAATATGAAATTTTAAGTTGAATTGGACTTTCAAGCCATATCTCATCAACACAATATGCTAAATTAAAAATTATTTTTATAATAAATTTGTCACACAAATACACGACTAATGTGCGACACCGTGATGATGTCATCAACAACACGATTTTTTTTAAATGACAGAGGATAGGTCTGATCGTCATGAAACATTGAAATAGGTCCAGGGCAGTCCCACGCACACCGTAATGTTCCATCTTACTAATTAATATAATCTGTGTCAAAGGCTTTAGATAAGTCAAGGAATATGTCAATTGAGCATTTATTATGATCGATCGCATTACATAATTTTACTGAGAACATATGATGTTGATAATTCAGTTGACCGGTTTTGTCTGAAACCAAATTGTGACTCAAAAAGAATATCATTCTTATTAATAAAAGATATTATTCGAATGTATATTATTTTTTCAAATAACTTGGCGAATGTCGACAGAACCGATATTGGTCTATAATTAGTAATATCATGCCTACAACCTTATTTTGTAAATTTATATAACTTTCTTTTTTATCCATCTGGAAATACTCCTTGTGTTAAACATTTGTTAAAGATAATTGCCTGTTTGATTACAAAATAAATCAACCCGTTGAAACCAGGGACCTTGCCAGAAGGAATTTTGTTAAGATTGTCCACAATCTCCTCTTGGGTAACAATGTCTTTATGGGTGCATGCCACTAAATCTCTGAAAATCACTGCGCGCGAGCTCATTAATATTTATTCATAAATACCTGGGACAGTTTAGGCATTCCTATTGGTCGAGAGCCCGTCACGTGGCCGGTTTTAAACGGACGATAAAGACATTGCTGGAAGTGTTTAAAACCAGCTGGCAACAAAATACGTCACGGGATGTCGCATTATACCCGTCCCCAGGGCTCACTTTATTTCCAACCGTACATTGTCTCCAATAGTAGGGTGGTGTTGGGCGCGTACAGCTTGACACCCTGAAAACGAGGTTGCCAATAGCAGCAATAGTCTGGTTCTTAGTAAATACGCTTTATTGCATGTATTGTGTAGAGCGACAGAGGCGGAAACATGTCTTTTGACACGCACAGAATGGCTAAACACCGAAATTTACTTGCGACAATTTTCCGTGATTTTCGGGGCTTTTATGGCTGAATTTTACAAAAAAAGGTATTTATGAATGGGAATAAATGTGTGTTCGGTCGGTATTAATCACTCTGTTTAATACCGCTTGGAGTCTGGGTGCTGATAATTACCCTCGCCTTCTGTTTAATACCGCTTGGAGTCTGGGTGCTGATAATTACCCTCGCCTTCGGCTCGGGTAATTATCAGCACCCAGACTCCAAGCGGTATTAAACAGAGTGATTAAAACCGACCGAACACACATTTATTCGCTTAGTGATCCCTCCGTTAATTTTGAATAAGAGGTCCCTAGGGCCTATAAATTTGACTGATTGTAGAAATATTTTTGGAAATCAAGAATTGGTGACCCGTTGCTTCAAACTCGGGGGATTCCGTTCACCAAAAAAGACCAATACGTGGGTATATTTGGCATAGAGGGTGGGGGGGGGGGGGGGGGGGTGCTACATTTAGACCTGGGCCCAGAGATGGGCCACCATTTTATAGGGGTGGTTTGTGAGGAGGGGAGTATAATTAAATATTCATTCGGTCAACCCTCATAAATTTGAAAAGAAAATTATTATAGGAGTCTTAATCTTTAATTTCCAGTCAAAAATATTGCCACCCTACTCCTGAGCGTCACCAGGCGGCGTTCTTTCTTTTTATTTTTGTGTTGGCTACAATGAGCGCCGTATTTAGTGAGTGGAACCTTATGAGATTTAAATGTTCGCCTGGTGAAAAAAGCAATAAGATCAGTAGCTTGCGGTAACACCACGGTAATACTCTAGTGAAAAAGTGTCATTAGTAAAGTCAATAAGAAAAGTGCACTGCTTTTTAGTGTTTGAAAAGTTGCTTTTTCGGCCGTGATATTTATGTTGCCTAGACTAGACCTTACTGTAGTTTAGAGTTTTGTTGCACTTCAAGATGCTACAGCTCTCACCAGCGATAATGTTGACTTGTGTGTGGAAAAGTTGTCATTCTTTTAATATAATTTTAAACCAAATCATTACTGCGGACGCGCAGTTACGGTCCAACTAAATGCCTACAATTATTGATCCCAATAGAGTACCCATGGTGCATTGCAACACAATTGTACAGAACACAATAATTTTGGGCCAGTACTAATGACGTCACGTTTTGTTTCAACTTCGAATACACCAGACAACCCAATACGAAAGCGCACGTCGACGTAACTTTGACGTCAGGAGTACCGGGGTCTTTTGAAATGTCATTTGGTGGGAACCAGTTTTACCAATTTGCCACATTCAACTTGTCCATGGTTTACCGCGACCAAATTCGGCCTTTAGGCAATCCGTATGGTAGGCTTTTTCTTTTTCCGTGACGCTTTTGCTTTGGCCACGACGCTTTTATTGTGGCCGTGACAGCTGTGGGCCACCGTAGTATATCGTTGAAATACGTCTTCCTGAGAGATACAATTATCATGGAAAGACGTCTTTTCGAGATACGATTATCATGGAAAGACGTGTTTCCGAGATACGATATCAGAAAAAGACGTCTTTCCGAGATACGATATCACAGAAAGTAGTATTTCTGAGATACGATATCACGGAAAGACGTCTTTCTAAGATACGATATCATGAAAAGGCGTTTTTTGTGAAACGATTATCACAGGAAGACGTCTTTCTGAGATACGATATTAGGAAAGACGTCTTTCTAAGATACGATATCACGGAAAGACATATTTGTTATCTCAGTATTCCGTCTTTCCGAGATAAATTATCTCAGAAACGCGGAAACGCGGATGGTCACTTTAAGCTTCCGTACATTTCTGCGAAAAATCTGCAATATTCCAGATTTTATCGCACATTTCTGCCGGCGCAGAAATATACGGAAGCTTAAAGTGACCATCCGCGTTTCCGCGTTTCTGAGATAATTTATCTTGGAAAGACGGAATACTGAGATAAAAATATGTCTTTCCGTGATATCGTATCAGTGAAAGACGTCTTTCCGAGATATAATATCACGGAAAGACGTCTTTCTAAGATACGATATCATGGAACGGCGTCTTTCTGAGATACGATTATCATGGAAAGACGTCTTTCTGAGATACGATTATCACAGGAAGACGTCTTTCCGAGATACGATATTACGGAAAGACGTCTTTCCGAGAAACGATATCCCGGAAAGACGTATTTTTATCTCAGTATTCCGTCTTTCCGAGATAAATTTTCTCAGAAACGCGGAAACGCGGATGGTCACTTTAAGCTTCCGTATTAAAGTGACCATCCGCGTTTCCGCGTTTCTGAGATAATTTATCTCGGAAAGACGGAATACTGAGATAAAAATATGTCTTTCCGTGATATCGTATCTCGGAAAGACGTCTTTCCGTAATATCGTATCTCGGAAAGACGTCTTTCCTTATATCGTATCTCAGAAAGACGTCTTCCTGTGATATTCGTATCTCAGAAAGACGTCTTCCTGTGATATTCGTATCTCAAAAAGACGTCTTTCTGTGATATCGTATCGCGGAAAGACGTCTTTCCATGTTAATTGTATCTCTCAAGAAGACGTCTTTCAACGATATACTACGGTGGCCCACAACTGCCACGGCCAAAGTAAAAGCGTCGTGGCCAAGGCAAAAGCGTCACGGAAAAAGAAAAAGCCTACCATACGGATTGACTGAAGGCCAAATTTGGTCGCGGTAAACCATACAAAAGTTGAATGTGGCAAATTGGTAAAACTGGTTCCCACCAAATTACATTTCAATAGACCCTGGTACTCCTGGCGTCAAAGTTACGTCGACGTGCGCTTTTGTATTGGGTTGACTGGTGGATTCGAAGTGGAAACAAATCGTGACGTCATTAGTACTGGCCACAAATTATTGTGTTCTGTACAAAACCACAATTGTGTTGCAATGCACAATGGGTACTCCATTGGGATCAATAATGTAGTTGGACAGTAACTGCGCGTCCGCAGTAATGATTTGGTTTGAAATTATATTAAAAGGATGTCCACTTTTCCACACACAAGTCAACATTATCGCTGGTGAGAGCTATAGCATCTTAAAGTGCAGTAAAGTACAGTAAGGTCTAGGCTACATAAATATCGCGACCGAAAAAGCAACTTTTCAAACACTAAAAAGCAGTGCACCTTTCTTATTGACTTTACTAAAGACACTTTCTCACTAGAGTATTTTCGTGGTGTTACCGCAAACTACTGATTTGTCACCAGGCGAACATTCAAATCTCATAAGGTGCCATTCACTAAATACGGCGCTCATTGTAACCAACACAAAAAATAGAAAGAAAGAGCGCCGCCTGGTGACGCTCAGGAGTATAGGTGGCAATATTGTTGACTGGAAATTGAAGATTAAGACTCCTAGAATAATTTTCTTTTCAAATTTATGAGGGTTGACCGAATGAATGTTCTTTTTATACTCCCCTTCCCACAAACCACCTCTAAAATGGTGGCCCATCTCTGGGCCCAGGTCTAAATGTAGCCCCCGCCTCTATGCCAAATAGACCCACGTATTGGTTTTTGTTGGAAGCCATGGGTCACCAATTCTTGATTTCCACAAATATTTCTACAATCAGTCCAATTTATAGGCCCCTAGGGACCTCTTATTCAAAATTACCGGATGGATCACAAAATATTAATGAGCTCGCGCGCAGTGATTTTCAGAGATTAAGTGGCATGCACCCATAAAGACACTGTTACCCAACAGGAGATTGTGGACAATCTTAACAAAATCCCTTCTGGCAAGGCCCCTGGTTTCGACGGGTTGAATTCTTTTGTAATCAAACAGGCAAGGTATTTGTTAGCGATACCTTTAAGCAATTATCTTCAACAAATGTTTAACACCAGAAGTATTTCCCGATGGATAAAACAAAAAGTTATATTAATTTACAAAACAATTTGTAGGCATGAAACTGTCGGTTCTGTCGACATTCGCCAAGTTATTTGAAAGGATAATAATACATTCGATTAATATCTTTTATTAATAAGAATGATATTCTTTTTGTGTCACAATTTGGTTTCAGACAAAACCAGTCAACTGAATTATCAACATCATAATGTTCTCAGTAAAATATGTAATGCGATCGATCATAATAAATTCTTAATTTGCACATTCCTTGATTTATCTAAAGCCTTTGACACAGATTATATTAATTAGTAAGATGGAACATTACAATGTGCGTGGGACTGCCCTGGACCCATTTAAATGTTTAATGACGATCAGACCTATCCTCTGTCATTAAAAAAAAATCGCGTTGTTGATGACATCACCACGGTGTCGTACATTAGTCGTGTATTTGTGTGACAAATTTATTATACAAATAATTTTTAATTTAGCATATTGTGTTGATGAGATATGGCTTGAAAGTCCAATTCAACCCAAAAGTGTATATTTACGACGACGTCATCATTACGTCGTCACCTTATTTGTTATAACACATCCCGGAATTCCAACATACAAATTTTAAACCCAATCTGATACTTCCAAAGATATAAGGCCTTGAAAATTGCAACTTTAACTTGACGTTACATGACACTCTATGATGTCATCGTCTTCTTGCAACACTGTGACACTTGGCTTTCGCCGCAGTGCTTTTTTTTTTTGCTGCGGGGCTTTTGACGTGACAGTTGTGGGCCACCGTAATAATCGTATATCGGAAAGACGCCTTTCCATGATGAAAGACGCCTTTCCGAGATACGATATCAGGAAAAGACGTCTTTTTGAGATACGATATCACAGAAAAACGTCTTTCTGAGATACGATATCATGAAAAGACGTCTTTCCGAGATATAATATCACGGAAAGACGTCTTTCTAAGATACGATATCACGGAAAGGCGTCTTTCTGAGATACGAATATCACAGGAAGACGTCTTTCGGAGATACGATATAAGGAAAGACGTCTTTCCGAGATACAATATCACGGAAAGACATATTTTTATCTCAGTATTCCGTCTTTCCGAGATAAATTATCTCAGAAACGCGGAAACGCGGATGGTCACTTTAAGCTTCCGTACTTTAAGCTTCCGTAAATAGGTGATTAGTTTTGCAGAATTAATCAATTAATATAATTGCCTCTTCGTGAAAACGAAAAAAACTATATGAATTAGCAAATTCGCCCGTGGCTGTGAGAGTCAGAATGTATACATTTTCCCATTGCGCCCCAAATACGCCACTTCGTGAAAACGCTAAAAGCCAGTACGCGCCAAATTCGCCCATTTCGCCTCTTCGTGAAAACGCTAAAGTCAATACGCGCACCAAAGCGCCCCTTCATAAACACGTTGAAGTCAACACTATTCTAAATTCGCCTCTACGTGAAAACTCAAAACGGCACTTGAGGATCAATTCGCCCATTCGTTAATTAGGTTAATTGGGATTTTAGTTTTGTTGATGTATAACTCCACCAGGTTGTAGATATTGCAATATTGAAACGTTTTCATCAAACAAAATTATATCGATAAATCATGAGACGATTTTTCATGAAATTTGAAAACAGAAAATCTGCAAAATCGCACATTTTATCGCAGATTTCTGCGCAGATTTTTTTTTCGCACCTTTTTTTAATGTATTTTTGGCTTTTTCGCAATTTTGCGAAAAAGCCTTTGTTTTTGTTCTGATTTTTTTTTTTCTTCTTCTTCTTTTTTTCTTTTAGTAACCTAAACCCCATAGACTTTGTGCACGTTTTTTTGCACAAGTACTTTTACCAGAAAACAAAGTCGTATTTCCATAAAACTTAACCCAGGTGAAGACCCTATAGTGAACTCGTGTCTCGCAGAAATACGTCATGGTGACGTCATCAGGGGTCACGTGACGTCATCTTAAAGGTGTAATTGATTTAATCTTTGAAATTCAATAACAAATCAACCCCAAAAGACCGAAACTAAATTTTTGTGGCAATAGATAGAATAATCCAGGATCTTAATTTTATCTCGTGTGCGTGAAATCACGTGACCCTTCCTTCCGGTCTAAACCGGAAGTGCCTCATAATTTGAAAGTGAAAAATGATATGAACTTACTTTCAACGATGTTAGTGTCTGGCTACAATGTATTTTTCAAAAAAAATATTGGTGACGTCATAACATGTTATAGCGCCCTCTAGCGGCAGTTTGAAAAATTGTTAAAATGAATAATCTGTTGATGTGTGTGGCGAAGTTTGCTGAAATCACTTTATAACCGGTGTATTTAATCAGCTTCATGCTAGGAACAAGTTGACGGGAAGAAAAAATTATGACGTCACCAGACCAGAAGTTAGAATGAAAAGACTCGTTTTCCTTTGAAAATTCCTAAAAAATTAAACCTGACAGATACAATCTTGATTTTTGCTCTAAAGGTTAATGTAAAAGTAGTTCTCGAACTTCCCTGTGTTTTGGGGCAAAAAACGAACTTGAACATACCCTGCGGCACCCTTGAAATGTAATCGTTTTGGCCTAGGTGCAAAAAGCATTGACCCCTTACGTGTGCATGGCACCCGTATAATATACATGCTAGTACATGTACGTATACACTGATAGTGTATTATGTATTGAGCGAATGTATCACCACTGACATCGTTGGTGCAAGCACATGTACGCTCACCCAAGAGGACACTAGCCGACAACCTGTGAAACAGGATGACGTCATCAAATTGCCCATGGGGAAGGGCGCCGCGTACGACAGGTAGGTAAACACGCTTTCGGCTACGCAGAATCCAACCCCGTAGACTTTGTAAACGTTGCTTGCACAATTCAAAGCACTTTTAACGGAAAAACAAAGTCGTATTCCCATAAACTTGACCCAGGTGAAGACCCAATAGTGAACTGGTGTCTCGCAGACAGACGTCATGATGACGTCATCAGGAGTCACGTGACGTCATCTTAAAGGTTCAATTGATTTTATCTTTGAAAATCAATAAAACATCAACCGCAATTGACCGAAACTTGAATTTTGTGGCAATTAATAGAATAATCCATGATCTTCATTTTATCTCGTGTGCGTGAAATCACGTGACCCTTCCTTCCGGTCAAAACCGGAAGTGCCTTATAATTTGAAAGTGAAAAATGATATGAACTTACTTTTAACGATGTTATTGTCTGGCTAGAATAAACTATTCAAAAAAATTCCGGCGACGTCATAACATGTTATAGCGCCCTCTAGCGGCAGGTTGAAAATGGTTAAAATGATTAATCTGTTGATGTGTGTTGCGAAGTTTGCTGAAATAACTTTATAACTGGTGTATATAATCAGCTTCATGCTTAGACCATATTGGGAAGAAGAAATATTTATGACGTCACCAAACCGGAAGTTACAATAAAAAATCCTTTAAACTGTAAAAAGTCGCTTAAAAATCAACCGCTATAGATATATCCAGATTTTTGCTTCAAATAGCAAAGTTAAGACTGATCTCGAGTTTCTGTTAATTACGTCACAATGACGTCATCAAGTGTCAGATTACAAGCAACCAAATATTTCTAAATTTAATCTTTGAAAATCAATATAAAATCAACTGTAAGAGATCTGATTTAGATTTTTAAGGAAATTGATAGATTAATCCATGGTCTTCATAATTTGTATTACATGCAAAAAGACCTGACACTTCCTTCCGGTCCAAACCGGAAGTGCCTTATAATTTAAAAGTGGAAAACGATGCTAACTTACTTTCAACGATGTTAGGCGCTGGCTAGGTTGTAAGTAACGAACAAGTTGACGGTGACTTCTTAAAATGTTATAGCGCCCTCTAGCGGCATGGTTGACAAATGTTACACCATATTACGATTATATTTGAATTATTACGTTTTTAGACGTTGAAGGCATATCTCAGAAACGGATCGTGTTAACATAACACCTCATTTTGTGTTGTTAGGTGATAGATAGTTGCACAAAAAGTTCACAAACGTGTGACGTCATCGTTTTAATCAGTTTTAATTCATTTTACTCTGTTTAAATTAACTTAAATTAGTTTTCAATGATTTTAAATTGTTTTGATGGTTTAAAAGTTCAATTTTTAAAATATTTAATAAAAAAAAATTGCGAATGCGAAAAAGCCCTATGTTCTGTTCCTCGAACAGACGTAGTTCTAGTTTGTGTTTGTTTTTTTTCGGCGTCGGATTTTTTTTTTTAAGAGACACATTGTATTTTGTTTGGGGGCGTCGCATTATTATAATTTTTTTATGAATTTAATTTTGTCGGGGTCTAACTTATTTGGGGGGCGTTGCATTTTTGTTACGGAGCATCTAAAGTACGGACCTCCTAAAGGGACATTAAAAACAAACATTATCTCGTGCGCACGACATAATTATCTCGTGCACACGACATCATTTGTGATTTCCCAGGAACCCTTGATGGAAATCCATGTTTACTGATTACGATGGCTAGAGCGTGGAGGCAGAATTTAGAGTAAACAGTAGCCTAAGTAATCATAATTGAATTGTTTAGACAGACATTGAGTAATTAGGCCGTACCAGTGTAATATTTTCATGCCAGGGGGAATCTGTTTCCAGCGTACCCTTAATCTGAAATGGTGAATTTATTATTGAATGTTGATGATAGGGAAAAACGGTATGTCACTCTGAGTAAATGCCATAAAACTTAATTACCATATTTTATGTTATGTAATTGAAGCCTAAATAATATTAACGCTGGGCCTTTTTACTTGGTACAATTACATTAATGATGTATTTATACTACTTTAAAGGGATCGTATACGTTTGGTAATTGGAACCCACTGTTTGTTTCAATCCTAGTTATACATGTATATATATACCATAAAACTAACCTGTACAAATTTCATTTCAAAAGGTGGTAGCGATTTTGAGATATTGCCGAAAATCTGGAGCGGTTATGTCCACGCAGGAAGAATAATCTGCATTGGAATACACAATCTGAGAAACGTCACTGCAGTAACGCTTCTTAGATTCAAATTGTTGGGGATAAAAAGTGATATTGTTTTCCATAACCGCAGTACTTCGAAGTGAACAGTTTCTAAAAATGCATTATACTATCCAAAGCTGCTGTACTTCATACCAAGTAAGTTTTTATTGCAATACATTTTTGGAGTAATTACCAAACGTATACGATCTCTTTAACTGACAATCAATGGGGTGGGGTGGGAGTAATGATATTACCATTTTCGCCCCCCCCCCCCCCCCCCCTCCTACGCCGCAAACTCATCGCCTGTGGTTTAATAGGTTCAGTATGTAAGTTCCCGCAATACTGTTTTGTCCCGTGTAGTGCAGATGGATGCTGACGACAGAAATTAACTCATCAAGGTGTCAACGTCGGCATGCTGTGCAAACCGGCATATTGTCCAAATACTGGCAAAAGAGCATGGCGTTACCGTGTCCTTACGGCATATGTAACGGATTATGATGAAAGTGGCGACCACGGCAGAGAGAATAGCTATGCGAGAGATATCCAGACACGTATGGATGATCGTGGTCAAAATGTGGAAAATAGCTATAATGACAGAACCCAGTACCGCCAACCAGCGGATTTAATACATGTACATGTAGTCATTTTTGCGAAGAGAATGCACCGATTTCATTGATTTCATTGAAAAGATACACCCTTCCACTTTAAATGAGGCATCAAACGGTCAAATCTGATAAATGATGACAGAGTTATGAGTAATTTCCCAAGAGGGGTCAAATTGACCTTGGGACCAAGTTTCAAATCTTAGGCATTAGGACATTGGTAGCCTACCGGTACTTGCCTGTGTTTGAATAATTGCCTAGCCCACACTGCATGCAAAAACTGTCCTTTAATTTATTAATTAATTTAAGAGTAAACAAAATTCATGTTTGTACATGTACATGTTTAAATGCTAAACATGTTTACATGCTCAACATGGTTTTTCACAAGTTGCGAAAAAGCCTTTGTTTTTGTTCTGATTTGTAGTTGTTCCTTTTCTTGTTGGCACTCAAATCCCATAGTCATATTCTCGTAAGTGAAAACCCTATGTGAACTAGTGTCTCACAGACAGAGGTCATAACAGGTCACATGGCGTTATATTAAAGGTGCAATAGATTAAATCTCATTTTTTTTTAAAGCAATCGCGAGAGACCGTTCCTTTGTGGCAATTGATAGAATAGTCCATGATTTTCATTTCCTCGTGTGCTTTAAATCACGTGACCCACTGTTTAAGCTACTGGTGACGTCATAAAATGTTATAGCGCCAACTAGCGGCAGGTTGAAAATAGATTCTTGATTTAATGTTTGAAAATCAATATAGAATCGGCTGTAAAAGATCTGATTTTGACGGGAATTATCGGAATAATCCAGGGTTTTCATAATTTATATTACCTGCAACATATACCTTAAAGGTAGGATACACCATTGGTAATTGCTTGATTTTTCACGAATGGGTAGATTTGGGGGGTTGTATTTCATAGTAAATATCATTTAACTGACCTGTCCGAAGTTTTACAATCATGGATGCCGAGAAAAGCACGAAAAACAGCGTTTGTTTTCAACCGGCGTCGAGCAGTTTTTCTTATGTTATCTTTGTTGTTTCGCGATCGCCGTCCGGCGATCGCTAATTTTAACAGGATAATTACAGGATATCTAGCGCAATCATTTTGCTGGATGCCTAGAATCATTATTTACTTTCAATTAGGTAAGATATTTCTTAATTCGGTAGTAAATATTTTCTATATCTGCAAATGGTGTATCCTACCTTTAAGTGCCTTATAATTTGAAAGTGAAAACAGGTATGAACTTGCTTTCAACGATGTCAGTCTCTGGCCAGTTGTACTTTACAAATGAATAATTGGTGACATTATAGAGCACGCTCTAGCGGCAAGTTTATACATTTGTTGAATGAATTGCTAATTCAATTTTCACTATTCAATAAAAAACAACCCACCTAAATGACAATCAAATAAAACAACAATAATGTTACACATGACCAGAAAATGGGTCTCATTAAGTGTGTAAAAGATGGGGAAAAGTTTGTCCTGCGCTATTTCAATGATACACAGCAGATCCATGGCCATACGTCTGTCCCACAAGCAAAATGGTAACTTGTACACGAGATAAACAAGCCCCTTAAGACGTTTAACATTTCCTTTGTTAGTATGTCACTAACCATGTCCGTTTGATAAACAGCAGCTGATCTAAGCACTCTTTATGAATTCGGGCCTAGATTTGTACGTTCGACCATTTATTTATTTTTATTTATTCCATTTGGTTTTCAATGGGGCCCTGCATACATCATCAAATAAAATAACAGTACATATTATAAATATAAGGATATTACAGGAATTCAAAACATTAATACTAATTCTGATTTACGAGATAGGCGAAAACCCGAAAAAAAATACCTTTTGGGGGAAAATTAAAAGGGGAAATTCCTATCCGGCTCCACATTATAGTGGCAACCAAGTTCTAACTCCGTAGATCAGCGCAATTGGCATAATATCTAACAGATGACATGTCGGAGCTCCGATTTAAATGTGCTTAATGAGTCCAATGTTCGCAATTGTTCGGGCAGATTATTCCAAATATTTGCACCACTCACAGCGAAACTTGTGGCGTAGCATTCTTTTTTGGCGAAAGGAACTTTCAGTGCCGTGTGGGTTGATTGCCTTGTTTCGCGAATTATTGAAAGTGGTTTGAAAATATTTGTCATGTACAAAGGAGTCATTTTGTTGATACTTTTGAAGACAAGAATAGCCTTTTTTGACTTGACTCTTTTTGAAAAAGGAGCCCAATTAAGACGAGCAAACATATCCTCTGAAGGGGTGAGGAAGGTACATTTAAGGATTATCCGCGCGGCTCTTTTGAGACATTTGTTTAACATATTATCGTGAGATATGTACCTTCCTCCCCACACAGTACAACAATACTCTAATGTTGGCATAACTAGACTTACAAAGTGTGTGCAAGCTGTGTTGAGGAACACAATCACGGATTCTGCTTAGTATACCTAATTTAGACACCACCTTTTGTCTTACGTATTCGACATGTGGGCCCCAACTTAATGCTTCATCAATAATTACACCCAAACATTTATAAGACTTCACATTTTCAATACGACTACCAGCAATGCATACATTTAAATTAACACTAGATATTTTCTGCCTAGTACCAATAAGCATGCATTTGGTTTTGGTGGCATTTAAAGCTAGCTTGTTTCTTCCGCACCAGTTGTGAAAACTAGTAAGAGCTGTATTTAATCTACTTTCTATTATATTAATGTTGGAGGAGCTACACGTTAATGTGGAGTCATCTGCATATTTTTATTTATTTATTATTTACCCTGGGGTAACCTCTCAGTGAAACACTGTTTTTCAGAGGGGCCCAGCAGTTATACAATTCGAATTGCGAAGGACGCGGCTACAACGTAGTCGAGCCGCTGGCACGTAAAGGCGCCTCTGGCAGCCGGCCACATCGACTCATATATGACTACGGAGCACAGCCTGAGATAGAAAGTGATTTTATATATTTATTTGTCCCAATTGAGCCAGGAACACCGGGGCGAACCCCTTCTCTTAGCGATAAGTGTTACTGGGTTCTTTTACGTGCATTATAATGATTATTATTATACAATACACGGGACCTACAGCTTTACGTCTCATCCGAAAGACGAAGCAATAGTGGTTTCAGTGCCTTGCTTAAGGACACAGGTGTCGAGACCGAGATTCGAACTCACGCTCTGCGGAACAGAAAACCGGGTTCTTAACCGCTCGGCCACGACACTCCACATACATAAATAAGTTGCAGTTTGGGGCAATACAAAATGGAAGATCACTAGTATAAACAATAAATAAAAGTGGACCTAGTATCGACCCTTGCGGAACACCATTGTTTACGGACAGGACCTTTGATATGGTGCCGTCAATATTTACAGACTGACTACGTTCACTTGGGTACGACTTAAACCAATTAATTACAGAAGATGACAGTTTAGCCTAGTTAATCATGATCAAGGGAAAATCACCGTTTACGAATTTGGCCCATAATGTTTAAATCCGCTGTATAGTACAAAGTGACCAAGTTAGTATTATCTTTGACAAATTGCCTAGCAACTAACATTGTGTTGACGATGCTGATCACTCCAAATCCGGTGCATTTCCGATGGTTGAAAATTGTGAGTTGTTATCAGCCGGCGAAAGCGACAATACGAGTACGGGATGTGCCAATTGAACAAATCGTTACGTTTGACTGGTTTGATTTTTAAGGAGTCCAAGCAGACACCCACAAAGACGTCTTCTATGTAGAAGTATTTGTGGTCTAAGGATTCTTCGTAGATCTTACCGGCGACGTCCTCGGACATAACATAGCCGAGACCGGCAAGATACGGCGGGTACTTAAGGCCGGGGTAGATCTCCTTAGGCACGTAGAACTTTCTCTTCGGGTTCCGGATGGGGCCGCCGTTGAGAAGTAAACCCACTGCGTAGTTGATGGAAGGGGTTTTGGTAGAGGCCAGGGACCTTATTCATGAAGCGCTCTTAAATTTGCTCACTAAGAGTGACTTACGAAGAAGTTACGAGGACTTTGCAAGGGCTTTGAGAGCGTACTAAGTGGTATTCATGAAGCCTTTATAACATGCACTTACCGAGATCTTAACTTACGTGGTCGTTAAATAAGATCTGATGGTCCGGGGCATTATTTACGCTGACGGTGTTACGCAATACAAAGTTATTTAGGGCGGCGCCCGACTGCCGTGTACGGACACATTCTCCACAGATCAAGGGACGTAAGTATTTTGACGTCAATATTCGCGACTTTGGAGGCAAGTCGCGAAATTTGACGTCAAATTTGACGTCAATATTCGCGACTTTGGGAGAAAGTAGCGAATATTGACGTCAATATTGACGTCAATATTCACGATCTGCGTAGTCCCTTCAGGGCCACCATACGTAAGCACTGAAAGGATGGCAGAGTCCAAGAAAAAACAGAAGCGTGCACGCGAGGCAAACTACAGCGGAGATGAAGTGGACAAGCTGGTTGGGCTCGTTGAGGTTAACTTCAAAACACTTGTCAGTAAATTCTGCGACACAGCAACTTTGAAGACCAAAAACGACACGTGGGCTGAAATTACGCACAAATAAACGCGATATCAACTTGTTTGAGAACCACCAAAGAGGTGAAGAAAAATGCGAAGAATTAAAGTCGAAAACGAAGCAAAAGGCTGCCAAGGTGATGGCCGAACTTGGAATGACCGGCAATTAACGTTTCGATTGACAATCTCTTAGACTAAAGTGGACGTTAAGGGAGCTCAAGACCTCCCGCAAGTTACGATGACTCTACGCACGCTCTTAAAATTTACGAAGGGATGGTGAATACCACGTAAATTACTAAGAGGGACTTGCGAGCGGTTTACGAACTCTTAAGCCCTAAGAGCGCTTCGTGAATAAGGTCCCAGGTGCTGGACGAGGTTGTCGTAGCTGATGAACACGTCATCGTCTGTCTTCATGACGTAAGCGGCGTGCGGACAGTGTGTGCTGGCCCACTTCATCGCCATTATGGTCTTGAGGGTCAGGTTCTTATAGCTGTCTTGGAAATCCTCCTGGAGGAGATCGTGGTGCTCGCTGTGCTCCTTCTCCACCTGCCGCTGAAGTTTGGCGTCCACGTTGTACGCTAGCAGGAACAGCGTGGCGACAGGCTTGCCGCCGGCTTCCCTCGGGCTTCCCCAGGTCTCGCGGATGGCCTGGCGCCGCTCAAAGCTCTTGTGTATTGTAAAAATAAGAACTAACAAAAAGACCTCCTTCGGGGCTCCGGAGGCGTTAAAACAAGCCCCGGGCTCGTCTAAAATCAGCCGGTAGTCGTGGGGGTTCAATCGTGCGGAATCGTCTCGGTGGTACAATGCAAATATGCTGTTGGGCGACGGGTTTGATGTGTTCAAGTTCGGACCACCAGAGTCCTTGATGTCAATGTTGCTAACAGCAAATTTCGGGGCTGCGGGCGATTTTATACTAAACAGAAGAAACGAATGCTCGAAAATAACCCTGAAGGCGAAAAGGTTCACGCTTCCGAGCAAGGCTAGGATCAGGACGTTTCTTAAGTACGGATTCATTGCGGCATGGCTTAATATCAGCACGGCAGAAATGGATTTTCCTGAGGTGGTGAGGATTTCCCCTAGGTTGAGCAGACGCTTGAGGAAACCTTAACTGTCCAGTACATGTACATATACATGTAGTACATGCATGGTCATCCCATTGAAAATCCTGACTTGTGGCTTTTGAAATGTCTTGCCCTACAAAAAAACAAAAAAAAATACAAAAAAACACATTAATTAACTCCTTGAAGCCCGTATTATCGACGTCCTTTTCCTTATTGCAATATATTATAGTTTATACGCATGACTACACACAAGCCTTTTCTAGTAGCTGCACTGCACAATGGAAAGAGCGTGCAGCTGCATCACAGGCAGTGTTCTATGACACAGCATAGCTGACCACAGAATTTCGGACGGATTAGTAGGTCGCGGCTAAATCTGCTTCCTCGTGTGAGGAGTTAATAAACAAACAAGCAGGGCTGCAGGTTTTGCTAATTTGCAAAACTTAACTTTTGTTTCGGATTCGGGTAATTATATTTTGTGTCAGTTAGGCCTGGTCTGGTCTGATCAACCCAACCAGTGTGATAACCAGAAGTCAAAACTACGTGAAACGGAGGTTATTGTTGGAAATTAAAAAAAACATTTTTTTGTTTGGATTTGGGTTTTATGTTTAGCAACACGTTTTAGATCGGTTTGGCCTGCCTGCCTGATCAACCAAACCCGAGTGAATGATACACATCAATAACTACGTTTAACGTTATAGTTTATATTATACTTGCTACAAAATGACTCCGCCACTGATTTTAGTACACTGAGAACCTCGGACATCTATTGCTCTGTTTAGCCTGAAAAGAGTAAAGAAACCAGATCGCATGACAGCATTTATTCCTTGTTTTTTTCAGCATCTAGCTATGCAAAAATGGCTCAGATTAAAAAATGCGCAGAGCATCATGACCCCAGAGCAGTCCCGAGACCCTTGCTGAGCGGGCCCCGGACCCCACGCCGAAATGGCTTCGCGCTTCCTGATCGCCGATTGTCTTAACAATTCCAGCACTTCCTAGATTTTTGTATTACCGCGTACAGTGATCCCTGGCCATGTGTGTAGTTCCACGGATGACGTATACACACGCGTCAGATTTTATGGCGGGTAGCGGTTGACGTAATGTCACGCCCCGACTGCCGAGAGAGAAAAAATCCCTAGGCGACAGAATGTTTGCGAAAACATATAAATAACGGTGCTAATAAACTATAGTGTTGGCATCTTGCATAGTAGCTAGTTGCATTATCAAAACAGGAATATTTTACTGAAAATAAACCCGGCGCGATCTGGTTTAAATCCCAGCACCCCCTGAAATGAATATGTTCCAGCGGATCTGGTTAAAGTTTCAAGTTAATAACTTCCATGCATAGAGATTGGTGGTATTAATAAGTAAAATCATACAGTGCGTACATCAATACCAGTGTCTACGTCTATGCATGTATGTGCAGAGAACACTAAAGGTCATTGGTTACCTATTACATTATGTGAGCCAACAAGTCACTGCTAATTGTAATTCAACTACAACTTGTCAGCAGACTACCCATAGGTTTAAATCATTGGGGTAATGGGGTGATGGTGAAGTGAAGTTATTATTATATATATAACATACCTTGATCAGGTCCTTTACGAATATCCAGGCGCAGAGCATCGTCTTCAGTACATGTAATGTGTTTGGCAAGTTATGGGTGGCTGTGTGCTACTGCCAACACCACTTGCCATTACACATGTTTAAATGTATATATTTAACCCTATGTATTAAACTATCTAAATATACCGATGTATGGTGTAAATAATTATCCTACAGACTACAAGCTACATAAACCTAAAGACTTAATAAATAAGGTAAGGTGCATAAATAAGACTACAGTAAATGTAAAGAGTGTGAGTGCTGCATGTACATGATGTGGCCCTCTCTACTCTCACAGCCAGAATGACATTGTAAATTAAGGCCTAGCCTACTACATGTAATACTATGGTGTGTAGGTTGGTTGGTTGGTGGTGGTTAATGGCACTTCTGGCAATCTGTGTGCCCTTTGTGCAAGTTGCTGTAGTCTTGCGGTCCAGTAGAGAGCTTGTTAAACTACTTTTATCTTTTTCTTTTTTTTCTCTTTTCTTTTACTTTTCTCTTCCTTTTTCTTTCTTCTTCTCTTTTCTTTTCTTATACTTTCTTCTTTTTTCTACTTTTTTATTTTATTTCTTTTACTGTTTCTATTTTGTTTCTATTTTGTTTCTTTTTTCTTTTTTCTTTTTTCTTTTTTCTTTTTTCTATTTTCTTTGTTCTTTGTTCTTTTTTTTTTTTTCTTTTTTTCTTTTTCTTTTTTTTGATTTTTTTTTGATTTTTTTGATTTTTGTTACATACGTGTAGACTTTGCTTGAGCTTCAGAGTTGGAGTGGGAAGAGAAGGGAAAAAAGATAAAAAAACAACCTGCTACAAGAAGTTAGCTATCCAATGACGTCTTGAGGATAATGACTATTTGGAAATAAAAAGAAAAGAAGATACATGTGAATCAAACAAATTTGTATGTGAATTGTAGAGGCAAAACATGCAAAAAAAGCAGCGATGAGACCAGTGCGAGCAAGGCATGTGTGTAGGATGAAACAAGAGCTCATGCATTGTATAGAAAGACAATATGGAATGATTTGTATACTGTGGGTGAGGATGTGAAACATATATTATAAGGAGATGTACATGGTTGGTTGGTGTTGTTTGTGAAAAGGATTAAGTTAAATATCACTGTTAGTTTCTTTAATGAAATTTAATGTATGAAGGATGCTGTGTTTTGAGTTTAACAAATTTTTAAGTGTCATTTGGTCAGAAGTAAATTTAAGTGATTTTTTAAGTATTTGTCTATTATGTTCAAATTTTTTACATGTTGTGAGAAAATGTTCGACATTATCATAAGTGTTGCATGTTTCGCAAAGTCCATCAGGATGTTTACCTATTTTTTTAAAGAAACTGTTAAGGTTTTTACATGTATCCAGCCGAAGTCTGTGAATCTTTATTTCCTGCCAGCGTGGGAGATCCCATGAGTTTAAGTGGGTGGAAATAGTGGGTTGTATATTTTTTAAGGTAGAATCTTTTGAATTATTCCATTCCATTTGCCATGTTTGTTTGAGGTGGTCCTTAAGATGATGTTTAGCTTCTGTAATTGTGAGGGGTAATTTATAGTCAATATTAGTTTTCCTGGTGGCTTTTTTGGCAATCTGGTCTACTTTTTCATTCCCATAAATACCGCAATGTCCTGGTATCCACTCAAAGGTGACCCTATTAGCTTGGTTTTGAATGCTTATCAAGGCGTGTCTAATGTCACATACAATTTTATTGCTGGGAATAGGGTGTGAGATGGCTTGAATTGCACTTAAACAGTCACTGAAGATGCAGGTGTGCATGGGCTGAACATCTTCAATCCATTCCACAGCTAACAGAATAGCAAAGAGTTCCGCTGTAAAAATAGAAGCCTCATTGTTTAGTTTAATACTCTTGGAGTAACTGAATTGAGGAATATAGATTCCACATCCGACTGTGTTGGTAGTAGGATTAAGTGATCCGTCAGTGTAGATGTGGAGTGAATTTCTCCACTGGGTATGTATTGTTTCTGCAGCAATGATGCCCTTTTCATTGATGTTCGATATGTGTTTAATGCGGTTGAAGATTTCGGCCGATATGTCTGGTTTTGTGTAATGCCAGTAAGGAAAAGGGTTATGTAATGGGAAAATGTTGAAGTGAGGTTGACTGGATCTGGCTTCAAAAGGTGTGTGATGTAGACTATTTTTCCATTTTTCAGCAAAATAATGTTTCTGCCAGCAATCTGTTTGGACATACTTGTTGGGGTGAGAATTGTGCATGTTGAGTTTAATATTGTAGAGATTGCAGAGAAAACTGCGACGAAAACATAATGGGGGTTCACCACACTCTACTTGTAGTTTCTGACACGAAGTCCCGTAGAGGGCTCCGGAGCATATTCTCAGAGACTGATATTGTATGCTGTCTAATTTCTGTTTATGTTCCATGGCCGCTGAATTAAAGGCTTCACATCCATAGTCCAGAATTGGTTTGATAAGTGTTTTGTATAGTTGAAGGAGAATACAGCAATCCGCTACCCAGTCCTTTCCGCTAACACATCTCAAGATATTGAGTTTGGATTTGCATCTGTTGACAATATAATTTATATGGTCTTTCCAATTAAGTTTCTTGTCGAAAATAATACCCAGAAATTTAATAGACGTCTGAAATTTAATATCAGTATTATTTATCTGTAATTTACAGGAAGCATTGCGTTTATGTGTAAAAAGAGTCGAAAAGGTTTTAAGAATGGATATTTTAAAACCCCATCTATCACACCAGGCAGAGATATCGTTTAAATTTTGTTGGATTTTTATGTTGATAAAGTTTATGTTTCTATTGGACTTCCAAATAACTATATCATCGGCATATTGGGAGATGTTGATTCCGTTTATGACTTCAGATAGACCGTTGATAGCTATGTTAAAAAGAATGGGGCTGATGACACTTCCTTGGGGAATGCCAATATTGACATTGTGCGAGTCAGAATAGGTACCATTGATATTTACTTGAATTTTTCTATTAGTAAGGAAATCATCAATCCATTTAGTAATACATCCATATATTCCAAGAGAGTGAAGTTTAATGATTATGCCTTTTGGCCATACCATGTCATATGCCTTTTCAAGGTCTAAAAAGACAGCGAGGGTGCTTTCCTTGTTGGCAAAAGCTTTATTTATGTTAGACTCTAGGTTAATGATGTGATCTTTAGTACTCCTTCCTTTACGAAAACCACTCTGATGAGTACTAAGTAGATTATGTTTTTCCAGGTACCAGATGAGTCTATTATTAACCATACGTTCCATGATCTTACAGAATGTGGAGGTGAGGGCTATAGGTCTATATGACTTAGGATCGGAGGGACTTTTGCCAGGTTTTAAAATAGGAACGAGAATAGCTTCCTTCCATGTGCTTGGGCATTGAGAAGTTTTCCATATTATGTTAAAAATGATGAGGAGAAAGCCACGGGCTTTCAGAGGGATATGTTTGATGATATTATTACATATATTATCTTTACCAGGAGAGGTACACTTAGCTGAATTGATGGCTTCGTCGAGTTCTGATATGTTAAAAGGATCATTAATGATGTTATCATTTTCTTCAGAGTGGGAAAAGTTATCTTCTGCATTTTGTTTTACTTCAAGGAAAGAATCACTGTAGTTTTGGTCACTACTGATGGAAGCAAAACTACTAGCAAGCAAGTTAGCCTTTTCTTTATCTGTAATGAAATCTTGATTGTTGTCTGTTAAAGTGGAAATATTAGTCTTGGTATGGGTATTGTTAATACGATGAATTTTGTCCCAGATCTTTTTAGAGGGAGTTTGGTAGTTTAAAGTATTGCAGAAATTTTTCCAATCCTCTCTTTTAGCCACTTTTATTGTTTTACGAGCTATGGCACAAGTATATTTATAGTGAATAAGGTCTTGAGGATGACGGGTTTTTTTAAGGGTTCTAAGGGCTTCTTTACGATTTTTAATAGCTCTTTTGCAATCATCGTTCCACCATGTGGTGGGCTTTCTTTTATAAATTGTAGTAGTAGTGGTTTGTGGGATGGAACAGTTAATAGCCTCAGTAAGTTGATTGATGTATATGTTATATGTCTCTTCAGCACTGCAACATGTGGTTATGTTGGGTTTAGTAATGAAACTATCACAGGCAGTTTGAAAAGTATCCCAGTTTGCTTTTTTTATAGACCAGTGAGGGATATGTTTACGTGGCGTATGAAGACATTTTTTATTAGATTCAAAAATTATAGGATGATGATCGCTACCCCATGTGTCATCTAAAATATTCCAATTGTAATTAGCTGCTATGTCAGAAGTGGTAAGAGTAATATCAATGCAGGTGATGGTACCATTAGAGGTATTAATTCTTGTCCCGTCTCCATTATTTATGCAGACAAGATGATGTTTGTCTATAAAATTTTCGATGACATGGCCATTTGTTGAAGTCTCCACAAATAATAGTATTTTTACCAATATGATTTTCAATGTCTATAAAGTTCTCCTCTTTCAGGGTGATACAAGGATTATAGGCATTGATAATTTTTAATTTACTTTTATCAGAAATATAAATGTCAATTATTTGATATTGAATAGGAGATTGTTTGTCTATAATGTTGTTGACGGTGAGATTTTTTCTAGTGAAGATGGCACATCCCCCGCCAGTATTTTTATGTTCTGGTTTTCTGTCATTACGGAAAATATTGTATCCAGGGAGATTGAAGTTTTTCCCTTCCTTGAGCCAAGTTTCTTGTACGCATATGATGTCAGGTTTACTATCCCAATTGTTTATAGCATGTTTTAATTCATTTCCATGTGCAATGAGAGACTGGGCATTCCATTGTATAATGAAGACCATGAGAATAATGTTCATGATTACGTTTGATTATTTCCTCCTTTTGGGCGATTGGAAGTTTTCTGGTTTGTTTTGGGTGTTTCAGTTTGAGAGTTCTCTGTGGTGGGTTCGTTGGGTTTTGTTTTGGATTGAGAAGATCTAGGTTGTCGAACCGGCTTATCAGGGGATTGCGAGGAATCATTATGTCTGCTCTGTTTTTCTTTGATATTGTGAGTTCTAGTTAACTGATGGTACAAGTGTTCAACTAGGGTCTTTATTTCTGATTCTCTATTTTCCTTTTTTTTAGTTGTCTCCCAGATTTGAAGTGTTCCGATAAGCAATTCTATCAGAGATTTGTCAGGTTGTAGGTAAGTTGAGGTTGGTTCAGTTTGGCAAGCAACTGGAATTTGATCAGTTTGGGTGGATGCATCTACCGATATTTTGTTAACAGAGGACATGTTTTGTTTTCTTTGTACCGGTACATCATTTACGACTTGAGGAGTTTGTGGGATTGTCCAATTTCTTCGTTCAGACCAGATTTGAGTTTGTTTAGGTGTTATTGTAGGTGTATATGTATCCCTAGGTTTTTCCGCATGGACAGTAATATTTGTTCTTATGGATTTGGCAGCTTCAGCATAGGAAATGTTGTAAGTGACTCTTACTTCTTGTATCTTCTTTTCATGCTTCATGGTGTTACATCCGCCGTAGGCAGAGGAGTGATTTCCACCACATCTGCTACATTTCACCTGGTCTTTTTGGTCACATTCTTCATAAGTATGGTTTCCACTACATCTAACACATCTGGTATTGCTTCGACAATTTGTAGCTGTATGACCTAGTCGTTGGCAATTGAAACAGCGAATGACTGGTGGAATGTATTGTTTGATGTCAAAGTGTTGATAGCCGAATTTGATGCTCTGGGGTAAGTAAGGTGTGTTAAATGTAAGGCAGACAGAAAGGCTTTTCCCTGTTTGACCATTTCTTCTGAATGTGAGTCTGCGGACCTCTATTACGCCTGCTTTTTTGCATTCTTTGATTATGTCTTGTTCTGTGAGTTCTAGAGGAACGCCAGAAATAACTCCCTTACTTTGAATTTCTGATTTTGCATAGTCGGTGGTGACTGACCATTTTCCAAGAATGGAGATTTTCCTCAATTTGTTGGCCTGTCCGGAGGTGTAGCATTTGACACTAATGCCACCTTGATTAGTTTTAGTCACATTTTGTATGATGTCACTTCCTATTGCATTTAGTGCCTTAGCAATTTTTAGCGGGTTTATTTGGGCAAGTTTGACATCTGGTGAGTTTATGATTACTATGGTAGGGTTTCCTTGGGTGGAGTATGTGTTTCTTCTTTTTTGTTGTCTATAGGAACTGTTATCAGAGTCGCTGGAATTGTCGCTTTGACTTTGTGTTTTTCTTTTGTTTGTTGCTTTCACAGAGACTTGAGAATCATTTTCGTCAGCATGCATATCCTTGTCTTCTTGAGCTTGGCTCATTAATTTGTCTAAAGTTGACCGTGGTTGGTCGTATTGTTACCTGTTCCTGTTTTGGGATAGTTGCTGTTGGGATAGAAGGTCCCATGACATGTCTTCCTCCTCGGAGTCGTCGGCCATGTTGGTCCGACGACCGAAGGCGAAGCGTTATGTATGTAAAAGAAAATAATGTGGTATAGCCAAGAAAGCAAGCAGCAAAGGAAAAGCAAGCAGGTAAAGTAAGAAGGCGAGCTAAATAAGGAAAATAAATCTCACCACTCGCAGTTAAGAGTCGGGCTGCGACCGATTAAAAGACGTCCACACTCTTTCGAAGCTCAAGCAAAAGTCCCCTATGGTGTGTACTGATGCACACTAATAAATAAAGGGTAATGGCTGAGGAACACGCCAATACCGGCAGGATAATCGGGCGAGGTGCGCAGCGCCGAGACCGATTATCCTGCCGGTATTGGCGTGTTCCGAAGCTATTATTAGCCTATGTAAAATCCAGACTCCCATTGTTAATGGGAATGTGAACAACAAAGACAGAGTACAATGAGGCTACAATGTACATGTAAGTGCACTGCCAGTCACACAGGCCCGTACGCAGGATTTTTTTTATGGGGCCCGAATGTTTTAGTTGACATTATCGCCTAAGCCAAGTCCATCTTTGTGTGCCAATACCGTTATTTCTACATCAAAATACCATTATTTACCCCGGAAATTGTAGACCTTTTAGTAACGTTAGGGGATGCGTACGTACCCGTCGCACCCTCCCTGCGTACGGGCCTGCAGTGTGGCTTATTGATGGCACCGCACAATGCCGCAGTGTGAACTATATAGTATCCATTCTATGACACACATTCCATTCGGTTGGCTCAGTGATACAGTACTGTTGTGTATGTTTACTTGATAGTATAGTATCCCTAACTTAAGGTTCATCTGTGAATTTTTTTTAAAAGAAGCTAATTTCAACTGATTTGGGTAGGTATGGGTATGGACAACTACCAAAAAAAAGGAAGGAGGGATAGGGGTTGGGGAATTTTTTTTATTAGAGGTCAAAGGTCATTGACCCCTGCCCAAATCCCTAAAAATTATATTTCAGCAACAAAATATGGTATATAGATGATCTTGGTGTCAAAATGCACAGAATTACAATAGAAGATGACATCAAATAATTATTGACCCTTGGAACCAAATCCTGACCTCCGAAAATGAGGTCAAAGGTCACAAAACAATTTTATTACTAAAATATATATTTATAGCAACAAAATATGGTATATAGATGATCGTGGTGTCAAAATGCACAGGATTATGAAAGAAGATGACAGAATAACTGCTGACCCTTAGAAAAGAGGTCAAAGGTCAAAAATAGACGTATTACTAAAATGTCATATTAGTAAAATAACAGGAAAATTACCATGAACAAAAACAAATCTAAGAGGCTAATTTATTGTGGCGGGTATGGGGGTTATTAATTATTCCAAGAGCAAAGAAGGAGGGGGAAATTCCCTTTCTGAGGGTCAAAGGTCTTTGACCCTGCACTAAAACATTATAAATTGTATCTCAGCAGCAGTATGTTTTTCGTAGGCCTAGATGATCTTGGTGTCCAAATGCACAGAATTATACTAGGAGACAAACACAATATGAAATGGATTATTCACCACCAAAATACGAGGTTAAAGGTAAAAATGAGCAATTGGGCGGGGGGGGGATTAAAGTTCATTAGTGTCAAATAGTTTGTGTATGTAAAGTATATGTGCATTTATAATCATGTTTGGTGTTTATTGGAAAGGAGCGTAATCATACATTCAGCCTACGTTTTTTATTATTAAAACGATTTTCGGTCACATGGGAAGGACATTAAATTGAAGGACGTCTAACGCTGGATTATGTGGAATTGTTTTCTTTTTCTGTGAGACTATTAGGTTTTTTAGTTAAAGATGAAGTGCTTTTGCAAGAAAATAGCAAAGGGAAACCGGTTTATGCAGGCATACTTCTAGGAATGATCAGTTTATTTGTTGTTGTTTGTTTGATCAATCCCAGAGTTAGCTGCAGTGAATCAGAACTCATTCTACTATGGGAAGGGGAGGGTGTTTATGGAAGTTGTCACAAGTCAGAACTATTTCTCATCGTTTTCATTATTGTTTTGGAGATGCTGCAACAGTTCTGCTGCGTGAAGTATCATAGGATTGTATGTTTGTTGCTGGTCTGCAGAGATAAATCTGTATATTTATGATTTGCTGGTATGCCAGCAGTGTGGTTGCGTAACTATATTGCCCAGAGCGTAATTCTTAATGTAAGTTTTTTCTTAGTTATATACGCTTCTGGGAAGTCAGTTCTGGCCACGTTTTTTTCTGAGATTGCAGTCGGTAGGAGGAGGGGGGGGGGGGGTTACGTGTACAAGTTTCAAGAGAACCCCTCCGTGTTTTTCGTTATTTTCTTGAGACGCGGTTCTGCTGACAAGTATCATATGGATTGTATTTGTGACTGGCAGAGTTAAATCTGTAATTGTACGTTATCTAGTGGGTATGCCCGGTATGCCAGAGAGTGGTTGTTTGACTGGCCTCTCCTGAGCGTAATTCTTAACTTTTTGGTTTGTGGTTTGTGTATTGCAACAGTGGTCCTTTGTTTTTAGTTCACTCAGTGATTGATTATTACCGGTAATAATATGCCGTCCCCTTTTTCTCTCCTTTTTTGGAAGGGAGCAGGGCATATTATGCACTTCATCAGTCACCATTCTTTCAGTTTACTTTTCTTTTTCCTTGTTTTTATATTTGTGTGTTGGTTTATATGACAGATTACAAGGACAAATACCGGCTTTTTGGGGTTATTGATCGAAAGGAAGGCATCTTGACTTATTTATTTTGTTTTAGTCTTGAGAGCCATTTCTTTGATCATTGTTTTGTTCTTCCAATAGTTCCAATAGGATTTGCACATTCTCCTCATCCAGGTTGTTTTCTTCTTGGTTGGATTGTGGAGGTGCTTTAGTCCTAGATCGAACAAGTTCATATTTTATGTTTTTGTGCCGTTTGTATGCCAAGGGTTGGGTATCAAATAGCCTACATGTATTTAGGTATTCGTTTTCAATAATCCAGTGCCAGTGTTCGAGGAGAGCCCATTTGAGAGCTGGGTGCGCGACTCGTGGGTAGTATGGTAGGACGAACACCAGTGGGGTATTGTGGTGTGTTTTGTTTTTGTTTTTTCACGCTTAGAGTCCGCGGAAGGCTCGCCCCTTTGAGGAAGGGCTAGGTCTTCGTTTGTGTATCCGCGCTTTTTAAGTTGGTCCTTGAATAATTCAACCCTCTCCTCAAAGTCTTTTAAATGGGTACATAATACGGTTGTTCCAGTCACAGCCGCCAAATACCGACTTGGGGTGTGCTGAATCTCTCTGCTGTATACAAGACTCTCTGCAAGATGCACCAAACTCCTCTTCTTATTAATAGGAAACTTTTGGGACATCTCACTTCACTGGGGTAACTAGTCAGGGTACATGCACATGTAGGGTAACTAGGTGATATGAGTAATCACTTCTTAAACAAAGACATAATTCATGTTGTTTTATGTTATACGTATATGTCTAGAGTGGTGCTTTGTGGATTCAATATGGGGCTTCGAATAATTACCTTTGACCTTTAAGGTCATATGTGGCGGTCAATTTGTATCCTACATTTATATCACAAGAATTTACATTTTTCTACTTCCAGTGTAATTATGACCATTTTGATACCAAGATCATACAAGTACATATGTTGTTGCCGAGATACAATTTATAGTGTTTTAGTCCAGGGTCAATAACCTTTGACCTCTGCTCCTAGAATAAATAATAACTCCCATACCCGCCACGTAAGTTAAAATTAGTCTCTTCGATTTGTTTGTGATCATTTTTAATTTTCCTGTTATAAATATGACATTTTAGTAATAAAATATTTTTTTGACCTTTGACCTCATTTTCGGAGGTCAGGATTTGGTCCCAAGGGTTAATAATTATTTGATATCATCTTCTTTTGTAATTCTGTGCATTTTGACACCAAGATCATCTATATACCATATTTTGTTGCTGAAATATAATTTTTAGTGATTTAGGCAGGGGTCAATGACCTTTGACCTCTAATAAAAAAAGTTCCCCAACCCCTATCCCTCCTTCCTTTTTTTTGGTAGTTGTCCATACCCATACCCACCAAAATCAGTTGAAATTAGCTTCTTTTAAATTTTTTCACAGATTGGCTCAATATATGGCTAATTTAGGGTTACTATAACTACATTGTCGGTTTTTTTGCTTACCCAACTACCACATTTACCCAATAGTTGAACAAAATTTCACCAACAATTGGCTGATGGAGTTTACCCAGTACTATTTTGCCCAGCTTGTTTAACAGTGTATAAACTTTGCGTTGCCTCCCCTCCCTTGCTCAAGGAGCGAAAACGAACTTGAAAATTCGATGAAATCAGAAATTTCTCGTCTGTGAGACACTCCGTCTGGAAAGAGAATTACCCAATAGGGCAGACTTCCAAGCTGGACAAACCAATGTACCCTCTGCTCGATGGTTGAGCATTTGAAAAACAACTCTGGGTACAAGGTGAATAGGGGGTACCACCCAATTATTTTCTCCACACCAGTTTTGAGTGAAGGCATCAATTGCTTCTGTGTTTGGATTCCAAAATCTGGAATTGAATCTGGGAAGTTTAGAATTATAGTAACTTGCAAATTTGTCAATGGTATACGGACCCCATTGATCACTCAGCATAGAAAATAATTCATCTGAACTTTTCCAATCGTCTGGATCGACAAGCTTACTTAAACAAATCTGACGCACGTGCGACAAATACTAAGTGTTATAGCCTGTAATTCCTGTTTCATACTCCCATTGGATACTATTCTAACCACCGCTTGATTGTCAGTGAACCACTTGACTCTGGTGTGTTGAAACCTGTGGATTTGGGATTAAAGGACGAGTTCCACTGCCTTCAATTCTCTCCAGGAGTTGAACGTTTGGTTTTCTCACTATCTGACCAATGCCCATGACTTATGGAATTATCTGTATCTACAACATAACCTGCATATCCATGCGAACTAGCGTCGGAATATACTACTTTCGAACAACTTGTAACCACTTTGATAGGAGATGACTTCAATACATCTATGTTACACGACCAAAAAAGCAATTCTTCTTTTGCTTTGTCTGTCAACCTGACGTATGAACGCCATGAACATCTGGTCTCTATGCTGCAATGCATGGCCTTTGTCATAAGTCTGCTCATAGAACCCACTGCCAAGTAAACCGATATAATCTTTCCGGTCACACTGGCCAATTGTCTGACATTGACATACGAATTGGTGGAGGACAACAGATTATCAATTCCATCTTTGATGCTAACAATGCGACGCTCAGGCAATACTAGAAAACCTTTGTTGAGATCAATATGTAGACCTAACCATTCCGTCTCTGAGACGGGTCCCCAGATGCTTTTTAAGACATTAGGAACAAATCCTGCGTCTACTAGGTCTGCTTTGACTTGAACACTTGAACACTTCCACTGACAAATCCTTCACAATTGCTGGCCCTCAACTTTGGAACACGATACCCTCTCACATCAGATCGCTGGACACTGTTTCGTCATTCAAAAACAACTTAAAAACTCACCTGTTTCCAAATGCCCTTTGATATGTACATGTATTGTTTTCATTACCTCTTGTTGCTGAGCGCCATGATCTAGATGGAATGGCGCTATACAAATCCTGTTATTATTATTATTCCTGGGCTTTCTAAAAGGAATCGGCAAAACCTAAGCCATCGTCTAAGAAAACTACTATGCTTATCCCTATACTTCTCCATTTCTGTACAAGTGGCCTGACTACTTTTGTGAAAACATAAGGAGCCGTGGATAATCCAAATGGTAGGACTTTGAACTTAAAGAATGACAATTTGCCTTCGTCAAACCAGGAAAAACCTAAATATTGTGGGTGGTCTGGTCGAATACTCAAATGATGGTACCCAGACTTGAGATCAAACTGGAACATAAACCCATATAGGGTCTAAGAAACAAAAGTGCTGTGCGCATATCTTCGTATTTGACCGATTGTTTCCAAAGATACTTGTTAACTTTTCTCAAATCAAGAATAAGACGTCGTTTACCTGTTGTATGAACTGAAACGGACAAAGGATTAACGATGTATGGTTGGCTAGAGCAAGCCACAACAAAACCCGATTCAACCAATTCTGATAAAGCAGAAGTAACCAACTCCCTGTGTTTTAGGGCTGATATGTTGTTTATATCTCTTGAATCTATAACAGAACTGTAAACAGAACGTGGAGGGGTTTCATACAATGGAAGTGCATATCCGTTCTTTATTATTTCTAAAACAAAGGAATTATTGCAAAAAGATTGCCAAAAGCCAACATATGGGACTGTAACCGACCGGCAACCTTTATCTTAGTGAAAACTGAACTCTCTTCATATTCAAAAAAATCTTCAGTAAATTGACTAACTGAAATAACGTCTGGGGTAGAATTATGAACATTTAACTCAACTTTGTTAACGGTGTCTCTGTTACTGGCTTTGGGCCGATGCCCCCCTGACGCTGTTGAACTTGTCTTGTCTCCTGCCGATATTGGGGCAAGCACTTCGCCAGTGGCCTTGGGATCCGCAGGCGAAACATAGGCTATGTCATGGCTGGTGGGGTAGCGCGAGGCACGAAAAAGCGGGTAGAGACTGTGGACTGTGCAAAGTCTCTCTTGAATTTCTTGGCTTGACTTGTCTTGAATGAGGTCTTGACTTTCCTAGCAGCTCTACCTTCGGCTCTTGTAATTCTTTTGTCATCGTCCGAGTCTTTTGCGAGCTCGTTAGATTCATACTCCTCCATTGTAGCCCAGCCTGATAGGCCGTACGGTGTACACGTTTTTCTTTTCATCCCGTTTCGACCCCGTGGGTCTAAGAAAACTCTTTAGTTTTGGACATAGTTTTGTCTGGAGATTATGATTAAAAACAGTTCTCCACAAAAACGCCTGTCGAATTTGAGTAATTATCGACCAAAATCGGCACTAAATGATCAACAGCGACGGGGCATTTGTTCATGGTCGCATTACGCTAGCGTGTCACATTCGTTTGAAATTCATGCGCTCTGGTACCACGTGATCCGAATTCTCAAATCACAACTCGGGTCATAGGCCATTGTATCATTGCGAATCAAAACAATCATGGCGTCGCCCATGTCACGATCGTCGCGTGCCGAAGACTCCGTGATAAAACCAGTTGTTTTGTTCACTTAAAATAATGTTACAGCCGCGAAAATGACAACGAATTGGCAGAGAAGTTGCTGAGTCTAGACCTGTGTGCTACTGCTACAACTGTCGTACGAGAATTGGTCGTGAAAACCAGCCAAACAGTCGTCACACTACGCATCGGGTTTACGCTAAAATAAATGTTGCGTGTTAGTACCGCTGTATTATCTCGAACGTCTGACAATTTGCAATATGCCTGGCATGCAGCGGAGAAGCGTAAACGTGCGCGCAGAGACACTGTCGGAGAAAGCACGTTTGCCTTCCAAAACTCAGTCTCGGCCTTGTCGGGTTCGCTGTCATCATTGGGTGACCCAATTTGGGTCCCGTCACGGTATACTGTATTGCCGCCTAGATTAGTACTTTGTGTCAGTAGATGTATTATTGGCAAGGAACCAAGCAAGAGGTTGAGTTACCCAATAATCTCGGACAGGCCAAAACAGTGAAGATGCAGGTAGGTCATGTACACAATCCCCATATAGGCTATAGTAAGGTCAAAATTAACGAATTAATCTGCTTCCCCAGCTTCCCAGATTGTGTCTATATCGAATTTTGAGAGGCTGTTTTACCTTAAAAATGTATGTTGAATAGACATACATGTAGACAAAATAAACCTAAAATTCATTTATCTTACCTTGGCCCCGGAAAACCTGCTTCCAAAGTTCTGGTTATTACCAGATCTACCCCGATTTTGACAGCCCAGACAGGGGGTGGGGTTGCACGGGGGTGGGGGTGGTTGGGGGATTGGTTGGGCGGGGGTTGGAAAATAACCCCTGCTTATATGCTTTAGTCCAGCTTCATCACCATTACCAAACTGCACGAATGATGACCCAAGTGGGGCTATATTGACCTTTTTTACATTTTTTCTCTCGTAACAGGTCGTTCAAAAATCCATTATTGATTGTATATTTCCCCCTCTTGTTTATCACCAGATTCAACCTTTTTATGCAGTTGCTAATCAAGAAACAAGCAGTGATGATGGCAGATCTCTAAAGAAGCATTTACTCAGATCCAGTGCCAGCCTACCATAAGCCCCAAAGTTCGAAGCACGTCCTACCAGCCATGTACATCATCTGCCAAATATCGCATGGGTTGTTAAAATTGTAACATTAATGTTCTAACTTCAGTGATTTTTGTATTTGTTCTAACGGAAAAGTTGAGAGAATTATGCTCGAACTGGTTATGATTGAACTGGTTGATGATATTTAAGACACGCCAGGAGCATTTCTTGTTGACACTTTTAATTATTTTCATTTAACTGAATTTGTTTTCAATGCTATTTCTAATTGAAAAGTGTAACCCAGTTTAAACTTATTGGAACTACACACAAACATCCATTATGGGGTATGAATATCCCCCTTTTTGAGAAAATATTGACTATTTACTAAAAATGGGCATTCACACAAATGTATTTAAATTGTGCATACAATTCACTCTTTCTGTCATTTCAAATGTTATTGCAACATTGACTTTAATCACAATAATTGTTCAGAGACAATTCAGTATGCCATTGATTACAGTATGCCCAGTAAGGTTAATACAGATCAGTGTAAAATAAAACTGTAGAGCGAGTCAGGCACTATCACTCGTGGACCACAGCAACCAACATGTGGGTACATGGCCACAAATTGTGAACATTTATTTGTTAATCCTTAATTGTCATGTGATTCTGTTTATTTTATTGTCACTTTGCAATGTTATGTTTCATAAGTTAGCACAGAAGATTGTGTAGTGCTGACAAGAATATAATGACAAACAATAGATTTTGTGTGGATCTTATTTTTGATTTTTTTTCATTATGTATTTAATTACAAGCTTGCCTTACATATGAAACCTATTAAATTGACCCCTTTAAACAAAACAGATGATTACCCATCCCCCCTCCCTCCAAAAATATTAATAATAATAATAATTGTTTCTTTTTAAATTATACAAAATAAATTAATGCAGATTGAATAAGCCATTTTATTTATTGATCAAATATCAAAAAACATATTTAAATAGATCAATCTAGGCACCTATCAAGCCAAAGGGAGTGATTTACAATTACATGTAGACAGGGGTAAAAAGTTATATTTGTCACAAAAAACGTTGATGTCTTGTGATGTACATGTGTTATACGGGGCAAGTTTGAGTCAATATACATTAAGTGGGGAAAAAAAGTATGGGGCGAAGTGGCTTTGGGGCAAAATTGTTATGAAAACTAGGCGAGAAAAACCAACTCGCCCCATGCTAGTTTCGCCCCATTACATTTTTAAAGTGAATAACTCAAGTTCGACTGGATATTTTTTGGAGAACTTTTAGCATAGTATTTTAAATAGCTACTAGAAACTATATATGCCTTCAAAAAGTAGACCCATGGGGGTCGAAACGAAACTCGTTTTCTAGGCATCTTTTCAGTTACACCATACGGCCTATGAGGGGCTGGTGTCCGCTAATCTAATAAGCTTCTGCCGATGCTGTAGAAGCTTCTTAGTTTTATCGAGCTCTGCCTCGACTTCAGGGGATTGGTTGACTTTACCTGCTTCAGCTAGCTGGTCCAGTATGGTTTGATTAAAGTTATACTGTCGTTTGTGTCCCTTTCGATCTCTTCCACGATAGTTTTGAATTAGTGGCGGATTTCAGTTTGGCCTAAAAACTAGCAGAGCACTCTGCAATCTATCTTCTACGAACCTGACTTGAGTGGATGAAAGCTCAGCTAAGAGCTCCTTAATATCTTCTTTAGTCGCAGGGGTTGACATTATGTTGCAGTTGAGTAAGAGCTCTCAAAAATCGTGTGCTGTCGTTGCTGCTCGCAAGCGTGAAGTGACCTATCTTCATTCCATACGATCACCTCAGCTCATGTACCACTCCCTATATTCAAATCACCCGCTCTGTACCCTGAACCGTACATCATTTACACTCAACCGAATAAATCAACATTTTGTCTTGCTAGTCTAGTAAATGTACCGTGATTGCTGCGCACGCAGGTTTCTTGTGTTTAGCATAGCAACCCCGAAACGGGGGCGGTGAAATACGCTTACGCTTAAGCAAATTGTTCTGCTAAAGTTAGCACGGAAATTTGCTTACCGTTAAGCAGCGCTATGAAATTGTCCCCTTTTAAGTTTGGGAACCCAAACACAGCGAGCTTTTATTTCGGGACGGGAGACAAAGAGAACGGTAAGCCGAGAGAAAACATCGAACTGCGCATGCGCGAAATCGAACTCGTCTACGTCTTGTTGTGTTTATGAACGGTTATCGGGTGAAATAGCGTCCGGTCTGTAAGCTATGAAGCCCGTTAGGGCCAGGTACCTCTTTCTCTTCCACAGAGGTGCGTTTCTCTTTCACAGCGGTGCGTTTCTCTTTCATCGTAGCTCATCTCTCTTTCAGAACGTGTGTTTCTCTCTTTCAAGGGACAAGTCCATTTTTCACAGGGGTGCATTTCTCATTGTAGAAATTAACGTATAGAACGTGAAATAAAGCTTTGCTATTATATATTATACAGAATAAGAAACATAAAAGACTGAAAAGCTTCGAAAACGCCACTAAAATTAAGTATAGGTGGTAGAAATTGTCATTTTACCAGAGGTGGACGTTCATATCATGTATTGGCCAATTTGTTTAATGGTTGCTGCGAATGTCTGCAGGGTTTGAGGGCGATAATTCAAGAAGAGCCCGCTAAACTCTGCGTGGCTCAGGATGATTCGACTCCAACATGTAACACAACTGGTTGCCTGTATGATTAGGCCCCTTCCCAATAAACACAACACCCACCTCTCCCAGCTGTAATACATTTTTCTAAACTGAGAGGGCTCTTACAGGATTCCTGCACATTGCCTAGTCCCTTTTCTGTGTAAAGTATTATATATTAATTATTAATAATGTAATGCTGAATACTATAAAGTAAATGAAGCATACGGAAGGGGGATCATTATTTGTGTTTGAGCTGGCCAAACCTTCCAAAGTAATAACTTGACATGTCAGTTTAACATAAAAGGTTTGTCGACTGCCTAAACTGCGCTAGACCAGGGAGACAAATTGTAGTTATGACGGAGCGCCACACCTGTCTTCAACTTCCAGTTTATTTAGCGCACTGAAGTTGACCCGTCGACCTTGTAATCCTCGGAACGATGCTCTACCGATTAAGATATTGTAACGTCTCACTCGGGTAGAGCCGTTATCAAAATAAGAGTCAAGATACAGCATCTTACACACACTATACTACTGGTGTATTCAGAAGTATTTACATCACAATAGAGGGCGCACTATATACAAGATCTAGTTTGGGCCTTACATGTTCTCTGAGTATTGAGAGAGTGAAGCTCTGTGGCTAGAGCATACAGCTCATGCTGGGAACGAAGCTCTGTGTATGAGCTCAGCTCGGATAATAATCTACTCCGCGTTGTTGTTGTTGTTGTAGTAGGTTCTGTTGGCACGTATGGCGGTCATAGCGCCCTGTGTGCCATTAACAATACATATAGCAAGACAGTTCATCATGGTACTACGGAGTGCAATAAAGGCCGCTCAAAAAGAAAAAATTAGAACAAAACAAAATTGAATGGTGCAAGAGGCAAGGGCAGGAGGTGCGCCAGTAATCTTCAGAGAAACAGTGCCACAGGGTCCCGCAAGGCCGACCGTTTCGCAGACAGGGGCACAAGGCTCCCACCTGTTACTTTTTTCAGCCTCGGACCGCATACCTCCGGGTGACGAAAGGTGACACTGAGTCCATCCAATCACCAGCGCAGCTGTCCTCCCGTGATCCCTTGCCCATGCGCAATATCAGTAAATCAAGAGGTCGCTTTAAACAGTTAAACACAAACATTACAATTTTTAATATACTTAAGAATCTGATCGCAATATTGTTTGTGCCCAAGCAAAACTTGGAGCGTCATTTGAGGAGTAGATAATCCAAGTGCCTTTTGAAGGGACTGTCGTTGGTTTTTGTATTTTATGCATTTTGTCAGGAAATGATCAACATCTTCTATGGTGTTACAAGTATCACACATTCCGTTTGGGTGTTTACCAGTATAAAAAAGAAACTTATTCAGACCTTTGCAGACGCCCAAACGTAATCTGTGCATAATAACTTCTTGGGGGCGTTTTCGTCCCCAAGTGACAAAGGAGAAGGAAGGGACAAGTTTATAATGTTTTTCTTTGTCAAGATTAGGTAAAGTTTTTCTCCAATTCTCGATAAGTTTATTTTTGAGAAGATGTTTTATTTCATTATCAGAAAAGGGAATATTATGGTCAATATTGGGTTTTTGAGTCCCTAATTTGGCGATAGTGTCGACCCTCTCATTACCAGGAATTCCAGAGTGACTGGGGATCCATTCAAAGAAAACGGTGCTCCCCTGATGCTGAATATTAATAAGGGTATGTCGAATATCGCAAACCACTTTATTAGTGGGAAAAGGTTTGGAAATTTCCATAATCGCACTAAGACAGTCACTAAAAATGCAAGAAAAGAGAGGTTTCGATGATTCGACCCATTCAACTGCCAGTAAAATAGCAAAAAGTTCAGCCGTAAAAATGGAAATACCACGCCATTTATATAGGCTTTTGGGTGCGCGTCTTAGCCAATGAGAGCATTGGATTCTGGTAGTTATGAATAATGCATACGTGTACAAAGTCAATGGGGATGTTCCTATGGAGGATTTGTACACGTTCTGACTTAGACATTCTTGCATGAGAAAGTCCGAGAGTTGTGGTGAGCGGGTGAAGTAGGATTACTCGTGGGTGCGTTACGGGGAGTAATCTTCGAGGAAAGGGAAAGGGGTAACTTTCTCGGTACATAGGGTTATGCACAAGACTTAGTCTCTAGACTAGATGAGAACCTACACACAGTTCTATGGAGTAAACTCTTGCGTTTGTTTTTGATTGAAATAGGGGACGTATGACAAAGGGAACAATGGGGTCCCCTATTCCGCAAAGGTCCCCGATTCAGACTCGTGTGCAAATCCTATGGAGATCATCCGAAAACGTTAGAGTACAAACAAAAGAGGGAAGACGGTCGGACAATGCCCCGTCCCCTATTGACGGCATTTACCCACTTGCGTGCGTGATAACTTAACTTCGCGCTGTGTGAGGGCACACATATCGCTGCAAGAACGCTGCGCGTTGGTTGGGAAAGAAATAAAGACCGCTCGCTGTATGCGTGAACGCAACACTATCTCCACCCCCCCCCCCCAGTTTTTACAACGTCCTCGTTGTAACGTAGGGAATAACATACGGTAAACAAAATAATAGAAAAGCGAAAATTGAACTAAAGTAACTGAATACATCAAAGTTAAACGGAGCGCTAGACAAGACACACTAAAGGTTAACTCAAAAAGAAAATCAAAAGAATACAATCCTTTAACATAAGGAAAATGAGAGCGAAAACAGAAGAATAAATATCCATCTAAAACGACGAAAGTAAAAGTTCAGTGTCCATTGAGATGGTAGTGAAATCACTAAGTTCACAATTGACGCAGTTTATCACCGTGAAACATCGCGAATATCGGGCTGGGAGACTAGAAATAATCTTGAAGTCTCGCTGGCCTACTCTTACTAGTACGGGCACTTCTCCTCTCTGACAAGGTTGAAGTTCCTGACGTAGATGGCGCTACAGTTGGTTTGGGGGAACCATGTACTGTAGCAGGCGGGGCTGACGAGGGAGTGCCAGTGGTCCTGGTGACAGGTGTTTTTCTGGTGTTACTGCGGAGGACGGCATCATCCCTTGAAGGAGAACTTTTCGCAAGTAAAGTCTTACGGATGTCCACCATCCATGAAGGGACTTCATCGCTGAAATAATGTTTAAGCCGGTCGTGATGAAGAATTTTTGTTTTTCCTCTTTGCTTGACCCGTATCTCAAACAGGAGATCACTCATTGTTCGGAGAATGATGCAGGGGCCTACCCATTTAGCTTGTTTTAGCTTAGGAGATAAACCAGGGGTTCTGGTGCTATCGCGCATGTACACCAGGTCACCAATTTCATAGTTTCTTTGGGAAACTCGGGGATCGTGGTCTTTCCTCTTAGTCAGGTTCACTATGTTAAGAAAGACAGTTTCGTTCAATTTTTTTGGAGATTAGCAAACTTATACATTTTTAGAATCTTCAGAGCATGGAAAATCAGAAAATCAATGTTGGCATTTGCGTAGACACCTGCATGGCGGCCATCTTGGATTTTTAAAATGGCCGCCATAACATACATAATTTGCGCTGTTTTCGGCTTCTAGTCAACCAAAAAACATAATTTAAGAGGTTAATCCTATGTTTTCTGGGTCAAGGAATCTACTAAAAGCCACACAATAGTGCGCAGAATTATAGAAAACAACAAAAAAGGTATGTGAAAACCATTTTCTTTATATTTGTGACATATCAGTGTTACGTAATACATATTTTGCGCTATCTCGGCATCTAGTCAATCTATAAACTTATTTCAGTATATGTAATCTTATATTTTCTGGTTTAGGGAATTCAATAAACTCCTCAAAATAGTGCCCAGGATTATATAAAAGCAATAAACAAAGGTAAATGAGCACCACTGTCTTTATGTTTGTGATTGACTATTACATAATACATGCCGCAAGTCATTTGAAGTTATAGGTACATGTACTGTTTATAAAGCAAAACAGAAAAGCCTTGTTAGTTATTAGCTTGAAATATAACTTTCTTACACAGGATCTACTAGGTCGAGATTGTTCACGATTACGCTTTCACAAATCTTCATCACTGTCCTGAGTGTCACTTTGGGCAATACAGTCCGCATAATTTTCGCAGTCACTTCCACACAAACAAAGGTCTGTGTACCCCAAGTTGTGTCTCCTGCATGAACACCTCTGGGATGTGCAATGGGCTTTACACTAACATCTCACCAACTCTACAATGGCCTGTGGTGCAGGTGGAACCTTCGTGGTCATTCTGATAATAGCCATGTTTGCGTGGGTCAAACTGACGTTGCCACGTCACGGTGGCTTGGCACCACACCTTACTCTGTATGTGCACACGTTCAATGTGCTCCTCAAGGGCACCAACTGTAGGAGGCAACTTGCTGCTTTCTGCCAGATGTTTACAAAACAGATGCCATCTCAGGTCAGGAATACTTGTTATATGGATTCCCTTCGGGCAGTACATTAAGCATACAAACTTGGCTAATGCATCATTCACCTCCTGTGTTAGGTCGCCTTCCTCTGTCAGTTTCATCAGTGCTGAGATGATGTCCCTGTGAACCTTAATGTACTGTTGAAACCACTTGGTTTTTCCTACACCAGAGAATCTTCCAACATTGTCCACTCCGGTGAATGCATGGAATACCAGTAATGCTACTGCCTTGTCAGACATATAAGCTCACACCCGTTCAAACTACCTTCAACTTGGACTCCCCAACCTACCTTCAATCTAAACCTAGAGTCATATATTGAAGGCACTGTGGAGGAACTGTCCAGACTGAAAATTCAAAATGTCAAACTAAATATAACAAAAGCAGAACGTGTTGCGCTATCTGGCCTTAAGAAAAGACAGGATATTATCATCAAACAATTCGATAAAGGCCGCGGTGTGTTCGTCCTTAACAAACAAGACTACATACGTGAAGGGACACGACAATTAACAGGCCCCCACTATGAAGAAATTAACAGGGACCTGACCGATGAAACCGCGGAATTAGTCTCTCAAGCCATACGCCAACTCTACGTGGACGGACTCATATCGAAAGACATATCTGAGTTTCTTAACCCCCGCAACCACGACATTAAAACACCTTGCCTTTACCTCCTACCGAAAGTTCACAAAAAAGTACCAGAAGGAACACGCGGTTCGTGGGGAGGCCAATCATTATTGGTTGCGGAGGACCGACTCAATCCATATCCAAATACATAGACTATTTCTTGCTCCCAATTGTCAAACAGCAAAGCACATACAGAGTTACACACGCGATTCCGGGCATGTGCTTGAAAAACTAAATAACCTGACATTGGAGCAAGATAACTTATTGATAACACTGGATATAGTATCCATGTACACTAACTGCCCACAAGATGAGGCAATTGAATCAGTTTGTGACGCACTTGCAATGGCCGACGACAGACTATACGCAATACCCAAGCCTACGACAGACCACGCGCGAAGTCTCCTTGAACTCATTATGCGTCGAAACACGTTTGAATTCAATGGCAAGTTTTTCAGACAAAACAATTGGCGTGGCCATGGGCAGCGAATGCAGTCCGGAGATTTGTGACATAACCCTCCCTCACAATCCCTCAATTGTGAGCTACATGCGATATAGAGACAATGTTCTTATATTCTTTAACGGAAATGAAAAGCAGGCTGCTGACCTAGTGCAATCACTTAATACAATTCATCCTACGCTGAAGTTCACGTCTGAGATCTCGCACCGCCAAGTCACTTTTCTCGACCTTATTATCTACAAAGGCGAACGATTCATACATGAAGGGATATTGGATACTCGAGTCGCTACAAAAAAACCTGATACATTTCAGTACCTAGCTCGAGATTCAGCACACCCCAAGTCGGTATTTGGCGGATTAATCAAGGGCGAAGTGACCAGATACAAACGTATATGTACCCATTTAAAAGACTTTGAGGAGAGGGTTGAATTCTTCAAAGACAAACTTCAAAAGCGCGGATACACAAACGAAGACCTAGCCCTCCTTTCTCAAAGGGGCGAGACTTCCGCGGACCCTAAGCGTGAAAAAAACAAAAACAATATCCCACTGGTGTTCGTCCTACCATACTACCCACATGTCGCGCACCCAGCCCTCAAACGGGCTATCCTCAAACACTGGCCCTTGATTAGCGAAAACGAATATCTGAATAGGCTATTTGATACCCAGCCCATCCTGGCATACAAACGGCACAAAAACATAAAAGATGAACTTGTTCGATCTAGGACTAAAGCATCTCCACAATCCAACCAAGAGGAACAAAATCTTGATGAGGAGAATCTGCAAATTCTATTGAAATGGATCTCAAGACTAAAACAAAATAAATAAGTCAAACCCCACCCCCCCCCCCCCCTTGTCCTTGCCACGCGTCATATAAACCGACACACAAATAAAAACAAGGAAAGGAAAATGAACTACATGTATATAAGAAGGTGACTGATGAAGTGCATGATATAGCACAGAAAATATGCCCTGCTCCCCTTCCAAAAAAGGGAAAAAAAGAGGGGACGGCATATTATCACCGGTAATAATCAATCACTGTGTGAACTAAAAACAAAGGGACCACTGTTGCAATACACAAACCGGTCATCGCGTCGCCAAAACCAGAGACAGGGTTTGAAACTCCCGCTTTTAGGGAATGTCTAACCTAATTGGCCTGCAGACGTTTGATGTATTTGCCCGTCCACGAACTCAAACCACGGACTGTCATCTAGCAGAGATAATGTGGCTAGAACTGACCCCCAGATGCGTGTCTTCAAAAAAAAAAAAAAAAAAAAGTTAAGAACTACGCTCGGCAAACAACCACTTTCTAGCATACCCACTAGTTAACGTACAAAATCAGATCTATCTCTGTAGACCAGTCACAAATACAATCCATATGATACTTGTCAGCAGAACCTTTTCCGCGTCTCCAAAAAATAACGAAAAGCACGGAGGGGTTCCTTTGAAACTTGTACAAGAACCCCCCCCCCCCCCCCCCCCCCCATTCCTACAGACTGCAATCTCGCGAACAAAATGTTGCCTGAACTGACCTCCCATGAAGCGTATATCACTAGCAAAAAAACCTTAAATTAAGAATTACGCTCTGGGCGGGATAGTTACGCAACCACACTGCTGGCATACTACATGTAGCACATCATAAATTATAGAGATTTATCTCTGCAGACCAGCCACACACCTACAATCCAATGATACTTCACGCAGCAGAACTGCTTCAGCATCTCCAAAAAAATTACGAAAACGATGAGAAAACAGTTCTGACTTGTGACAACTCCCATAAACACCCTCCCCTTCCCACATAGAATGAGTTCTGATTCAATGCAGCTAACTCTAGAATTGATCTAAAAAAATTAATAAAAAACAATTAACTGATCATTCCTTGAAGTATGCCTGCATAAACCGGTGTCTCTGTGCTATACCTTCTTGCAAAAGCATTCCATTAGAATTAAAAAACCTAATAGCCTCACAGAAAAAGAAAGAAAATTCCACAAAACCCAGTATTACACGTCCTTCACGTTAATGTCCTTCCCAGGTGACCGAGAATGGTTCTACAAATTTAAAAAAACGTGAGTGACATGTATGATTACGCTGCTTCCCAATAAAAACAACAAAACAAAATGTAAGCGGAATAGTATTGTTCCACTCTGTGGCGTAACATAGGATTAGCATATATTACAAATATAAAGAAAATGGTTTTCACATACCTTTTTTGTTGTTTTCTTTAATCCTGAGCACTATTGTGTGGCTTTTAATAGATTCCTTGACCCCAAAAACATAGGATTAGCCTCTTAAATTTTTTTTTTTGGTTGACTAGAAGCCGAAAACAGCGCAAATTATGTATTTTAGGGCGGCCATTTTGAAAATCCAAGATGGCCGCCATGCAGGTGTCTACGCAAATGCCAACATTGATTTTCTGATTTTCCATGCTCTGAAGATTCTAAAAATGTATAAGTTTGCTAATCTCCCAAAAAATTGAACGAAACTACATAGTGAACCTGACTATCTGTCGTTCAGCGGATTTACCAAGATGTTTGCGAACTAGATGATAGACAGTTTCCATCCTCTTCCTTAATGATGCAACATACTCGCATTCATTTTGAGGTGGGTCCTCTGTGGCGGGGCCACCGAGTACAAACGCAATTCGAGCGATTCACAATACCTAGAAGCTGCCGTTGGAGGCGCAAATCCTGCTATACTCGCAGTGCATCATGGGGAAAAGTCGGCATCAGTTTGAAAAACGGTATTCATTTTGCATGCACTCATCAGTTTTTACGTTTTTCTGGACGCGCACGATTAAAGTTCCAATTTGTTTCTGCAAATAACAATGTTTTAATCAACGACGCTTCCGGATACATTTATGTTTGTGTTGTACCTCGCGTGAACAACGAAGAATAGATATTTCACTACGGTATGATATACGGAAGAAGTCGACCGTAAAGTTTAAAAGTGGCTCTTTTGAGTCAAACGCTTGGTGGCGCACTGCATTGTGAATCGCCCGAATTGGCAAGTGTGTTTCTCGACCTAACATCAACATGTTGGGTGAGTAACGTGTAGCTTCATGCTGACAACTTCTGTACGCTGAAGTTAGAAGTGGGAGGTGGGTATCCCAATTGCGTTGGTCACCGTCAACATACGCTGCGATCATGTCGACTAAAACTTGATTAAATCTCTCCGCCTGTCCATTGGCGGATGGATGGTATGGAGAAGTTCGAGTTTTGTGGATTTCCAACAGTTTACAAACTTCTTGCATGAGATGGGACTCGTACGTTCGACCCTGATCGGAGTGAATGTCAAGGGGTGGGCCAAAACGGGAAATATACTCGTAGACGATTTTATGAGCTACCGTCTCTGCCTTCTGGTTGGGAATGGGGTAAGCCTCCATCCACTTTGTGAATTGGTCACCGACTAGGAGAATGTATCTGTTGCCATTGTCACTGACAGGAAACGGACCAAGGATATCCGTGACCAGTCTGTCTAGCGGCGCGCCGACTCGATAATCCTTGAGATGTGCTCTGGGGGTTGTGTGTGGCCTTTTCCGTGCACCACACTTCGCACACTTCCGGACCCATTCACGAACGGTTCCCTTCAGTCGGTACCAGTAAAACTGGCGTTTGACTTTCTGAGAAGTTTTCTTCACCCCGAGATGAGCAGAGATCACGGCGTCGTGTGTAGCTTTAAGAACGGCACCCTGCAGTTCTTGTGGAACAACAAGTTGTAGGTAAGACTGGGTTTGATCAGGGGTCACCCATCTTTTGAAAAGAACACCGTCTTTTAGCACCAGCTGTTGCCATAGCAACCACAAGTTCCTTGAGGCGGGACTCTCTCGTGCTATCTGGTCTCTGCTTGGTCTGTCGGGATGATTCTCAGGTCTGGATCTGCTCTCTGCAGTTCAGCTATTTCCTCTGTCGTATAGCCACCGACCCAAGATGTGGCTCGTCCGGCGCTGGGACCGGCGGGGACACTCGAAGGGGCACGCTCACTCGTGTCCTCACCATCTTGGTCGTCTTGCTGTTCAGTTGGATTCGATTGTTCTGCAAGTTGCTGCCCGGCACTTGAACCGGCGTCGGCATCCTTACGAGGGATGCAGGGCGCGTTGCAGTTCGACTCTCCTCCAGCTGAATCAGAGGATCCTGTAGCAGGTTTAGTTCGGTTGGGCGGCCGTACTACCCGAATGGCAGTGGGCAATTGGGCTTGCCCGGTAGTTTCTCCAGGAGGCGTGGTTGTGCGCCAAAATTGACCGTTGAACTGTCCATCGTCAAGGTCGCCGGTAAACTCACTGCACGAGCGCCAAATAAGTTTACCAAGGCTGCACACAGGAACCAGTAGGAGTGTTACTATAATTGCCATCAGTGCGAGGACTGTCCGCGGGGATGCGGGCATGGCCTTAGGGTTGTCGTCATTGCTCGAGGGCTGATCGTCAGGTGAAGTTCTCGGCGGAGATTGAACTTCAACAGTGGTAGCGTTTACTCGTTTGGTCGAAAGGGGGACCACGTCGTCGATTTTGACAAAATCAGACCACATCTCGCTTTTGGCTTTGCACTTCTCGCATCCGCCGCAGGGGAGATCAGTGAGTATGGTCGTGCCATCGTAGCACAGGCAGTCGTCAGGGTCACATGGCACCCTATAGAGAGGGCATCTGCGTTGCCATGTTTTCTCCCTGGTCGATGCTCGATTTTGAAGTCAAACTGAGACAAGATTTGAAGCCATCTTGCCATCTGGTCGACAGGCTCACGAAAGGACATGACCCATCGAAGAGCGCTGTGATCAGTTCTGACGAGGAACTGTTTTCCCAGTAGGTAGTGCCGGAAGTACTGGAGGAAGGTGACGATAGCAAGGAGTTCTCTCCTCGTAGTGCAGTAGCGGCGCTGCGGCTTTGTCATCGACCGACTGGCGTAAGCTATCGGTCGTTCCTCCTCCCTCTAGGTCCGATTACACCACTGGAGTTGCGATAGAGTTGCACCAATGCCAGTATCTGAAGCATCGGTATCAATGATGAACAACCCATCATCATTTGGATACGACATGACTTCGTTGCCGGTGAGGGCGGCCTTTAATTTCTCAAAAGCCGCTCGGCAATCGGGCGTCCACTTAAACGTCTGTCCGGCCTCTAACAGACGATGTAAGAGGCTGGCCATCGTGGCGAATTGGGCTATGAATCTACGGTAGTAGAAACAGAGTCCAAGGAAAGAGCGTACTTCAGTAATGTTCTTGGGAGTCGGCCAGTTCTGTACGGCAGAAACTTTACTAGGGTCGGGTTTGACACCATCTGGTGTGATGATGTGGCCGAGAAACAGAACTTCCGTCTGGAAAAGTTCACACTTACTCGGCTTCAGCTTCAGTCCAGCTTTCCCTAGTCGGCGTAGAACTTCATCAAGACGCTCAATATGCTCTGAAAATGTTGATGACTGGATGATTATCGTCTAGATATATCAGAAGAGTTCGCCATTGCAGACCCTTGAGTACTAGTTCCATACAGCGCTCAAAGGTGCTGGGTGCGTTACATAACCCAAAAGGCATGGTCACGTACTCGTACAGTCCACTTCGGGTTACAAACGCGGTCTTGTGACGATCTTCCTCCTTCACCTCAATCTGCCAGTAGCCCGACTGCAGATCAAGAGTACTGAAGACTTTTGCCCCACTCCACGGATTTGGCGAAAGTGTTCTCGTGGTTAGCCAAAAGTTCACACAATGATTTCTGCTGGTACGGGGACAGGTTTTCACAGCTCCTCTCGTACAGTTTCTGAAGATTTTCTGACCACTTGTCAGAAGGATTCTTGGGGTTGGGGGGTTGGGGGCTGACTGGGTTGACTGCATATGATGCTGGGCGGGCATGCTCTCTGCACACACGTGTTACTCGATAAAGGTGATCGATTTCACCGTTTTCTTGTTCGGCTATGAGTTCCACTGCATCAACTTCATGCAGGTAACCAAGTGTTATACCCGCCTGAAGTTCAATGTGCTCGGGTGATGTGTTCATAACTCTGACGGGTATGCCGATGTCCTCTCGGTAGGGATCAGTTAGTGAACTTCCGACCACGAGATTGTGACGATGGTTTACAGGCTCAACGACTGCAAACTCTGAGTTGAGTTTGTAATGATCGGCTACACCCTCTGCAATCCACTCGCTGCATGCTGGAATTGTAATGTTCTTCTTCAGGGCAATCTTAATTGCATGGGGAGGGGCTCCCTCGACTGTCCATTGAACCCAGTTACCGGCAATTCGCATGCCGTGTCGTGCCTCCAATACGCAATCATAGTGGTACAGAAAGTCATAGCCAAGGATTCCTTCATCGCTGATGGGGGCGACAAATGCATCCCATTGGAAGTGCCGTTCACCAATCATCATGTCTATTGTGGCAACACCTTCAATGTCAATTAGTTCCTTGTTTGCCGTTTCTAGTTTTGTGCTTTTGCAGGGGGGTTTGAGTTCAGGGCGTTTTTCAGCGGAGATCTGGCTGAAAAGTGCTGAAGAAATGATGGTCACCGCCGCTCCGGTGTCGACTAAAAGTTCGCTATCTTTGCCGCACATCTGCACTTGCAAAAATGCAGACATGCCTTGAAATGTCTGTCTACCCAATCGGATAGTGTTCTGTTCATTTGGACGGACCGTTGCCAGGCCGGACGGCACGGTCCGCGTTAGTTTTCCGACTGTATGACGACGACCTCCTTGGCCGCTCTGTCGGGGCACTTGTTTGCAAAGTGGCCGGGCTTACCACATTTGAAACAAGTCACACCATCAGTTCTCCTCTGCTTCTTGGCTTCAGCGGACGTGGAAAATCTCTGTTTGTTGGCGTTGTGGGCGGGCGTATCTTTGATCAGCTTGACGATTCCATTCAACCGCCGGTCGAGGTTGTCCTGAAACTGCTTGAGCTGTTTTTGGGTGACAAACCCCGGCTCCGCCTCGGGTGTTGCCTGCACGGTGTTCACTCGGCGTGCCTTTCCTGGGCTTGTAGTATCACGGAGGCTCAGGAAGTTTTCCACCGCTGTAGTGGCCTCCTCAAGGGACTTGGGATTTGTCATCCCAACAGAAACTGCCATCTGCTGATCGGAGAGACCCTTCAGAAAGTGGCGAAGGGCGATGCTTCCCCTTGTAATTGGGTCAGCCGTTGGGTAGCCACGAAAGACGAGGCGGCGAATGTCAGCTACAAACTCCGCCAGCTTCTCCGTCGGCTGATGTCTCCTCGCTTCTAGCTGAGCGATGTAGTAGTTCGGCAACTGTCGCTCGCCAAATCGCTTGTCGAGCTCTTTTATCAAAGTGTCTGACGACTTGATTGCCTCAGGTTCCATTTGTTGAAACACGTACTCAGCCGCCTTAAGCTGCTTACAAGTCGAAAGCGTTTTTCTTCTTCAGTCCAGCCGCAAGCCTCGGCGAGACCCATCAAAGGACGGACAAAGCCTTCCCATGACTTCGTGCCGTCAAATTCTCCTTGGCGAGGGAGAGGAACATCCAGCTTATGACTCGGCTGTGTTCTGGAAAGACGGGACTCTGCTGCTGTTGGCCTGGGGACAGTAGAAGGGTTGGTACTGGTGGTTGACATCACTGGTTGTGATTCCTGGGGCGAATTCGCTGAAACATCTGCTCCTGATGTCTGTCTCCTCAGCCGTTGGTGGACTGTGAAACGCAGCAGTTGCACGGAGCTGTTTCAGCTCTTTTTCCGCCTCCACTGAACAAAGCTTCAAGAGTTCGAATTCTTGCTTGAGTTCTGAACTTTCTGCCTGTAGACTTGAAAACGACATGTCGCTATCATCACCCTCATACAATGACTGCAACCTGCGAGATTTTCGCCTTTGCTTGGTAGGCATTTGAGTTAATGGTAGCGTTTGAGTTAATAGACGGGAGTTCAAAGCTAGCAGATCCGCTCAGTGGAGGGGCATGCGATGTGACTTAATTAAAAGTCATGATTGAGTTCGATGATGTGTGTAAGTTCATATCCCACCGCTTGCCACCAGTGTAACGTCTCACTCGGGTAGAGCCGTTATCAAAATAAGAGTCAAGATACAGCATCTTACACACACTATACTACTGGTTTATTCAGAAGTATTTACATCACAATAGAGGGCGCACTATATACAAGATCTAGTTTGGGCCTTACATGTTCTCTGAGTATTGAGAGAGTGAAGCTCTGTGGCTAGAGCATGCATACAGCTCATGCTGGGAACGAAGCTCTGTGTATGAGCTCAGCTCGGATAATAATCTACTCCGCCATTTCCACGCCATTTATATAGGCTTTTGGGTGCGCGTCTTAGCCAATGAGAGCATTGGATTCTGGTAGTTATGAATAATGCATACGTGTACAAAGTCAATGGGGATGTTCCTATGGAGGATTTGTACACGTTCTGACTTAGACATTCTTGCATGAGAAAGTCCGATAGTTGTGGTGAGCGGGTGAAGTAGGATTACTCGCGATACGGGGAGTAATCCTCGAGGAAAGGGAAAGGGGTAACTTTCTCGGTACATAGGGTTATGCACAAGACTTAGTCTCTAGACTAGATGAGAACCTACACACAGTTCTATGGAGTAAACTCTTGCGTGGGGAGGGTAACTTGACCTCTGGTGTACCGTGACAGTACAGTGTGGTTTAGCGGCTCCCAGTCGCTATGTATAGGGTCCACACTCGCTAATGTGAAGGGTCAGTTTGGGTCGAATACAGGGGTAAGGTATATGAGGGGAATTCACATCGACTCCGGAGAAAGTATGAGGGAAAACGACTAAATAAGGCATGTTCCCATTGGACTTAATTTTGTTAGAGTACCGCGAATTTTCTTTAGAACGACAACATTAAATCCAATGGGGACGCACGGTAAACACTGTCTATTTACCGCGACCGTGATGTAAAAAAAACAGGCCGAATTAAGAGGTCGCGGAAGACTTCCGCGCAGCCACGGTAAATTATCAAGGCCGCTAAAAAGTCCAATGGGAACGCTCCGCGCTGTAAAACTACCGCGACCACGCTATGCAAACAACAACACTTCCTGTATACGTCACAACTATACACAGAACTCGCGCGAAAATGGTAGTATGGTTCCCTGTCTCGTTTGCATTGATGGCGGTGTGGTATGTACCGTACGCAGCGTGTGTAGGAATTACCGTGTGTAAGATGCAATACGGTCAGCGCTTTTTTCAATCGCGTCGCGTCAGTGTTGTTGTATGTTGTTTACGTGGCCAACGAATCTAGCGCGCGAAAAATACGTCACAGGCACGTCATATCCCGCATAGGTCAAAGGTGACTGTGCACAGCGCCCGCAATGTGTGACATTCTGCCAGTCTCGAACAGCGAATGAGCCGTTCCGTCGCGGAATATAAGTCCAGGTGGGAACGCCCTGTAGATTCACGCTAAGGAATGCCGCGGTAAGTTTCCGCGTGGCCGCGGAAGAAAAAGTCCAATGGGAACACGGCTTTAGTCATAACTCGCTGTTAACGAGGTCATAGCACACAGTACATGCTGGATGCATTGCGCGCTATACAATAGCGTACCGTACCATGTGCTGTACACGCGTACCAGTAGTGGTGCGTGATGTGAGGGCACACATATCGCTGCAAGAACGCTGCGCGTTGGTTGGGAAAGAAATAAAGACCGCTCGCTGTATGCGTGAACGCAACAATATTAAAACCGGCCACATAAGGCCATTTAAATTAGTTTTTAGGTTTTCATTACTCAAGTTTAAACATTTATATTTTATAAACTCCACTTCTTCTCTCATTCAATTCAAAGTCAATTGAGGGGAGGACGTACTAAACCCTAATCCTAAACAAGTATCCTAAAAGTACTCATGTATTTTACTGTACTAATTTAATGACCTAGGGTTTGTGTCTAGAGTTTTGAAAGCGGGTAATTCACAATTGGCAGACTATATATTTACAGTTGACTGACCTTTCGTAATGCGTATGGCGGGGTGCAGGGTTCAAACAAACAACACAACAATTAGCCTACTTATACTGTGCCAAAATGTAAAACCTTGAAAATTGCGATTAGTGTATAAACAACTAAAAACTGACAAAACATCAGGTTGGAAAGATGCTGTCAAACTACACATACATGTACTTCCACATGTGTGTACACACACAGCTTGATATGGGCCCGCTCGATCAGCCGACAACTTGGCGGGGCCCCGCGGCACGAGCCGTTCGCCCACACACTCCACACACAAGTATAGCGAAGCAGCCTCCCGTCCGGACCTAGGAGCAGTCAAACACCGCTTCACCGTTGGAAAGTCTCCTGAAGACGGGCAGAGCTTACTGTCCGAAACGTTAAGTTAATTCCCTGCGGTCCTTTTCAGAACCACAAATCTCACTGAAGAGTATTTACCGTGGTGTTACCGCAAACTACTTATCTTAGCTCTTTAACACAAACAGATTGAATTTTGAATTCGTTCGATAAATTCATATTAACTCGGTAAAATGATTTGCCAAAAAGGTGGTTTTGGCAGCTACACCGAGTATAAGGCCAGGTTCAGAGCAAAGTTTTACGGCTCTGGTTTTGGTCTTTGGCTAGGTGATAGCGCCCTCCATGTTATTTGATTGGATATGGTATCCAGACGTCCATATATTACATGCAGATATAATGTGAATTAAAGCTTAAGGTGTCTGACTGCATCAAAAAAATACAGTGGGAGAACGCAAAAACTTTAGAAACGGATACTTTTGTGGCCGATAAAAAGCGTTAATGATAAACGCAAGTGCCTGGTATTAGATTAGTATTAGTACTACTAGCGACATTTATGCAATTTTGATAATTAGATTCCTCATTTGTACTTGTTTACCGAGTACCATGCCAAGGAAGAAGAAGAAGTACAATGCCCGATTTCCTCCCGTAAGTTGGATCAGAATTGTATAGTGTATTCACGTGAAATTGGCAACGCCAACGTAAACGACGAACATTTTGCGTCGGTCATGATGTACATGCCTAGACATGGAGGTTTTTTTCTTGTTTTCCCCTCCATGTCTATGGTACATGTACATAGCATCACCTCGGCTTGGGCATCGTCGTACGTAGGCGTAGCCGACTACGCGGATTCTCGGTCATGGTTGATTGCACTCAATATAAACCTCCTGACTCAAAGTGCAAATGTCAATGTATCCGCGTAACGACTTCGATCGGGGCTGGGTGTGTGTACTAGTTGGGGGGGGGGGGGGGGGGGGGGGGGGGGGGGGGGGGGGGGAGGGGGAGGGGGAGGGGGGGGTGGTGGTGCAGGCTTGTTAGCAGGATTTTTTATGGGGGGGGGGGGGTGCGTAAAGTTATTAGTTGACATTATTGCCTAAGCCAAGATCATTTTCTTGTGCCAGTACCGTTATTTCTTGGCCGTTGGGGTGGGGGGGGGGGGGGGGGGGGGGGGTGCGACAAGTGCGTAAATTCACAGGCAATGTTGGTCATCCAATCCACTGATGCATGATTAAGAATGTCAATAAGGTTTATTAAAATGAAAAAAAACAACGTAGGGCCTACATTTATTGTATTCTCATTTTCGAACACTCTGAAAATCTTTATTGATAAAGAGAGGAAATAATGTTGCAACCTGACACTGCTTGTTATCTTCCTATATCATCTCAGTGAAGGTCAATCAGTGCAAACATGTTGAAAAGACATACATCTAGGATTGAGAAACATTTCCAATTTTGTTAGGAAATACTCTTCATAGACTTTGTACACAACCGCTAAAATAGTGTCAGGATACTACACTTTTTCCCACATTGCTTGTGAAGTTGTGGTACACAAAATGTATGAAGTCTAGTATTTGAGATACCATGTTGGGCACTATCGGTGGATCTGCGCTATCACTCGACCGCGCTGTGCTTTGATCGTGCCCCAGTGACCCATCACCTTGTCAATCACCTTGTCATTCTAATTTGACTTTAGAGGAATGATTTGTAAAAGAGAAGTAAATTCAGAGATTTTCGACTGGATTTGACTGATTGTGCAAGGGCATTACTTCGCGATCGAGTGATAGCGCAGATCCACTCACACCGTCTTCCCTCTTTTGTTTATACTCTTTTGTTTATACATCTTTCGGATGATCGCCATAGGATTTGTACACGAGAAAAGATCGTGGACGTTGTGTCAAATGTGGACCCATTGTTTGACTCCCAATTCTTTTGTCCGACGACCACGATTGCCGGTCAATACAAACGCATAGTACCCAACTTATACAAAAAAAAGTTGTAAAATGTGAAATTGGTATCCTCTGTTTTCCAGGCACGAATCAAGAAGATAATGCAACTAGATGAAGACGTTGGCAAGGTGGCAGCTGCTGTTCCAGTCCTTATCTGTATCCTTACAGTCTCATTGGGCCATAATTATGCACTGCAATCAGATTTCCAGCAAAACAATGGGAACAAAAGTTGAACTTGTCAGAGGAAACTCGGCAATGATTTCTGTTCTACAAATTTTCTTTATTTTTTTATTGGAATAATTTTAGTTTCTTTCTTCTGCAATCTGCAGCTACAATAAATTAATAGATGCATTTGGTTATGCCGAGCAGCCATTTTTCTTTTCCGACGTGCTAACGAAATTCCCTGCGCAATAAGTATCTATGGAAAGGTAAATGACGCGGGCCAAATGCATTGCAAATGCAATACAAATGCAACGTTATCGCAACAGCTGTGCAACGGACAAATAAACGCGGACAAAGTGCATGTATATGCAGGCCTTGCAGATTTTACTAGCCCGTTTACATTTTTGCTAGCCCGTATGTATTTTTGGGTTTTAGTCATTTGTACAGTGGAACCTCGTTGGTTAGAGGTTCTAGGGACTTTAAAGGGATCGTATACGTTTGGTAATTACTCCAAAAATTAATGGCAATAAAAACTTACTTGGTAAGAAGTACAGCAGCTTTGGATAGTATAATGCATATTTAAAAACTTTTCATTTCGAGGTACTGCGGTTATGGAAAAAGATATCACTTTTTATCCCCCAAAATTTAAATCTGAGAAGCGTTACTGCAGTGACGTTTCTCAGAGTGTGTATTCCAATGCAGATTATTCTCCCTGCGTGGACATAACTGCTCGAGATTTTCGGCAGTATCTCAAAATCGCGAGCACTTTTTGAAATAAACTACAGGTTAGTTTTATGTTGCATATATCTATAACTGTGTAGGATTGAAACAAACAATGTGTTCCAATTACCAAACATATACGATCCCTTTAAAGATCCCCTTGTTACAACAGGAACCTTGTATTTTATCAGGAATGAAAACAATGAAGAACAAAGGATTGGGACCTAAGAAATTGCTTGTTATATGCAGAATGTTGTATTAACAGTGCTCTTATTATCGAGGTTTGACTATCTAGTAATTCTTCCCTTTGAGACTCCTTACGCTATGGTATTATGCACAACATGACTGCCTACAAATCAGAATCACTCGTGATTGAGTCGGGATGAATCGAGTTTGCCTTCATTGCACACAATGCACAAAACTATTCGTTCGGCACGCTTGTACACGTACCGTATATGTACGTACATCCGTAGTAATGTACATAGAGGGCGCTGTTCTGAACAGACTCTCTATCAGATGCTAATACTAGTGACACGGCAGAACGCGTACTATACAGCTACGCAGTGGGCTGTTATGGTAAGAAAGGCTGAACGATGTGAAAGAGAATAGTGCACATATGTGCGGTACCCTGCGCCTTGGTGCACCGTAGTTTAGAATATACTAATCTCACTGAAGCCCACCAGTCTACTCTGTTCGTGAGATCGCAGTGCCCTCCATGCACGCGTGGATCGAGCGCTCCCAGGCTATCGTTAATCATGCCGAAAAAAACCACAAACAAAAGACAGTTTATTTGGATCCGATATTTATTTAATACACAAAAAGACAATAACAATTTTAACATATTATTTAAACCTTTACAGGTCGGTTACTGAAATGTTCACTAGCCCACCGGGCAACCAAGGAAGTGGGTCTGGGTCAGCCTCGACTCCATGTGTGCGTGCGCGTTCCTTCACTAACCCCTGGCCGTGAAGAATGCGTAAACGACGCTGACTGGCTATTTAGTGTGTACTACGTGCGTATTTCGCACGCCCTGAATGTAATGCGCGCGCGTGTTCCTAAACGCACGTCACGTATGAACATTTTTTTCAAGTCTGCGCCTTACCTGTACAATATGTATTTTGGAAGGCTCGATGTTTTGCCCCAAACCCGTTTCTAACGTTATAGATGGACGACAGAGGTACGTAAATTTAATATAAATTCTTGCTAAATAACGCGACGTAAAAAAATCATGTTTGAAAGGATTGATTCTACAAAATAACAATTACAAAATGTTAAAGATGGCGTCGCGCGTTAAACGCATCGACTGCAGCCCTGATTTAAATGTACCAATATATGGCACATTTAAATTAGACAATTCTAGGGGTTAAGATCGCGCAAGGCATGGTGGGAAAACATGGCGCAGCAAGATCGTACCTATGGTAACGAGGTTTGGTCTGGGTAGCCCGGAGCAGTTTTCGCTAGACTTTGTACGCCAGGCTGGTACTATTTCGAGGCCTGATATGGAAAGGTGGCTTTAGACTCTAATCAAGGCACATGTACAATGTAGCTGTCAACCAATGTACGTGTAATTCGCTCTTTTAAAGCATTGTTTGGATCCTTGACCACCAACCTCGCACAGCGAAGGCCCTGGAGATCTTTGTAGAATCCCTCCTGACGAAATCACTGCAACAAACGCGAGCAAGGAGCGCCAAGACAATGTCGACCTCTCACATGTAAGAACTGGTAATTACGTAGCTGTTCTGTTGAATTGCAATAATTATTTGTTTACAGGAAGCATTATTACATTGTGTTTATTCAATGAAAAATCCATAAAACCATAGAGTGCTTCGGTGAGTAATGGGCAAGGCGGTTTGGAGCGCAACATTGACCCAAACTAGTAAAAAGGTTAAATATTGAACTTTGCATGTGCTTAATCAAACTATTTGGAGTAATTTGGTTCTGTGTGACTGTGGAACTCCAGTTTCAAAATGCTTAATATTGATTCTTATACAACACCTGAGTAATTCCTTGTCTACTGATTGGTGGAACATTGATTTTGTGTATTGATATATTCGTCACGATGCATGGCGTAATGGCACCGCAAAAACAACTTCTAAATGGCATTATGGCAAATAGAACTGTCTGTCATGGTCACACCAATAGTCGTGCTGTGACCAATCAGATGTGTTTTTAACCCTGCGATGTGCCGCCGAACTTTTTTCAAAGTCGCTTCACCGTGAAAAAACAATTACTATTTCATCCTGTGTTAAACAAATTTCATATTACTTGTATTCCTAGTTCAAAGCAAGCCGAATAACATGGTAAGTCCCGCTTGAACCCTGGTTGAACCGGTGACCCAGCTTTTTGCAAAGCAAAGGCTGCCCCACAAGTATCCCATTACATTGTGTACATAAAGGGTATTTGAGGTGTGTATTTTACCGCCAGACCTTCCCAAGCAATCAATCATGCTATTGTTGCCTTGCCTTATTCAACAACAATAGCTGGTTTCTGGGTGTCTGGCCTGTGGGAAAGGGCTGTGTTGACATATAAAGCCATCAAACCTAACAGCATGGGGGTATTACACGAAATACAAGCGACTTAAAAAAAGTACGGATGCGCGTTCGTGTAAAAAAAAAGTTAAACTTTAACAAGGTTAAACAAATAAGACTGTTTCATATTTGTGAAGTGGAATAAATAATTTCATTCGGGGACAGAAGAAATGTTACCTCATGAAATTATTCTTGCCATTGCAATCACAAACATTCATTATTTGCATATCATGTTTCCACCCCCAGAAAACAATGCATTTTGAGTGAGAGCACGTTTGATTTCCTGAAGGATCTTGTGGAGAATGTACCAGACATGCCGTGTGAAGAGGATGAGGGATGCCAGCCTCCTACGACTCACAGGACAGAGCGAAAACACAGGCAACAGAGGTAAGGGAGTAGTCAGGTTACCAGACCAGGCTCCACTGATGTTTTGAGAGACACTTCAGTTCTAAATTCTGTATGACCGAACATGCATGTTATAAAGTTTCCGGTAAAGTTTTAAAATAAATGTATACATCTTCTACATGCTTTCATTGATTTTGATGAAACTTGGCCTTGGATGCAGTGACCCTTGAGTAAAAAGACACAATTTGTTAGGTGTCATTAGAGGTCGTGTATGTGTCTTTTAGAGGTCGTGCAGGTGTCATTAGAGGTTGTGCAGGTGTCATTAGAGGTTGTGCAGGTGTCATTAGAGGTCGTTCGGGTGTCATTAAAGGTCATTTAGGGGTCATTAAAGCTCATGTAGGGGTCATTAAAGGTCACGTAGGGGTCATTATAGGCCATGTAGGGGTCATTATAAGTCATTTTTCAAATATGCTTCAAACGTGTTTTTTTCCTAGTACAAAATTAGATGGATTTTAATACAGTTTAGATAGAGCGATCCTTAGGTGGGGGTCATTTGAAGTAATCGTTTAAAATTGCCCAAAATTTACTTGTTTAAAAAACATTGCCCGGGTTGGTTCAGATAGATCCGTGTCCTAAATATTCCAAACTATTCTACTGAGTACGGGAATTCCGGTACATGTACCAGTATTTTCTTTAACCAGTTCGCGCCGGGATTATTCTAACATCGCCGAGCCGAGGGGCGGGATTATTTTTAACGAAACTCGATCCGCAGTGGGTTCAGGCCGATAGTGCCGGGAAGCACACCCATGCATTTCCGGCCTTGCTCGCTGCAGACAGACATTTCCGAACTTGAACTTGGCGTGTTTATGCGTCATCCGTTTTGAATTGGGAAAATGTTTGGGTTTATATACGTCATCCGGTGCGAACTGGTTAAGGTGAAAAAAAATATCAAATTAAAGTTTAACACTTGTTTACTAGTAAACAGTGAAAAATGTGATTGGGTTTAAAAAAAGACAAATGCTATTGTAACCACATCATTAAAAGTTGTCAATACAAATGTAGCAGAATCTACAACTCTAATAAGGTATCTGTGAAAGGGGCAAGTTTGGTTGTGTTTTAATTGAAGTTTCAGCTTCAGAGAAATCGTAGCAAAACTTTAGCAAATGTTAATATTTTTATTTTTATGAACAGGCCAAGGAGAAAACGGGGAGACACAGAGGGAGAAGCAGGACCTAGTAACAGTCAGCTGATGAAGCAGTCGTCAGAAGAACCATCTTCCTCAGAGGTAGATTCTGTCAAGGGTCATTCCGTGTCAAATCACCCACCCCCTTCAAATTAGTACATATTTGTTTTTTAGGGTTATTTTGGGTGAAAAATCCAAATTTTCAAGATTTAGCGGCATTCGTCCAGCGGTTTTATGCTATCATCTGCTATTTTGTGTGTGTGATAACATAATTATGTGACCCGCTCCTATGAAACCCGACATAAGTCGCATGCACAGGCTATTTCGAGATTCAGCTCGTCAAAGTTGAAATGGGGTGAACAATCGATTTTTGTTTTTTCGTTATTTTTTTATTCTTTAACCCTAACCCTACCTAATGCTACTTTTTACTACTAGTAGTTAAAAGTAGTATGCAGTACTCTCACTGACTTGTGTGCAATGCCTGTAGTAATTTTTAGTATTTGGTACTTCACCCCTTATTGCACTCGTAGTACTTTTTAGCATTGTGTCCCTCTGCTTGCTGAGTGTGCATGGCCCATGTATGCTGTGTAAGGTGTTCTAAACTCTACAGCAAAAATTGTCACTTGGGACACATTGGGTCAAGGCTGGACTACTGCATTTTTTGCCAGGTAAGTATTACTGACCTGTATTGCCACTATTAGTACTTTGTAGTTGGCAGTATCTGTACTCTGTCAGTACACACCCAATCATCAGTCACGGAGAGACCCAATGCTACAAAATACTAAGTAGTATTCTGTAGTACGCAGTTCTTTAGTAAGGCCTAGGGGGTTAGGGTTAATATGTATACTTCAAACCTCAGTTAAACAAAATCAACTTTATTGATGAGAAAGTACAAAAATCATTCATTTACATGTATTGAGGCAAAATCAATAAATAAAAGTGGTAATTTATCTCCCAAACAATATATCGAATTTTCCAGAGATTAGAGAAAAGGTGGCTTTGGTACCAAATGAAAGCTGAAGTTGTGTACTAAATGGAAATAACAATATCTCAATGGTAAAAAAAACCCACTTATGTCTGGTTTTGTAGGAGCAGGTCACATATAAAAAGAATAGACTGGTGCATTTTCGGGTAATTTTGGATTCGGTTTACCGGAATGCGAAATGAGGCTTATGATTTGTTATTAAAATATATTTTTTTCATTCATTTTGTTAACGATATAAATTGAAAGGTCTGGGTGCCTAGTATATGATACACTTGTTGCTGGTGTTTATCGGCTTTTGCGCCTGAAGGCTTCAATGTAAAATCCAATGCTTAAATGTTCAGATTTGTGACCCAGCATGAGTAAATGAGACACTTTGAGGCAAAAATGAAAATTGAGATTTTGATTTCATCATATATAGCTAAACAAGCTTTAAATGATGAAATTAAAATCTAAATTTTCATTTTTGCCGCAAAGTGTCTTATTTTATACAGGTTTAGCGTCACCGCCCGCTTCCTTTTTAGGGGCCGCCTCCTTTTTTCTTTTCTTTTTTCTTTTAGAAAAAAATGATAAATTTGACCATTTGACCAATTTGACCAATTTTTTTTTTTTTTAAGATATTAAAATTAGATCATATTTTAGACTTTAGCATCACTGTGTATATGCTCTTGAAATAGGAAGGCTAGGGTGTGACGTGTAGTCGTGTACGGTGCATACTTGATCGACCTACATGAATTTTAATTTTTAATCGTGGGTGAACCATGTTTTAATTTTAAATTGGAAGATAGGGTGTGACATGTTTACTCACTTTACTGCATGACTTGAATTAAGATGTGTCAGGCGGCCATTTTGAAGAAAAAAAAAGGCCTCCTCCTTTCTTTAAAAAAAAAGCATGACGCTAAATATGTTTTGTTTTATTTGGCCTAACGTACAGGATGATACGGAGACAGACGAAGAAGGAATAAGCAATAGTGATAGCAACAATGTCTCTCAAGATGCGCAGTCTTTACCAACAGACACACCTCAACTTCACAGTGCTGCTACGTAAGTTTTTCCTACTTGGTTTTGATTTAAAGGTAATAACTTTGTTTGGTTTTTATTAATGGGAATAAATACGTGCTTGGCCGGCATTGAATAAGTACGTTAAACGCCAGCTCATGGGATTATTGGGTTGCAACTTGCAATGGGATTATTCTACCAAAGTACCAATGCGAGTTTAGCACAAATTGGGTTGCAATGGGATTATTCTACTAAGTACCAATCCCAGTTTAGCCCAAATTGGGTTGCATTGGGATTATTCTACCAAGTACCGATCCCGGTTTAGCCCAAATTGGGTTGCAATGGGATTATTCTACTAAGTACCAATCCCGGTTTAGCCCAAATTGGGTTGCATTGGGAATATTCTACCAAGTACCAATCCAAGTTTAGCCCAAATTGGGTTGCATTGGGTAACATCCGTCGATGTCAGTTTTTTATAATAATCGATATATCGGAAATTTAATATTGAGTATACTCGATATATCAATTATTTTCCGTGTGCAAGATGAACCCTAAAAACAGCGCTCAATATACTGAAGACCGACAGTTTAATAGGTACGTTGCATATACCGGTTTTCAGCTTGATCCTCTGCGCATGTTGTCGGTCCGAACAATATCAAATTGCGCCAGCCCGCGTGTTTATGGTTTTACAACGAAGATAAGAAATGATTACGGTTGCCGCTTCCGCTTGCTAGTAGTCTTGGAATCCAGACTAGCTTACTAGGCCAATAGCAGGGTGCAGAGAACGCTCCCCGCAATTTCCCACTCATGATTGGCCACCCCAAAAAGTTATCAGATCAATGGAGGGTTACGTCCCAACAACCGATAGGCTGGGGCAGCATGGCCGGTTTCTTTTGAGATTTTACTGTGTAAGCCGCCATGAACAACTTCACAACCGCAGTTGGTCGTCGAACGTATTTTATTTAATAGGCCTACTCAAATGTTTTAAGCTACAAATAAAGATGGCAGCTTTTCTAATATACTAAAGCCCTTAGATTTTCTGGATAATCTGACACTCTTTCGGGGTTTTCGATATCATTTAGGAACAACATCGGCGATATCGATGTCAAAATAGTATCGAGTATTTGAGTAATATCGATATATTGACGGACGTTAGCAATGGGATTATTCTACTAAGTACCAATCCCAGTTTAGCCCAAATTGGGTTGCAATGGGATTATTCTACCAAGTACCAATCCGTGTTTAGCCCAAATTGGGTTGCAATGGGATTATTCTACCAAGTACCAATCCGTGTTTAGCCCAAATTGGGTTGCAATGGGATTATTCTACCAAGTACCAATCCGTGTTTAGCCCAAATTGGGTTGCAATGGGATTATTCTACCAAGTACCAATCCGTGTTTAGCCCAAATTGGGTTGCAATGGGATTATTCTACCAAGTACCAATCCGTGTTTAGCCCAAATTGGGTTGCAATGGGATTATTCTACCAAGTACCAATCCCGGTTTAGCCCAAATTGGGTTGCAATGGGATTATTCTACCAAGTACCAATCCGTGTTTAGCCCAAATTGGGTTGCAATGGGATTATTCTACCAAGTACCAATCCCGGTTTAGCCCAAATTGGGTTGCAATGGGATTATTCTACCAAGTACCAATCCGTGTTTAGCCCAAATTGGGTTGCAATGGGATTATTCTACCAAGTACCAATCCCGGTTTAGCCCAAATTGGGTTGCAATGGGATTATTCTACCAAGTACCAATCCCACTTATATACATATTTACCCTTACCCTATCTCCCCTGGGGGAAGGATTTAGTGATAAAACCCTGACAACCTAATTATGAGATAAACAGCCTTGAAGTTCAGAAAAGCGTATTATTTCTATACAAAATTGTTTCACAAAATCGACAAGCAAATGCACTTCTGGGTGATGGATTATGTTTAAATTTGGGGAGTTGTAGATTAATAGTTCTTGATTCAGAAAAACCTAAAAATCTACCCCAAGATGACTTCACAAGTTATTATTGTAATAAAACACCTTGTGCCGGACGGCGATCGCGAAAAACACACAAATAACATAAGAAAAACTGCTCGACGCCGGTTGAAAACAAACGCTGCTTTTTGTGTTTTTCTCGGCATTCATGATTGTAAAACTTCGGACAGGTTAGTTAAACGATATTTACTATAAAATACAACCCCACAAATCGATCCATTCATGATAATTCGAGCAATTACCAATGGTGTATACTACCTTTAAGCACAGAAACCCTTGCTTGGTAAATCAAGATAAGAGCGAACATTCCATGTGATCGTAATGCTAAGCTAACAACAGCTAAATACCAATCACAAATTATATACATCACATGGAGTTGTGACTGGTAAGCTGGATTCACTAACCAATAATGTTTTGTGCTTAAGCAATTGTTATGCTTGAGCAGCTCTAAGAAATTGGCCCCAGGTCACATATTATTTCTCCTGAATTAAAAGGCGATCATTCATAGCTAAAATAAATAAGAATTGTGTATATATTATTGACATTTGTCCTATTTTTTCTTGCAGTATCCCAGGCCTACACAGGCCCCACCTAGCCCCATCAATACCTATGCCTACCATAGGAGTCTTTCAGGCACCTGTATCCGCCCCAGGGACTATTCAGACAGGGATGGGGGCGTACCAACCCCCTAAGAACAACAGCACAGATGATGATGAGAACTATGACACATAGCAAACCAGTTGGGTACTCGTTGGTATTATTATTAGGTGTTTTTTTAGCGAATGTTCACATTAATCAAGTGTTTTCTATGCTTCCTTCCTAAATGCACAGCAATGCACTGTGCTGCGCTGCGTCTGGCAGGGTTAGGTCAGGGTTCAAATGGTTATATAGGTTTTTAAAGGGATATATAGGTCAGGGTTCAATAGGTTAAGATGCAATATTTTCCCTTTCAAGAAAAACAATTTGCCTTGAAGTCTTGTAGATCGGCCACTCCCCCTAAACAAAGTTTGTATTCCTTTAGTTTGTGCGGAAATCAGAAATATTTTGACAACAGTCTTTTTATCCTCAAACTTTTGTGCAATCTATTTGTTTTGTCTTCTTGTTGACTGCATGAAAAGTTACAAAAAAAAGAGCCGATTTGATCGCATTTCTACTGTAGACTACGTGTTGATGTCTTTGGCTAGAATCAAATTAAATATTAGTACTGGCTTATTCTGTAAAAGTAAAACGACTTGGAAATCATCAAAACTGAGTTGTTAAATTTGTATTTTGTTAACCAGTTCGCGCCGGATGACGTATATAAACGCAAAAATTTCCCCAAATTAAAAACGGATGACGCATAAACACGCCAAGTTCAAGTTTGGAAATGTATGTCAGCAGCGCGCAAGGCCGGAAATGCGTGGGTGTGCTTCCCGGCACTATCAGCTTGAACACGCTTCGGATCGAGTTTCGTTAAAAATAATCCCGCCCGTCGGCTCGGCGATGTTAAAATAATCCCGGCGCGAACTGGTTAAACAAGAATTACATGAATTGTTGTGCTGTCCCATCTCACACACACTGTACACACAACTATCCTTGTGGAGACATCGCTTTGTTCTCAGGTACAAAATGATTAAAAAATCGACACTTTAATTTAACCAACAATTAATTTCCTGGGTTGAAATTTCAACCCAATATACCATTATTATGTTATACCCTAACCCATTTCCTAACCCTACTTTTTGAGTAATTTTGATTCGATCCATATCTATTTCGTGGAGACCTTTACACCTATATCAATTACCCTGTGGAGACGTATTCACTCTCATTGTGCCCACTGTGTTCACTCTCATTGTGCCCACTGTGTTCCTGTCTCCACAGGGTACCGTATTTCTCTCCACTTGTGCATGAACTCCATATACACATCAATTTTGTCTCTAAATATTTCCCCCCCCCCCTTTGTGTTTGGCAATAAAAAGATTTTAATATTGTACATTGAGAAAAATAACAACTGCGATTGAGTTTATTGTTCATATTTATCGATGATATAAGTATTTCGTTTTGTTCTTAGGAAATAAAGACATAAAGTACATTTTAGTGATCAACCTTAGTCCAAGTTCGATGAAGGAACTATAGTTAACTAGTGGTTAGTTTGTGACGTCATTAGGACATGCGCACTAAAGTTGAAGTGAGAAGGACTCTAGTCGAACTATTGATAACTGCCAAACTGGTCCTCTCTGTACTGTGCTATTAAAGCGGCTATTGGTTACCATCGATGCGACTGGTCGTGAATAGTCGACTAGACTAGCAACCATCGTCGACTAGACCAAGTTTGATCAGAGTTAGTCAAACTATAGTTAACTATAGTCCTTGATCGAATGTTGGTCTAATATACAGCAAAAATATCAAACAAGATTATACATAACATAGGGCCTTGCTGAAATGCCGGTCTGGTGATATACTGTGTCGCAAGTGTTAATACTACTTGACTATCTGTTGGTTAAAAGGTAAAATATACAACATTTGCAAACAACCAAACTATTGATTTTTTATAAAAAGCCTTATTACTTGACTGCATTTAACATGTGAAATCATTGCACCTGGTGTGTTTAAATTTCCAAGGGTGTTGAGCCGACCATCATTGGAGAAAAAAAAACGGATTTGTTTTTTTTTAATTTTAAATACGGCTTGCAATTTATCAATTGTTGTTAGTCCACTTTGTGTTTGTAATCCGTAACACATCCATGAATGGGAGCACTAAGTTAGCTCTTCCATAGTTCCCTGACCTCTCTGAATTGCTCTGTTTCGTTTGAAGTAGAGTCAGGGAACCAGATTACAAGAACATTTTTCTCATAATATTATTTTTAGCATCCATCTGTAAACAGGTGCGTGTAACAATATTTTTGTTTAAAATACTAACCCCCAAATCCGCCCATTTCTTAAAATTACATCAAAAGCAAATGATGTATACTGCCTTCAAAGAAACATACAGCTGATGTCACAGGAAAAATACTACATGTAAGTATTTTAGCATATTTTTTTCGAGAGTATCGGGAGGTTTCTGGTGGTTCAGCATCCTGTCTGAAATGTAAAATGATTTTTGAAAGAACACCTGTTATAATTGTTTGTGTGAAGGCAGACCAATTTGTTTCCGCATCTTCGAAATTTGTTATCTCAATATATATGCCACACTTGAAATATGGGCTTCAAAAACGATACAGAGGTTGAATAATATCTTAAGATTGTTTTAATTCCAATACAATGTTATGTTTAGTGAAGAAGAAGATGAAGAGTCTTCGGACGACGAGAGCATGCTCGGCGAAAACACAGAAGAATTTCAAGAAGCGCATGATATTGATACATTAGGCCAAATAAAAAAAAAACATGTTTAGCGTCACCGCCCGCTTCCTTTTTGGGGGCCGCCTCCTTTTTTCTTTTCTTTTTCTTTTAGAAAAAAATGATAAATTTGACAACCATGTTTTAATTTTAAATTGGAAGATACGGTGTGACATGTTTACTCACTTTACTGCATGACTCGAATTAAGATGTGTCAGGCGGCCATTTTGAAAAAAAAAAAAAAAAAAAAAAGGCCTCCTCCTTTCTAAAAAAAATCATAAATTTTGAAAAAAAATCATAAATTTGACCATTTTGGCAAAAATGTTTTTTTTTTTTTTTTTTTTTTTTTTTTTAAGATAATAAAATTTTAAGATCGTATTTTAGACTCTAGCATCACTGTGTACATGCTCTGGAAATATTTTTTGTCCTTATAGGAAGGCTAGGGTGTGATGTGTAGTCGTGTACGGTGCATACTTGATCGACCCATATGAATTTGAATGTTTAATCGTGGGTGAACCATGTTTTAATTTTAAATTGGAAGATAGGGTGTGACATGTTTACTGCATTAGCCTCTGTCATGACCTTTCTAAAAGGTCAACGCGCGGAAAATTGTCAAAATGGCGGCGCTTAACAATAGCAACACGTGTGTCGTCGATGTCAGAACTTTATGGCTTACGACGGAGCTCTAAAGGCTGTGGCTTTTTCGAAAGAATAAACCGTAGGCATAAGGCTGAATGTCATCCAAAACCGTAAAATTGCGAAAGAGAAAGATACAGTTACTGAAAAAAATGGTCAGTTGGTGAAAGTGTGCTGCGCTATACGTACGTGCGTAGCTAGCTGTACTTCGACGTTTACATTGTTTATAAACAGTTAATGTTGGGCCGACTTTCCTCATGCAATGTTGCCAAACTTGAAGTTCTTTGTTGACAAACTACAAATTCATTGTATCTTTACCATGTTAATGTTAATAATGCTTGCTATTTACCCTCTGTTAACAATTTAGGTGTAAACCTAGTCAGGAAAAAAACCCAAACGGTGGCGTCCAGAAATTTGGCACACAATCGACCGAGTGTTCCCTATGTCGTGGCGCAATTGGTTAATTCTTGGAACTGAATCCAAGTTTAATATTTACGAACTTCTTTTTAAATGTCATTTATGACCCATGTGAGGTTTCAGTCAATTAAAGGGTGAAAGATACTAAATTTCACAAGCGTCTACATTAAATGTGACAGTATAAAGGTTTTTAAATTAACATTGCAGGATTCAGGAATGTTAAGGTTTCGTCCATGTAGTAATGATGTGAACAAAGTGCTTGTGTGTAAAGCCCCAAATTTACATTTGATGTCCACAAAAAAATACAAAGTGCAAAACAAATATTGCTTGTATGAATTGGCACCAGAAATTGTTAACTGTATGGCATTCAAATATATGACATTCAAATATATGGCATTAAAATAAAGCTTCAGTTCAGTGCCACTGAAAAAAAAAAAAAATGTTAAATGTTGGGCCTATAACCGGTTTTCTAAGGAGCATAAATACACGGCAGGTCTTTTTGAGTGCAGGAAAGCAAATCTAGTTTTATGATTGGCCATTTTTTTATTAAGTATTTCCCCGCAATTCAATAACTATCTGTTTTCCTTCCTCCCTGGTATAGCTGTCTTTAGTCTTACGCGAGAGCTCGGAAGCCATTGACAAATTTCCGCAAAACGCCCTCTTCTGTTGATTTTCGTCATTTCATGACAGAGGCTAATGACTCGAATTAAAGATGTGTCAGGCGGCCATTTTGAAGAGAAAAAAAAGGAAAAAAAAAGGCCTCCTCCTTCCTTTTAAAAAAAGGGCATGGCGCTAAACATGTTTTATTTTTTATTTGGCCTTACAGGCTTGAGTAGATACCCTCGAGGTTTTACAGTCACTTCGCCCATTTTCCACTTCGTCCATAACCACTTCGTCCACAACCACTTCATCCATTTACCACTTCGCCCATTTGCCACTTCGCCACATCGCCCACGCGCCACTTCGCCCATTTACCACTTCGCCCACGCACCACTTCCCACATTTACCACTTCGCCCACGCATAGCGCACCCGTATTAATTCGACAGGCCGTGGCATATGCTGCGCTTGAGGGGGCAGGGGTAGGGGGGCAGGGGTAGGGGGGGGGGGGGGGGGGGGGCAGGGGTAGGGGGGGGGGGGGAGGGGGGGCCTTTGGTGGGGGGGGGGAGGGGGGATGGTGGGGGGGGGGGGGCATTATTTGGAATATTTATTATTATTTTTTATTTTCGATTTTTCCTAACAATTTTTTTAATTTTTTAATTTTTTGACCAACGTCATTTTTATTTTTTTCACAAGTTTTTGTTCATGATCAAATCTGACTTGGTGTCTCTGATGTATTCTGCATTTCTTGTGTTTTTCAGATTGCTTGGGTAGGGTGTTACTATTTTTGTAATAGTAAGTAAACACAATTATTTTACTCACAATTAAACGGACTGTTGCCTTGCAGCTGTGCATGGATGATTATTCTCGCGTTTCACGCCTCCGTTTGTCGGATCGGGGAGGTACCTCCATGTCGAATTAACACGGGCGCGCTAGGCATGGGCGAAGTGGTAAATGGGCGAAGTGGTGCGTGGGTGAAGTGGCGCGTGGGCGAAGTGGCGCGTGGGCGAAGTGGTAAATGGGCGAAGTGGCAAATGGGCGAAGTGGAAAATGGGTGAAGTGGTAAATGGGCGAAGTGATTGTGGGCGAAGTGGAAAATGGGCGAAGTGGAAAATGGGCGAAGTGACCGACAAGCGCTTTGAGTATAACGGAAATTAGACTAGAGTATAACTGTATTCGTGATGTACATGTACTATGGTGCATGTACATCAAATGAATACAGTCCTATATAAATTCACCTCCACCCATAAACATGATATAGCCTGTCGTGCAATTTTGCGTCCAAAAAGATGCACTACCGGTAGTCTTAACCTCAAACAAGAATAGCTTCGTAGGCCGTTTGTCCTGGTATTTAAACTGGTATTATTTTGTATTATATTTGGCAAGAATTTGGAAGATGATTCACTACTATGTCAATCACAGTCAATACCATTCACAAGGCATTCACATTCATGACATATCTGCAACGACTATTGAGGCCACCATGATCGTTCTTTTCTCAGCGCAATATTCATTTTAGGCATGTGCTGCAAATTAGCATTAACAAATATAGGACCGATAATAAAATTTGATCTTTGTTCTTTTGCAGCCTACCTACCAAGATGACAGCCATCCAAGTTATTCCAGATCAAGAACCGGAAAAGTCAATTTCCGGTCTGCGGAACGACGAGACCACTACGATTGTGGGACTGTGCAGTTCACTAGAAATCCTGGCCCAACTGGCGACTTTGGAACACTCTCGGCAGTGGAGATCTTCAAGCTATATTTTTGCCAACTCGTGTGGGATATGCTCGTCGACGAGACTAATCGCTATGCACAGCAAACAATGGACTCAAATCCTGAACAACAGTTCTCCTGGTACCCAACCAATGTTCCCGAAATGATGGCATTTGTAGCACTTATCATTGCTATGGGCATAAACAAATCACCTCAATATAGGATGTATTGGTCAACGTCAGACATTTTGCAAATTCCATTTTAATGTCGAGAAATCGTTTCAGTTCAATTCTTCGGTTTCTCTACATCTCCAATAACCTCATGAATCCTCGGCTAAACAAGACAAACTTTCAAAAGTTCGGCCCTTGATAGAAGTCATTATCCCGAAGTTTCTCAACCTGTATGAACCTGCGCAGAATCTGTCTCCAGACGAGAGTATGTTGAAATTTAAGGGACGCTTAAGTTTTATTCAGTATATGCCCAACAAACCAGTAAAACGTGGGATGAAAGAATTTTCATTAAATTGTAGTAAATCCGGATACACGTGCAATTGGGAACTGTACACGGGTGCTGACAACACAAAGACTGTAAAGGATAAGGTACATGTACCGTAGATTCCGAGTCAAGACTGCCATCCACCAAACCTGACAGTTGCCGAAAAAGTGGTTATAGAATTAGTCAAACCACTTTAGAATAAGGGACACGTCATATACTGCGATAATTACTATACGAGTCCGTCGCTGATAGCAAAGCTGTCTGAACAAGGCTTTGGATGTTCCGGAACTGTTCGATGTACTACTAAGGGAATACCCGAGGTCGCAAATCCCAAAAATCATAAAATGAAGAAAGGTAACGACCCGATTTTTTTGGTGAAAGGTGGGCAATTGTGCATGGTTTGGCAAGACAAAAAAATCTGTAACATTTCTAATTAATGCCGGCAGCACTGCAGTGTCAAAAAAACAAACTCGATTTTAAAAAGAGCACTTCTGGATTTCGTGAAGTTATGAAGCCCGAATGTATTTCATCTTATAATTTAAATATGGGAGGCACAGATTTAGCAGACCAGTGTTTTCAGTACTACGATCATACCCACAGAAGCTTGAAATGGTGGAAACGAGTTTTTTACCATCTTCTCAATATATGTATTGTCAATAGCAGAGTAATATTTAACAGCACAGCCGAAGGGGGCAAAAATGTCAGTAACCTTGATTTTCATATAGGGATTGTACAAGGCTTGCTATTGGGTTGGAAACGTAATGCAACAAGTCAGTTGAGATACCATATTCCTATTGATTTGGCAAGACAACAGCACTTTCCTGGCAAAAACCGCAATGGAAAGAAACGCGACTGCATTGTTTGCAGTAACCGCAAATTAGGCCGGCGATAACAAACTGTGATTATATGTAAGCAATGTATGAAGCCTATGTGCATAGTTCCTTGCTTTGAGAATTACCATACCACTTGATTGTAAATACATACATACTACATGTATTTGCCTCCCCCCCAAGCCCAAGGTTGAGAAAATACGCGCTGCAGATTACACTCCAAACCAACATTGAATGGGGGGGGGGGGGGGGGGGGGGGGAAGGGGGGTATAATTACTTATGATGTATGTACGTACAGTAAATACAAGTAAATAGTTTGTTTCCAGGCAAATTGTTTTTATCATGGCTTTTGATGCATGTGTATGCACCGAATACAAGTAAATTGTTCATTTCAAAGAAAATAACAAAGGAATTAAAAACAAAAATTCTCATACAAGTTATTAATTTTCACATGTAAACAAAATCTGAAACATGAGCCGTATTTGCTTGTATTTATCACATGTTCTGAATTATTACCCGTTTGTATTACTTTTCCCAGAGTGTAAATACGTATCTAATTATTTCATTATTGTGCTTTTACACTTACAAAATAAATAGATGCACACAATTTGTTTTCCTTGTACACTTATTTTTGCAATCAGTTTTACATACAAATATCTCAGCCAGTGTATATGTACAGTATGCCTGCAAACACAGTGTGTTGAGGGCGCACTTCAATGAAATTGCTCAAAAACCACTGGGGCTAGAGTCACACTGAGCTCCTAATTGCTGTGGTAAACAAGGGTAATCTCTTGCATGAGTGGGTGGGATTGAAAGGGTTAAGCTTATGGCCTTCAGTAGAAGTTGGCGTGGTAACCAGCGAATTGTCCCCTCCCGATCTTATTTGATTCACTGGTACAAAATCAATACCCTGGACTGTTCTAAAACTACAATGGCGGTAAAGACCCATCATTTAATTGCCCTTCAAGAACAATGCCATCTAAATCTCATTATATTCACTGGCATTAAATCAATATCGCCACAGTTTGTGTCTGCGTCATCCCATTCTGTAAACTACTAAGTCCCAGCTTAACCAGGTCTCTGAGTGCAATCTGGCAGTTGTGCCAAGAAGACATCTACGGGTAACAGTGTGCCTTGAAATTGTAGTCTTTTCACAACAGTTGTTTTAAATCATACAGCATGATAAATCGCTGAATGTCGACCTATATATAGTTTCATGTAATTGGCAACGAAACGAGAAACTGAAATCTTCTGTTATAACGTGGCCTTAACTCAATCGACGGGATGGCGAAACAAATCATCTGTTTTGAACTATTTCACATAATATTCATCATTTTCCAGGGAGCTACCTCGCCCGTCTTTGGATTTGAAACATCTTCATATACATGGAAACATACGTTTCATGCCGCCGAAAATCGCACACTGGAAGAATTTGCGTATGCAACAAAAACTGTGCGTTCTCGTGTCATCTGCGGACGGGAATGCAGCATGGATGAACGTTGCAGGTCGTTTAACTTTAACAACTGCAGTAAACTGTGCGAGTTGAACCTTGCCACCAGACGAGAGCACCCCGACTACTTAAATGCAAGTCAAGGGAGTGTGTACTTTGATGCAGATGAGGACACACCTCTCTACTCACTGGCTGATAGCTCCTTAAATCGCAACAGAAGTTGCAAGGTGCTCTTAGATGCCGGTTATCTTTCAAGCGGTATCTACACAATCTACCCAGAGGGATTCGGTATTGACGGTCTTCGTGTCTACTGTGACATGAAAACTGACGGTGGGGGATGGATCGTGTTTCAGAGACGACAAGATGGCAGCGTGGACTTCTACCGTAACTGGGCCGACTACCAGTCTGGCTTTGGCGATCTGTCCGGTGAGTTCTGGTTGGGTAATGACAACTTGGCCATTCTGACGTCTGATGAATCACGTGGAACATGGGAGCTACGAGTTGATTTAGAGGACTGGGAAGGCGACACAGCATGGGCAAAGTACTCAGAGTTCCAAATATCTCCGGGTGATAAGTACAATCTGAATTATGACCAATACGATGCCAGCAGCACCGCCGGTGACTCTCTTTGGTTTAAAAAAGGTCATCCCTTTTCAACGAAGCATCGTGACAATGATGCGTCGTCAGATCGTAATTGCGCACAAGATTTCACAGGAGCCTGGTGGTTTAATAGCTGTTGGTATTCTCACTTGAATGGTCTATATTACCCAGATAAGAATGCAGATAGTAAGCAAGGCGTGCAATGGGACTCATGGAAATTGTATTATTCCATTAAAGCATGTAGCATGAAAACGCGCGAAAGTGGACCATGAACGTCGCATTGTTAATATTAATTTCAAAATGTACTTGTTTTAGTTTGCACCTGTAAATCATTGCACAACCATATTATTCATTAATACCCCGAGTCTTTTAGAATTGTTATAAAACTGCCAAACAACTGTTTCTATGGAATAAATGAGTTTCGCAGTTAACCGAAGTGTTACTTTCTCTTTGTCAACACGTTAAGAGGTTAACTGGTTTTTGTTTTGCTTATTATAAAAGAATACTCATTATATTTTGTAAATCTGACGAAACAACGGCTACATTTGATCATATCGCAATGTCAAATTATAGCCGAGTTTAACCGAACTGCCTCGAATTTAGAATAAGTTCATTTTACTCCGATTTTCCTCTTTTTTTAAGACATCATGTCTTTTTTAAATTGAAGTTAAATTCTCCTTTAAAGGACTATAGCTTTCGCCAACATTGCAGGGCCAGGAACAGCATCCGTCACTATGAGATGTATTCACAAGTCGGCCATAATACATTGAAAGTGAGGTAAAATCTTCTTTAGGGGGAACTTGCAGATAGAAATGAAAGCAATGACCTCAAGGTAATTACCAAATAACACCAGTCGTCTCTGATGAATAATTTAAAATTTGTGATTAAACATTCCTTAATGTTTTATGCCACATTAAAAAAATATTGAAAGTGAGGGTAGAATTCTAAAATAGTCTGGCACCATCCCATTCAACAATTCACAATTTATGAGATACATCCAGGGAACACAACCAAAATGGCTTCCTCTTGAATAAGGTCCATATAACGGAATATTGTGAGAACTGTTCTTGCTAAATTATAAATACAGCGTATGGGAAAAACAATATGTTACTGGGATTACAATTATAGTTGTACAAGTGATGTCAGCTTAAAAAAATAAGTGTTATTCGTACATGTATGCATTAATAATATTTGTATTGCACGAACAGAATGTTGCACAAAATTAATGACATCAGCTTAGAATTTGTGGCAAGTGTTATTCCTCTTATACAAAATATTCAACATATTCATCATATTGTTTTGCTCCAGTTACTTTCCTACGAACAGACTATAATACCACAAAAGAATCTGAATTGTACATAGGCCCTATTTATAAGTTCTGATGTCATTACTTATTGTTTGCACAATTTTAAAATATGAAGGTTGATGGCTGTTTCTTGCGACAAAACAAAAATTAACAAAACAATTCCTTTTGTACACTCTTCTTTGCATTGTTAGCTTTCGTTCACTAGTGATCATGTTTTGAAAACTACGTTGTATGGGGTGTCTTTTGTTTAAAACGCAAGTAAGAAATGTGGTAATCATTTGTAACAATTTCACTAAATCGCAATTATGACATTATGCATTGTTTGGAGCGCATTGTATTAAGTGAGTGCTTATAATTGAAAAGAATTTAAAATTACCAAAACCACATCAATATCGCGGAAGAGGGCAACAAATAATCTTAATTAATAAGCACATTTTACTTTTTGCTTGTATATTACGATACAAAAATGGTTCCAATACAAAAAGACCAATGACGTTGAATAAACTGAGCGACAAGAACCAATTAACGAATAATTTGTCTCAGTTGATTTAGGTTGTTCATGTTGAGTTTACGAGTGTGTAATTATCGCAGCGTGATTGACAGGTGTATTAAGGCAACTAGAGTTTATGCTTCAAGCACCTGTACCTGCATGTATGGGAGATGCAATTAACCCTATCAACCCCAAGACATATTTCATCACACATGCTTTGGTTCCCACAGTTGTAGGCATAGCATGTTCAGTTATTTACCAGGCACATTTTAGAAAACTTTCAGTGTATAGCGCCCTCATTAGACAATCTCATGAAAGGCAACTCGTGCAAGCCCATTAAATGAGACTCAAAATGATAATTGTTCTGGTAATTACAAACAATGTAGATGTAGATTGTTTTGTTCAGCGGTGGTTCATAAAACCAAAGTTACTAATGGAATTGACATACAACATTTTGCCACTAGTGTCTATTTATTATTGTTAAATGGAAGGGGAAAATATCGAAACCTTATGATTACCGGCCCCGCCAATTGTGGGAAAACATTTATGAATTAGTTGAAGTGACTTTTTTGTTGAATGATTTCTGTTGGAACCCCAAAGTCATTCCTTGGAATGATTTATTATTGTTGCTTGAAGGTCAACCAGTTCATTTACCAGCACCCTAAACACACGACATCAAAATTGACAAAAACACGCCAATATTTTGTACTGCCAAGCAACCTGTTAGTGTACATAACTGGTACCCATATCGATGAGCGTGAGACGGAAATGATGAACGTGAGATGGAAAACATACTCATTTTCACACCACATCCCACAAATTGACCAAATAGATGTAAAACCATGTGGTTATTGTTTCGCCCATCGTGTACTAGACAAAAAAACAATAATCCCGTTTATATAATATATAGGTGTTAATAACAAGACAATTTCATAAGTTAAGGTGTAGGGTAGCAAAGTTATTTGTGACACTCTCTGCAAAAATGAGTATGATTTTGCATAATAAAAGATTTTTCTTCAAAGGTTGGAACTCCCCAAATGCTAATTGTTCTGACAATTACAGTAGAATATACATGTAGATTGTTTTGGTCAGCGGTGCTTCATAAATTCGAACTTACTACAAATACTGGGTTTTTTTTGGCGAAGGGAATGTTTGGGTAATTACTTAAACTTGACTACTACCACCACCCCCCCCCCCCCCCCCCCCCCCAATCAACGTTGAAAAGATTGTTCTTCAAAGGTTGGGTCGCCGGTGTGCACACAATCTTTTCAACATTGTTTGGGGGGGGGGGGGGGGGGACAGCTGGACCACAATCTAAAAACTCCTAAATGTTGATCACAAACTGTGATACTTCTCAAAGCATGGCAGTACACACATTGGCTTTTTACACTTTTTACACATAGTACGAGTTTGCTTCCGCTTGGCTTTCGTACTACAAACGACACAGTTGTGCTTTTTGCCGGCCACACTTCTCCCAGGATAATGTTGACTCGAAAGACGTGACGCTTCATTGCCAAGGTGTGCTGGGCTGGAACGAAGAAGTCCCTCGATGACCTTCACCCGGAACTCCAAGCTAGTTATTTTTGGGTTGCTCGGCAGGTAGTTAAAAAGGATAGTAGTGTTAAGCAAACTGATATCGAGGATATTTAGGAAAACGCGTTTCCACCATTTTAGGGATCTATGGTGGTGTGCATAGTACTGCCATAATTGGGCGGCTAAATCTGAACCACCCATAAACCGGTTATAATCCTGAACGACAGAAGGTTTGTGAATCTCGCGAAGTCCGGTGGAACTGTTTTTGCAGCGAATTTCTTTTGTGTCCATACTGCAGTCGTCATAATTCGTCAGAAGTGTTACATGCTTTCTATCCTGCCAAACAATGCATAGTTGCCCGGCTTTTGTGTAAAACTGGGGGTCATCGCCTTTCCGTATGGGAAACTTCTTGGGATTTGCAATCTCCGGAATCCCTTGTGATGTGTAGCGTACTGTTCCACGGGAACTAAATCCTAACTGCGATAATTTGTGTACGAGGGCAGGACTAGTGTACCAATTATCCATAAAAACAATATGTCCTTTATGTTCTAGCCCTTTTAAAAGGTCGATGACTACTTGGCCTGATGCTGAAAGGTTACGTGGGTGGTTCTTGGTAGCATACGCGATCGAAGGCAGACTGAATTGGTCGGATGTGGCCTTGGACCCGGTAAAAACCTGCCAATTACAACAATACCCAGTTTCGGATTCACATAATGAGAAGCATTTTAACCCCCATTTGGCAGCCTTGCGTGGCATGTATTGTTTGAAACCCAGTCGCCCTTTAAATTTTATCATAGTCTCGTCTGGTGAGAGGTTTCGTCCGGGTTTATAAATTCGACGAAACGAGGGCAATACGATGTCTAGCAGGGGGCGAACTTTAGACAGTTTGTCATCATCAGTGATAGTTTTGTCAGCTCGATTGTTGGCAAGGTGGAAAAATCGCAGGATTGCGTCAAATCGGTTGCGGGACATGGTTGATGGATACACAGGGCTTCGCAGAACTTCTGACCTCGACCAGTGCATAGCATAGCGAGGCCTTTTGTTGATCCCCATGCACAGAAGCAATGCCAAAAAACGCCTCATTTCTGGAACATTTGTTGGAGTCCAGGATGTATTTCCAGGCACACTTTGATCGGCATATCGGTTCGTCTCGGTCACCATCAACTGCCAGACTGCATGGCAAAAAAAGAGTTGAAAGGTCTCCATCGGTGATAGTCCACTGAAATCTTGCGTAGGTCCAACTTGTCCACTGAAGTTCGCAGGTGGCCGCTTATAGGAGCTTGTTTTATGCCATCCAGACCTGAAGTGAGAATATTAACATATTAAGAAATGTCAGAGGGCGCTATTTTGATTGGAGAAACTTCTTCCTAATGGTACTAGACAGCAAAGGCATAGCGCATACGACAATCATGAGTTCAACAATAGTTTAATTTGAATAACAAATTAAAGGATTAGGGTGCACGAAAATCACCATTTTAATATTATTTTTCTAATCAGAAAATGGGTCTTCAAAGAAACACTGCCCTCACACATTATTTAATGTGCTTGGGTAAGCACATTGATAAATGTGTGAGGGCGCTGTTTGTTTGAAGACTCATTTTCTGAATAGGAATTTTTTGTGCACACTACTGTTCTACTTGAATGCACATTTCTGATTTATTGTAACTGAAAAGGAGGCATTTTTCCTTTTTTTTTGCGAAATACATCTAGAGCCAGGGTAATGTTACATTAATATAAATTCCCAACAAGTGTAGGCTCACACACTGTACTGTTTATTCGCTTTATTCCTGTGTAACTAAATTCACGTCCTCGAGTCATACTCAGTCTCATAGTACTAGTCATAGCATTTTACTACTTATAATTATTAGTAACCTCTTTACCTGAAATTCGGCTTGTCGGATGACTTTGACTTTGAGCAGGTAGCGACAAACTCTTCCGAATCGTCACTTTCTTCTGTGGTGGATGATAAGGAAATCTCATCAGATATATCAGAACCGCTATCCGCGAATATTTCGTCAAGAATGTCGGATGGATCCGCCATTATGACTGGTTTTCTGTGACGAGTGTTCACATGGCGTACTTGGCGTCTCTATTTGGTGAATCCTAATAATATCCTATAATATTTCATACCCACGCGCGCAAGAGGACGCGCGCGTGGGGTCTCGCCAATCAGAGGCCGATCTCCAAAGTGAGGGCGCTATTTACATTTCAGTTCAATGCGAAAAGGCAAGTGCCGTCAGGGCTCAATGGGAATGAAATCCGATTGTATTTGTGTGACGTAAAGTCACAATGGTAACGAGAGTGTATGCTTCAATGAGTCCATATGGCACTCTTGGGATTGATAGGGTTAAGGAATTTGCACAGTCGGTTTTATGCGCTTCGTGTCATACGTTAGTCCATCTGTTACGTGCTGTACCACTGCTGTTACAAGTCTACGGTAAAACGTGAAACAGTTTGTGACGCAACGGTTTCTGACTGGCGGGAAGACACTAAATGTGAAAAGACGCATGAACTTTACTAACCAATCAGGGAAATACACATCGTCTGCCTCACCCCATTGCTTATTACCAAATCCCATCATCGTCAGGCCTCATGTGTCTTCACAGCCATTCAGCATCGCAGTTGTGTAAAGAAGACAGCTACCGAAAGCAGTGTGGCTTGAATCTTTAGTCGTTTAACAACGTGGTGACAGTAAAACCTGACATGACAAATCGCTGAATTGTGTTCCGCGCAATACATGTACCGATCAAACATTATACGAAAGAAAACAATAGCGAAACAAATCTTTAGTTCAAAACTGTTTTACATTATATCAGTCATATTCCAGGGAGTTACCACGTCTGTCTCTGGATTTAATACTTATGCAGAGAATATCTTATGCTGCTGAAAATCGCGCACTGAAAGGGTTTGTATATTCCACTAAAATTATCCGATCTCGTGTCACTGTGAGCACCGAAGGGTTGTCCACATAATTGTGCCCGTCCAACTTTTTTATCCTCTGCATCTAACGACGTCAACCGCCAATCAAACGTCTACATTGCCTTCTGCCAAACAGGATCTGGGGTTGACCATGGGGTTTTTCTCATTGGGGAATGTTGTTTGGTAGACACGAGTCTCTCTCCCGGCAATCTTGGAGAACATTCATTCCTAGAATGCCATGCACACTCTCGTTTTTCCAAGTATGGAGGGAAGAGTACTTCTCTCGGATTACAAGCACCACCCGAGACAGAATACCATCCCGACTGCTTCAACATCAGTTTTAAACCACCCGATGTAGGGGGTGGAAGCACCGTAAGCAAATACAAGGGTAAACGGCTCTGGTATACCTTGAAGTTTGAAGCCCAGTGGTTCGACACACCGACTGAAGAACCGTTCTCCCATGGGGGTGACTTGGGAGGTCGAACAGCGACCTCACACGGCCACTATTTATGCAAATCAACTGAAGCTACTTTTGCCTTGCATATTAATAGTAGCCGCGTGAGGTCGTTGTTTGAGCTCCGATTACCGCCGCTCCGTACGTACACACAGGTAATGATGATCGCCTTGACCAAGGCATGTTTGACTTGATGGCACTTGTGTGCCGAAAGGATCAGCGGGTCTGCATTACTCGAGGGATCCAGTGCCCGGGTCGTCGGGAGTAAATGTATTTGCCCAGCAGTGCCCAGTTGGTGAAGTTTGTTTTCCACCTTTCGTTATGATTGCTTCACTCAATCGACTGTTACAGGAATGGGGTAATGTGAAGGTTACTATTGGTGGTGCAAAAACACCCTCACCCGTAGCCATGGTGGCCGCGTCTGTCTTATTTTACGAATCGCTCGATACGTCTGTCTGAGGTGGGACAGATGGGACTGAGTGAATATCCATCAGTTAAGGGTTACACGCCAAATATGGAGAGCCTGTCCTTTGAACTCTGGGCCTTTTAATGTTTCTTCCCTGACTCCGGTAATGATCAGATGAAAATTCGGCCGCCTATAAGCTCAACAATGTCCTCCTCATGTCGGGCTCCATGGGTAGGGGCCTTACGGTTTCAGCTGGCCATTAAATCCCGATGTGCAGCTGGTCGCTACCTGGAGTTATAAGATTGCATCATTATGTAGAGCGGTGGCAGCTACATGCCGACAGCATGCACAGGATGCAGTGGTTTTACACAAAGTAACTAACCATTCCAGCAGGTTAACAATTGCCAGGCGGGAGCACTAGAGGTCATAAGAGTCTTTCGCGTAGCCACCGTTCGGCTTCAGGTAGAGTATCCAGACTGTATATCTCCATCTTGTCATCAATCTGCCAAACCAAGCTGGTGAAAGTAATTGTTCTGTAGCCATGGTCAACAAGGCCATAAGAGTCATATATAGTGAGACTGCCTGGGTCTTTCTCTCAAATGATTACATTATGCAAGATGATCTAATACATGACGTCCATATCTGTCCATCTAAAGCTTCACCGCAGGCTACATATGGTTTCAAGATCAACTTTGCGCCTGCGTTCTGCCCCCGACATATCTTGTTTCCAGTAGTAGGCCTACAACACGGTGGCTAACATTTGTGCATATTTGTCTTCTTTAAGCATTATGGAGTATTGGCAAGGTTGAAGTCGCTGAACAGCCTTTTAGATAGGCGGGCATACAACAAGCAGAAAATTAAGTTATATAATTAGTGGCATCACTCGAGGATTTGTATCCATAAACATCAAGGCGAAGGGTATCAAACAGAAAGAAATGACTTTCACTCAGCAATTGTCTCCTTCCTAGTACTAAATAGGGATTCTAAAGACAGGACGCAGGTCCACGCTGTTGGATGTGACAACTTAGGCGTTAGGGCTGGAGACTTTGAACGGACGAAGACGTGCGAGATTTATAAAATAGAGGGATGCGATCTTCTCTTCAACCACACGGTAGGAAAGACGGTTAGATAGTCCAGTTCTTCTTTCATTATCTCCCCAAAGTTACAGGATTCATCATCAGATTTAGATCCAGCCTGGTGCAGTCAACAGCTTGGTCGAGGCGGCTTGGTCGAGGCGGCAGGGTCCCATACTAAAATAATGAGTGTGTATGTAAACTTAGAAAATATAGAAAAAGAAGGAAAAGTAGGTTAAAACAAAACGAACCCGGAGTTTGCAACGACTGCAACAAAGTAACCACTCTCTCCGTGCTCTCTTTAAGGATGGGAGTAGCTTTTGTCTAAGAGTTGGGATGAGAGATGAGTGGAATGGTGAGTATTATATTAAGGGTTAGGGGACTCAAGCTCGGATGGGGCTTCGGTGATAATCTATTAAACCCATATCTAAGCATTGTAGATTCTGGAGCCCACCACGGAACAATAGAGCGATATAAATAGTGTTTCTATTTCCTTTTTTATTTGCAGACACCTTTGGCTGTCGTTTTTTTCATATCGTAAATTTGGGGTATATTGCCCGGGAGATTGTTCGTACTAAATACAATTTTCTATACTTCAAGAACACTAAACACTTTAGTCACCACCCCTTTTGTTTCCTAATTTTCTTAAAATTGTATCGTTACCAAACCACCTCTAGGTTATAATTAGTACAAAAGAATAGTTTTTTGGGGGGTGAAAGCAACTCACAATATTCGTGACTTTATTTAATTCCAGGCTGTCAGTTCACTGGAACTTAATCATTTCTGAAGCTACTGACGGTAAAGACTCCTCCTCGAATCATCTTCATCACTGAAAGCGTCGATAATAATTACAAGAGTTGGGATACATGTATTTGGCTAGCTACATTTTTGTAAAGGACATTTTGTAAAGCCGCTTATTGTTCAGCCTTGGCCAAGGCCATCGTTGTTTATTTGTTCGAAATCCACCCGCGCGGGAATAGTTTGGGATGCACAGTACAAACATAAATCGCCTCACAGCGACCTCACGCGGCCACCGTACAAATCAACTAGAACTTATGCTGCGTTCCAATCGCGTCGTGTTTGTCGTGTTCACCGTGAATTTCTTCATGTTCACGATCGAGTAGGTTGCATTCCAAACGCTACTCACCAAGACGCACGCGCATGGTCGAGTTAGTCGTGCGGTACGGTAAGGACATTCTTTATCGTGCAAGAACTCGTACGTGAACCAACACGCATGCGCGAGTATTTCAGTTGTTTATAAAGTCGTGAACATGGAGAAAAAAAATCCACCTCGAGTTCACCACTGGTGAACACGAGTTACCAGGCGATAAGAACGCCATAACTCGTGAACACGATAAACACGACGCAATAAGCCATTTGCGCGTGACCCCGAGTTAAATTTGAATAACATCTGGTACACTGACTTGCTCACACAGCTTGGCACAAACTCGGGGTCACGCGCAAATGGCTGATTGGAACGCAGCATTAGGCCGTGTCCGAAACGAGTATCTAGAGCTACGATCTACGTCTACAGCTACAGTTGCGTCTATGTAGGCGCTAAGGTAAATGGAATTCGGACGCGGCTACGGCATGAGCCTACGGCTAGTTATTGCGCCCCCAAGCGATGCTTGAATTTTCCTTGCAAAATTACGATGTAAGAATTTAATACAACCATTATCGTCTGCTAGCTGTTACGCAATGTTTGTTTACAGCCGGTCGAAATACCTGATGATATTGACGTATTTGTCGATCTGTTAGTTTCAATTCAATGCACTATCATTGAAAAATAAACGAAAATTTGCTCCAAAATTAACGTTAGTGCTGTCGCCATTTTGTTTTGCCTGAGCTAGACAACTTCTTTTACGGCTAGATTTTTGAGACGTAGCCGTAGCTGTAGCTCTAGACGGCATTTCGGACAGCGCTACAAAATGGCCGCCGTAGACAATAGATCTAGCCGTAGCTCTAGACACCCGATTCGGACACGGCCTCGACTACTGGGGCAGTCAGATAGTGGCCGCGTGAGGTCGCTGTTCGCTATTTATTTTTGCAGTGCAAAATGCACTGTGCATGCTAAACTAAACTATTAACTAGATTTCGGACAAATAAACGACGATGGCCTTGGCCAAAGCTACTTATTGTTGGAACGATTGAATTGCCTTGAATTGCTTATTACATTTTGAGAATGAAATCAACCAGCGTGAAATTGACTCGGATATGAACGTATAACGCTATTTTCCAATTATCGGTGCCTTTTTATAAAGGTGGTGCATTCCTTCTGAAAACATTTAATTAAAATGAAGACCAGACACCAATGGTCTACAGCTTACGTTTATCCGATTAGGTAATGAGCTTTAAAAACCGCCAATCAGGGGCTACGGTTTATGACTATCTGCAATAAGCCATTTGCGCGTGACCCCGAGTTAAATTTAAATAATATCTGGTACACTGACTTGTTCATGTAGCTTGGCACAGTTTAACTTTAAATTCTCCAGACCAAAGACACTGTTGCTATATCACGTGATTCGGGCAAGCTTTTGCATAGTTACGTAAGAGACGCTTAGCACCAATACATTGTTTACAATGGGTGAGAATGGCAAAAAGATACCAGACCATTCCAGAGCTGGGGGTTGCTAGCGTATGACGCGTAAGGCTTTCCCCGAATCACGTGATATAGCATCAGCGTCTTTGGTCTGGAGAATTTAAAGTTAAACTGTGCCAAGCTGTGTGAGCAAGTCAGTGTACCAGATGTTATTCAAATTTAACTCGGGGTCACGCGCAAATGGCTTATTACCAGCCACTGATCTGGAATGACGTATTAACTTTGATAACCAATTAAAGATAGACATCGTCTGCCTCACCATCAATGCTTTCTGTAAATTATAAAACCCCATCATTGCCAGACCTCTGTCACTAGAGCAAACCAGTGGTGTAAAGATGACACGCTTAACAAGACAAACTCGATCACAACGAAGACTTAAATTAATACGCAAAATGGGAACTCCGAGTCAAATGATTAGGGATTTTTGTGAACCCAACTTAACTCCCAATATTCGTGATTTAGTTTCAGGCTGTCAATTCAAGTTTGGTAATTGCTCATCGTTAAGCTTAGGGCCTTCAGTAGAAGTTTGTCATGGTAACCAGCGAATTGTCCTCCCCCGATCTAATTGATTCACTGGTACCAAATCAATACCACTTTTAAATCTACAATGGCGGTAAAGAACCCTCATTTGATTAGTTTTATCGCTGAATAATGATAAGCTTGTGGCCCATCGGCAAGAGTTGGCATAGAAACCAGATAATTGCCACTCAAGAACAATCCCATCTAAATCTCATTAGATTCACTGGAATTAATCAATATCGCCACAGTTTGTGTCTGCGTCATCCCATTCCTTTCTGTAAAGTCCCAGCATCACATGGGTCCTGTGTGGGGTGACGGTGGGTTTTCAGTGGGCGTGGGCATGAAATTGGTACGATGTATTAGTCCAGGAAAAATAAGTTTTGACCTCAAACAAATTGCAACAAATTGTTTTTCACCACAGTGCACTTCTAAAAGGTTCCTAGAATGACATACTAAAAATCTACAGAAAATCCAAGTGGTGGAAATATGTCTAATTTGCATAAATCGTTAATCCCTGCCATGTAATATTTTTTATTCCCATATTTGGGTATATATTTTATTTTTATTTTTTGAAAAGTTTATTTTGGTGATTCTACTTACATATCTTTACTTGAATAACATTTGCTAAAGCATATAAGTGACTGAATAATTATGAGAACACAGTAATTATCCAAAATGACAACTTTGTGACCCTATAAATGTGCGCACATTACACTGTCTCCAGATATCATCATGTAGTCAGTATTGGTGAGCTTCAAATTCACCAAGTTGCTTACTGGCACAGTTATCATATTAAAACCTTATGAAAAAAATCATTTGAACAATAATAACATTGTGATATTTAGCCAAGAAAACAACAAATGGGGGAAAATGGTGTGTCTATAAATTAGGCTAAAAAGTAGTTAAAGGGTTGCCTAACATGGAATACTTGAAAAAGTTCAAGGAAATCACCAAAATACATTTTAACGTAGATATGATTATTGTAAGCAACAAAAATCTTAAATTTGGGGGTTCCCTTGAACTTGTTCAAGTCTCTCACCTTAGGCAACCCTTCACCTACTTGTTAGCCCAATTTAGGGACACATCATTTTTTCCAAGTTTGTGTTTGCTGGGCTAAATATCACAATGTTATTATTGTCCATATGATTTTCCATAAGTTTTTAATATGATAACTGTGCCAGTAAGCAACTTGGTGAATTTGAAGCTCACCAATACTGACTACATGATGATATCTGGAGACAGTGTAATGTGCGCACATTTATAGGGTCACAAAGTTGTCATTTTGGATAATTACTTTGTTCTCATAATTATTCAGTCACTTATGCTTTAGCAAATGTTATTCAAGTAAGGATATGTAAGTAGAATCACCAAAATAAACTTTTCAAAAAATAAAAATAAAATATATACCCAAATATGGGAATAAAAAATATTACATGGCAGGGATTAACGATTTATGCAAATTAGACATATTTCCACCACTTGGATTTTTGTCGATTTTTAGTATGTCATTCTAGGGACCTTATAGAAGTGCACTGTGGTAAAAAACAATTTGTTGCAATTTGTTTGAGGTCAACAAAACAAAATTATGTATTTTGCCTGGACTATATGGGTCCAGTGTGGGGATTTGGTGGGCTAAGTGGGCTGTATATAAACCGGGTTTTGATAGGGCTGGCCCAAGTGGGCCATGTGTGGGGTATAGGTGGGCCCGGTGGGCTGTATTGTAAGTGGGCTTTGGGAGGACTGTCCCAAGTGGGCCCTGTGGGCATATGAAGCACGATATGTGGCAGAGAAAACCCCCCTCTTTTGTGTTGACCATTGTGTTCCCGGAATATCAGGAATTCCTTTTAGGTTTCAAGGGGGGATGGGTTAGGTTACAATAGTGTTGAGTGCGTATAAATTATAGGGATAAGAGGGGAGTACCCCTCTGCCACATAGCGTGCTGAGGGGATATTCTAGGGTGGGCCCTGTGGGCCCGGTGGTGGGCTGTATTGTGCATGGGCTTTGGAAAGGCTGGCCCAAGTGGGCCCATAATGTGAGGGATATAGGTGGGCCATGTGGGCTGTATTGTAAGTGGGCTTTATAGTCCAGGCAAAATACATAATTTTGTTTTGTTGACCTCAAACAAATTGCAACAAATTGTTTTTCACCACAGTGCACTTCTATAAGGTCCCTAGAATTACATACTAAAAGTCTACAAAAATCCAAGTGTTGAAAATATGTCTAATTTGCATAAATCGTTAATCCCTGCCGTGTAATATGTTTATTCTTATTTTTTGGTATATATTTTATTTTTTATTTTGTGAACAGTTTATTTTGGCGAATATACTTACACATCCTTACTTCAATACATTTTCTAAAGCATGTAAGTGACTAAATAATTATGAAAATATAGTAATGGTCCAAAATGACTACAATTATACCCTATAATTTGCACACATTGACCGTGTCTCCAGATATCATCAAGTAGTCAGTATTGACGTGCTTCAAATTCACCAAGTTGCTTACTGACACAGTTATCCTATTAAAACCTTATGGAAAATCATATGAACAATGATAACATTGTGATATTTAGCCCAGCAAACAAAAACTGGAAAAAATGGTGCGTCCCTAAATTGGGCTAACAAGTAGGTGAAGGGTTGCCTAAGGTGAGAGACTTGAACAAGTTCAAGGAAACCTCCCAAATTAAAGATTGTTGTTGCTTACAATAATCCTATCTACGTTAAAATGTATTTTGGGGATTTCCTTGAACTTGTTCAAGTCTCCCATGTTAGGCAACCCCTTAACTACCTTTTCGCCCAATTTATGGACACACCATTTTCCTCCAGTTTTTGTTTGCTGGGCTAAATATCACATTGTTATCATTGTTCCTATGATTTTTCATAAGGTTTTAATATGATAACTGTGCCAGTAAGCAACTTGGTGAATTTGAAGCTCACCAATACTGACTACTTGATGATATCTGGAGAAAGTGTAATGTGCGCACATTTATAGGGTCACGAAGTTGTCATTTTGGATAATTACTATGTTCTCATCACTATTCAGTCACTTATATGCATTAGCAAATGTTATTGAAGTAAGGATATGTAAGTAGAATCACCAAAATAAACTTTTCAAAAAATAAAATATATATATATATACCCAAATATGGGAATACATATATTACGCGGCAGGGTATATTATGCAAATTAGTCATATTTCCACCACTTGGATTTGTGTAGACTTTTAGTATGTCATTCTAATGACCCTCTAGAAGTGCACTGTGGTGAAAAACAATTTGTTGCAATTTGTTGCAATGAGGTCAAAACGTACTTTTCCTGGACTATTTAGAAGGGCTGGCCCAAGTGGGTCCTGTATGGGATACAGGTGGGCCCGGTGGGCTGTATTGTACATGGGCTTTGGGAGGGCTGTCCCAAGTGGGCTCTGGGTGGGATATAGGTGAACCCGGTGGGCTGTATTGTAAGTGGGCTTTGGGAGGGCTGTCCCAAGTGGGCCCTGTGGGGGATATAGGTGGGCCCGGTGGGCTGTAGTACGTGGGCTTTGGGAGGGCTGACCCAAGTACGTGGGTCCTGCGTGGGATATAAGTGGGCCCGGTGGGCTGTATTGTACATGAGTTTTGGAAGGGCTGGCCCAAGTGGGCCCTGTGTGGGATATAGGTGGGCCCGGTGGGCTGTATTGTAAATGGGTTTCAAGTGGCCTGGTAATGTAGACGTAATGTTTAGTCGTAATGTTTAGTCGGACTCATCTATAGTTTAGTTTAGAACAAAAATGGTGTTTATTAGGTCCTGTTTGGGGAAACAGTATCCTAGAAATATCCATCAAGGAAACCATTCTATGACCTTCGTGTCACCACAATGTCATGATCATATTCTGCATAGCTTGGATTAACAAAACCGTCTTTTGTAAAAGAGAAATATTGTTAGTAAACCCAGTTCTCTTATGGCATCGAATTGGCCGTGCATTTGACTCACAAATCATGTTTTAAAATAATCTAAATTATTAATAAATTATTAATACGCGTCGCGACTATTCCACCGATAGAGGGCGTATTCTGGAAGCCGCGAATCTGTCAAGAAGTTCTGAGCCGATGTGTGGTGGTTATCTGGAAGTTTCCCAACAGCGCCCTCTATTGTTTGATAGTCGTTAGGCGCAGGGGCGCACTATCGCGAAAGTTGCGTGATCGCGATAGTTGCGTGATAATGAACAACAACGTCTTGCACCAAGACTACCCATTAATGTGACCCACCTTATAAGTACATTTTGCCAACTTATAACCCGGTTAAAGCACAAAAGGGACCCACACAGGATGTACCACATAGGACCCACATGAATTTATGTGGGCTTGCCCATTTGGGGCCCAAGTGGCGCCGGCGGACAAATCTCTGTGGGCCCCATCTGGGCAGCCCACTTGGGACCCATGAGGGAGCCCATTTGGGCCTCATGTGGGACCCACTAGGGAATGTTGACTGGGTTCTTCCTCGTTTTTTGGTGAATCCGACAAAAAAAGTACTGATTCGTCCGATTCGAATCGCAGTATTTCTTATTCAGACACGGACCCGAGCGAGGATAAAGATGGGGTCCCTCTAGGCGCTCTATAGGTCGAAACACGACCGCTCAAAATGATCGCTGCAGAGGTCCGAAAATCACTATAGGCCCGGACCACTTCGCTCCGGTAAGCTTTACTTTGGCTGTTCAAATCCTCCGATATTTAGGATCAGCCGGAAACAAATATAGAGGCTAATTACTCCATCCTTAGTAGTTTTTCTACACCTAGCTGCTACACATCTAGTCGGCATGACCAAAACCTGTTGTATTTTTACCCTGATTCAGAATGAAAAACCATGTAAAGACGGACACTTGTTGCAATGCGCGCATTCAGTATACGATAGGCCGGGTAGCAGCGCGGCGAGTCTCTGCCTAGATTTCGTCATACCCCTCGCGAGGTTTTATGTTAATGAGGCTTCCCTTCGAGGGGCGGAGTGGTTTGACCAAAATTTCCAAAAATTATTTTCCCCCATTTATCACAGAAAATAAACACAACCACACACATAATGTTGTTTTCAACATTAAACTTTATTGATTTAAGCAAAAAAACACCTTATTACAGGTTTCCTTTAAAGGAACGTTTGCGTTATCTGTGAACCATTTGATTTTTCGGCTTGCGAAAAAGTCGATAGCTTCGAATAGTATGTTTGCGACCGCGGAATGTTCGCGCCATTTCGAACTCGCGAGTTTCTCCGAGTTTGACCAGTTATGGAACGCCGTAGCAGACATATATCAGTTGACTCATGCCAGTGTCACGTTGAACACCGTAACGCTGCGACGTCAAAAACCGTAACGCTGCGAAGTCAAAAACTGTGCCTCCCTCACGTTCGAAGTGTAACGCCGACGTCCATAAAAACCGTAACGCCGACGTCAATAAAAACCATAACGCCGACGTCAATAAAAACCATAACGCCGACGTCAATAAAAACCATAACGCCGACGTCAATAAAAACCATAACGCCGACGCCAATAAAAACCATAACGCCGACGCCAATAAAACCATAACGCCAATAAAACCGTAACACTTTTGGGCTTGAACGTGAGGGAAAAGAACAACGGCAGGCATGTAGTCGAGTCTATCACAAGTCCCTCCAAGTCCCTGCAAGTCCATCACAAGTCCTTCAGTTCCAATTCACAATTGTGCACAAGCTATTAAAATCAGCTTTGACAAAAGCATTCCTTTGACATTGTTCATCCAGTTACTTGTGATTGCCTTTATGAAGGGACTTGTGACTGGCTTCACGAAAGGACTCGACTACAACCCTGGAACAACCAGACAGCGATTTTAAAAGACGTTTGGCGACTGCACGTGGTAATAACTATTTAGATTTTGTTCAAATGCTCCAACTGTTTTCTACAAAAAAATACAACAATTATAGCTGGGTCGAAAGTAGGGTCGGGCTTTGGGAGGGCTGTCCCAAGTGGGCCCTGTGGGGGATATAGGTGGGCCCAGTGGGCTGTATTGTACGTGGGCTTTGGGAGGGCTGACCCAAGTACGTGGGTCCTGCGTGAGATATAAGTGGGCCCGGTGGGCTGTATTGTACATGAGTTTTGGAAGGGCTGGCCCAAGTGGGCCCTGTGTGGGATATAGGTGGGCCCGGTGGGCTGTATTGTAAATGGGTTTCAAGTGGCCTGATAATGTAGACGTAATGTTTAGTCGTAATGTTTAGTCGGACTCATCTATAGTTTAGTTTAGAACAAAAATGGTGTTTATTAGGTCCTGTTTGGGGAAACAGTATCCTAGAAATATCCATCAAGGAAACCATTCTATGACCTTCGTGTCACCACAATGTCATGATCATATTCTGCATAGCTTGGATTAACAAAACCGTCTTTTGTAAAAGAGAAATATTGTTAGTAAACCCAGTTCTCTTATGGCATCGAATTGGCCGTGCATTTGACTCACAAATCATGTTTTAAAATAATCTAAATTATTAATAAGTTCCAAATAATTGATACCATTGCGAATTCTGGTTATTAAAGTACGTTTTGACAAGACACACGTACAACTGTTTGTCACTGGTTTTGCATGCTTTCTTCTATTCCCATTGAATATGCTATAGTACATAATCCGTATTAGCCCACAATAAACCGATTTCATATTGTGGGTGCTCTTAATTTATTTTAATTGAAATGAATCAAATTGAATAATGATCGATCCCATGTTAACTTGTGTACAAGAGATGTAAGGCCTAGATGGAACCATAGGACTGCTGGGCTGCCCATTAATTAGTCTTGGTGCAAGACGTTCTTGTTGAGTTAGTAAAACCATAGGGCCTATGCACTCAACACTATACGCGTCGCGACTATTCCACCGATAGAGGGCGTATTCTGGAAGCCGCGAATCTGTCAAGAAGTTCTGAGCCGATGTGTGGTGGTTATCTGGAAGTTTCCCAACAGCGCCCTCTATTGTTTGATAGTCGTTAGGCGCAGGGGCGCACTATCGCGAAAGTTGCGTGATCGCGATAGTTGCGTGATAATGAACAACAACGTCTTGCACCAAGACTACCCATTAATGTGACCCACCTTATAAGTACATTTTGCCAACTTATAACCCGGTTAAAGCACAAAAGGGACCCACACAGGATGTACCACATAGGACCCACATGAATTTATGTGGGCTTGCCCATTTGGGGCCCAAGTGGCGCCGGCGGACAAATCTCTGTGGGCCCCATCTGGGCAGCCCACTTGGGACCCATGAGGGAGCCCATTTGGGCCTCATGTGGGGCCCACTAGGGAATGTTGACTGGGTTCTTCCTCGTTTTTTGGTGAATCCGACGAAAAAAGTACTGATTCGTCCGATTCGAATCGCAGTATTTCTTATTCAGACACGGACCCGAGCGAGGATAAAGATGGGGTCCCTCTAGGCGCTCTATAGGTCGAAACACGACCGATCAAAATGATCGCTGCAGAGGTCCGAAAATCACTATAGGCCCGGACCACTTCGCTCCGGTAAGCTTTACTTTGGCTGTTCAAATCCTCCGATATTTAGGATCAGCCGGAAACAAATATAGAGGCTAATTACTCCATCCTTAGTAGTTTTTCTACACCTAGCTGCTACACATCTAGTCGGCATGACCAAAACCTGTTGTATTTTTACCCTGATTCAGAATGAAAAACCATGTAAAGACGGACACTTGTTGCAATGCGCGCATTCAGTATACGATAGGCCGGGTAGCAGCGCGGCGAGTCTCTGCCTAGATTTCGTCATACCCCTCGCGAGGTTTTATGTTAATGAGGCTTCCCTTCGAGGGGCGGAGTGGTTTGACCAAAATTTCCAAACATTATTTTCCCCCATTTATTACAGAAAATAAACACAACCACACACATAATAGTTGGGTCATCTGGAACAATTCCGTGACCGTGGAGAGCAAAGGTTCGTTTCTAAGTGGATTTGTCTTCTATGAAGGTTATATAACAAATCTAGCGGGGGTGTCCCTCGCGAAAGTGTGGGCGGAATCCGTGAGAGTCAAAAATCCAAAATGGCCGCTGTCGGCCATTTTGAAAAATATTATTTTGATCGGTTTAGCCTATTTTGCTGTTCAATATATGGTTTATAATGTTTTTGGGGTCAAGGAACTCATATCTGATGATGATTTAATGATTTGACCTATTTTTGACCTTCATATTCAAAATGGCGGCCAAAATGGCCGCCAAAACTGGTGAAATCATACAAAATCAAAACTAATATCTAAAAAATATGATCAATTAGTAAAATAGCAATTGGGATTTCATTCCCTGGATGGTAGTAGCTAATTTTCAGTAGTTCAGTTATGTTTTCATATTAAAAACATCCCAAATGGCCGTCTAAAATGGCCTCCAAAATTAATAAAATAACAGAAAACCGCATATACCACCTCAAAAATGTGTCATATCGTTTAAAAAAATACCTTTTGATTTGACTCAATGGTTATTAGTAACTAATTTCTGGCAATTAGGTTTTATTACCATTAAAACAATCCAAGATGGTGTCCAAAATGGCCACCAAATAGGTAAAATGAATATAACGTATCAACAATTTGAACATTGGGTAAAATAATCTTTGGGATTTGGTTCCTTGGCCATCAGTAACTATAGAACTACAAAGATGGTGGCCAAAATGGCTGCAAAAATGGGTAAATAAAAACCTCAACAATTATAATTTAGGTTACATGTACATCTTACAAAGTGGCCAAGGAATTAAAGTTGATGGTTCATGGTTATCTTCTCTATGAAAGTACAATACATTTACCTCAGACAGAGTTGCACTTAGCAATGTTTGACTGAAGTAATAACAATCGCGATTAGAATTTGAAGAAAAATTTCCGAATGAGAAGAAACTGGTGAAATCCTTTAATATTATCTTTTTGCTCATTCCGTTCTATTTGTATTGCTCTATTCCAACACTATTAGGTAACTTATACACTTAGAAACACTTTAACAGAACCTTAATATTAGTATGGGGATGGTCAGACAAGAAACCGAAGCTTGTACTATATACTAGGTCTGCCCCCAATCACAAAAATACATTTAATTATACAATTCATGATTAACCAGGTAGATAATAATAACAAAACAATACATATGAATACATTAATTTCATGAATTCATGACCTAATAAATATTAATAAATCACATCCTTAACTTTTAATGTGTTAATAATAACTTAATTCCACAATATAATAATAATTTGCTCTTAATCACAATTTACATTGACAACAACAATTTTCTTTTTAATATTTTGTACACGCTCTAATAGACGTCATTGGGCAGGAAGATTAAATGTTGTTCCACAAAAACGGGTCCTTGGTGCCTAACGGTTGAGAGGTGTAAAGATGTTATAACTTTATTAAGATGAAGCTTATTTTAAGACCTAGTGTTGTTATGAATATATCAGCGTTCCTTGCAAAGAACAATTATATATTCAGAGGCAGTGTATTTTGTTTTCAAATTATACATCAGAGCACACAAATGACATTTATCGAGATTGTACACAGATAAAGTGTCGAATTTAACGAATATCGGTGAATTTAACGAATAGCGTTTTCATCACCATGATCGCGTGTTTTGGTTTTATCAACAGAAACAAATAATAATAATTAATAAGAACCTAAATTTTACCTTATCCTGAAACTTGGTCAAACACAAGTTTGTTGTTTATTCATATCCGCATCGCACACACACCTCACGACATGAACAAGATGGCTGTCCACACGTTCAAACGATACCTGTCCCGAAAGGAAAGTCCTATGATATAATTCGGTTTAGCTGGTCATTTGTATTTATATCTTGGGGTGTCACACAGTTTGCTCGTTCACTTATTAGGACTTTTCAAATAGAGATGAGTACCATACTCGATCGCCACTTGTACGCCATAAAACGGGAAAATGCACTGTTTCTTGAAGAAAGTAGAAGTACATTAGGTGTGTAAAACCGAAATCATCCAAGGAAATTGGTGGTGGCTTTCTAGGACATCCTTTCGGGACAGGTATCGTTTGAACATGTGGACAGCCATCTTGTTCATGTCGTGAGGTGTGTGTGCGATGCGGATATGAATAAACAACAAACTTGTGTTTGACCAAGTTTCAGGATAAGGTAAAATTCGGGTTCTTATTAATTATTATTATTTGTTTCTGTTGATAAAACCAAAACACGCGATCATGGTGATGAAAACGCTATTTGTTAAATTCACCGATATTCGTTAAATTCGACACTTTATCTGTGTACAATCTCGATAAATGTCATTTGTGTGCTCTGATGTATAATTTGAAAACAAAATACACTGCCTGTGAATATATAATTGTTCTTTGCAAGGAACGCTGATATATTCATAACAACATTATGTCTTAAAATAAGCTTCATCTTAATAAAGTTATAACATCTCTACACCTCTCAACCGTTAGGCACCAAGGACCCGTTGTTGTGGAACAACATTTAATCTTCCTGCCCAATGACGTCTATTAGAGCGTGTACAAAATATTAAAAAGAAAATTGTTGTTGTCAATGTGAATTGTGATTAAGAGCAAATTATTATTATTTTGTGGAATTAAGTTATTATTAACACATTAAAAGTTAAGGATGTGATTTATTAATATTTATTAGGTCATGAATTCATGAAATTAATGTATTCATATGTATTGTTTTGTTAATATCTACCTGGTTAATCATGAATTGTATAATTAAATGTATTTTTTTTGTGATTGGGGGCAGACCTAGTATATAGTACAAGCTTCGGTTTCTTGTCTGACCATCCCCATACTAATATTAAGGTTCTGTTAAAGTGTTTCTAAGTGTATAAGTTACCTAATAGTGTTGGAATAGAACAATACAAATAGAACGGAATGAGCAAAAAGATAATATTAAAGGATTTCACCAGTTTCTTCTCATTCGGAAATTTTTCTTCAAATTCTAATCGCGATTGTTATTACTTCAGTCAAACATTGCTAAGTGCAACTCTGTCTGGGGTAAATGTATTGTACTTCCATAGAAAAGATAACCATGAACCATCAACTTTAATTCCTTGGACAAGATGTACATGTAACCTAAATTATAATTGTTGAGGTTTTTATTTACCAATTTTTGCAGCCATTTTGGCCACCATCTTTGTAGTTCTATGATGGCCAAGGAACCAAATCCCAAAGATTATTTTACACAATGTTCAAATTGTTGATACGTTATATTCATTTTACCTATTTGGTGGCCATTTTAGACACCATCTTGGATTGTTTTAATGGTAATAAAACCTAATTGCCAGAAATTAGTTACTAATAACCATTGAGTCAAATCCAAAGGTATTTTTTTAAACGATATGACACATTTTTGAGGTGGTATATGCGGTTTTCTGTTATTTTATTAATTTTGGAGGCCATTTTAGACGGCCATTTGGGATGTTTTTAATATGAAAACATAACTGAACTACTGAAAATTAGCTACTACCATCCAGGGAATGAAATCCCAATTGCTATTTTACTAATTGATCATATTTTTTAGATATTAGTTTTGATTTTGTATGATTTCACCAGTTTTGGCGGCCATTTTTTGCCGCCATTTTGAATATGAAGGTCAAAAATAGGTCAAATCATTAAATCATCATCAGATATGAGTTCCTTGACCCCAAAAACCTTATAAACCATATATTGAACAGCAAAATAGGCTAAACCGATCAAAATAATATTTTTCAAAATGGCCGACAGCGGCCATTTTGGATTTTTGACTCTCACGGATTCCGCCCACACTTTCGCGAGGGACACCCCCGCTAGATTTGTTATATAACCTTCATAGAAGACAAATCCACTTAGAAACGAACCTTTGCTCTCCACGGTCACGGAATTGTTCCAGATGACCCAACTATAATGTTGTTTTCAACATTAAACTTTATTGATTTAAGCAAAAAAACACCTTATTACAGGTTTCCTTTAAAGGAACGTTTGCGTTATCTGTGAACCATTTGATTTTTCGGCTTGCGAAAAAGTCGATAGCTTCGAATAGTATGTTTGCGACCGCGGAATGTTCGCGCCATTTCGAACTCGCGAGTTTCTCCGAGTTTGACCAGTTATGGAACGCCGTAGCAGACATATATCAGTTGACTCGTGCCAGTGTCACGTTGAACACCGTAACGCTGCGACGTCAAAAACCGTAACGCTGCGAAGTCAAAAACTGTGCCTCCCTCACGTTCGAAGTGTAACGCCGACGTCCATAAAAACCGTAACGCCGACGTCAATAAAAACCATAACGCCGACGTCAATAAAAACCATAACGCCGACGTCAATAAAAACCATAACGCCGACGCCAATAAAAACCATAACGCCGACGCCAATAAAACCATAACGCCAATAAAACCGTAACACTTTTGGGCTTGAACGTGAGGGAAAAGAACAACGGCAGGGATGTAGTCGAGTCTATCACAAGTCCCTCCAAGTCCCTGCAAGTCCATCACAAGTCCTTCAGTTCCAATTCACAATTGTGCACAAGCTATTAAAATCAGCTTTGACAAAAGCATTCCTTTGACATTGTTCATCCAGTTACTTGTGATTGCCTTTATGAAGGGACTTGTGACTGGCTTCACGAAAGGACTCGACTTTTTATTTATTTATTTATTTACAACCATCTTTATTGAGGGTAACCCATCCAGCAGAAGCTGATCATTTGGGGCCCTCAGTACATAAAAATATATCAAAACAATCAAATAAAACCAAAACATTAACAATAAACAATAATGAAGACACTTAAGAAAAAAAAAATATAAAAAACAACCAAATTGCACTAGGACTAACAGCCCCCATCCCAGTTTATCTTTTAAAAGATATCAAAAGACGTGTAATATTAAAAAACCATAACAAGTTTGAGATGCCAATAAAACAGATTGAGCGCCCCCCAACCTCCCTCAATTTACAATTTGAAGAAAGTTGCCCGTTTCACTTTCACAAAATAAAATGTAAACACCATGTATTCAAATCTTGTTTTCCTTCAACAGCTTACGAAAAGAATAATAAGAACCTGAGCGAGCTGCAGGAGGGACACCGTTCAAGTAAACAGCAGCTCTATAGCTGAAACTATTTTTAAAAAATTCACATTTAGGTTTGGGAATTACATAATTACCCTGTGTAATTGCCCTAGTCGTTGGTCGATCGCCGGGCTGGATCCTGATAAGCCTCCGGCACAGATAGTCAGGGGCAACACCAATGGCAGCCTTAAAAGCCTGGCAGCCAAGTTGAAAATGAATACGCTGGGCAACTGTCATCGTATTAAGATTACTAAAGATTAAATTTGTTGATGAAAATGGTGGAAACTTAAGAACAATACGAAGCGCTTGATTTTGAAGTTTTTGAATTTTAGAAACAAGAGTACAAGTAGGTTTCGCACCCCACACCATACAGCAGTAGTCTATATGTGGTAAAACCAAGGCATTGTACAACGAAAAAGCAGTTGGCTGATTGACAAATTTTCTTGTTCTGGCAAGCAAAGAAATAGCAGAATTTATTTTATTACAGAGTTTTTTAACATGTTCAGAAAAATTAAGTTTGCTGTCAATTATTACCCCAAGGTGTTTATGAGAATCAACCTGTTTAATTATTTGGCCTGAAATAGTAATTTCCAAGGGATTACTCTTTTTGAGTTTTTGAGCAGTACCTACAAGCATAACTTCAGTTTTTTTAGGATTTAAAATAAGTTTGTTAGCCTGGAACAACCAGACAGCGATTTTAAAAGACGTTTGGCGACTGCACGTGGTATTAACTATTTAGATTTTGTTCAAATGCTCCGACTGTTTTCTACAAAAAAATACAACAATTATAGCTGGGTCGAAAGTAGGGTCGAACAAAGTGAAATTGTTCAATCTATAACTCTGAATTGTTTTAATTGACACGGAACAACCACATTTTTTGGCTCTTAATTTCTTAATTTCAATTATTAAAATCTCATTTGTATTTGAATTCAACAGCTTCTAATAGTATTCCTTGCACATGCATAACTTCTGATAGCATTGATCAATTTCGGTAATTCTTTTTATTCGAAATGAGTGAGGGAAACATGCTCTTTATTGACATTCTTGATTGGTGTATCAAATTTGATTGCTTTTAAAGAAAAATAAAACATATTTGTGTGGGTGGGGAGGGGAGGTGGTGGGTGGGGAGGGGAGGTGGTGGGTGGGGAGGGGAGGTGGTGGGTGGGGAGGGGAGGTGGTGGGTGGGGAGGAGGTGGTGGGTGGGGAGGAGGTGGTGGGTGGGGAGGAGGTGGTGGGTGGGGAGGGGGAGGGGGGAGGAGGTGGTGGGTGGGGAGGGGGGAGGGGGGAGGAGGTGGTGGGTGGGGAGGAGGTGGTGGGTGGGGAGGGGGAGGAGGTGGTGGGTGGGGAGGGGGAGGGGTGGTGGGTGGGGAGGGGGAGGGGTGGTGGGTGGGGAGGGGGAAGGGTGGTGGGTAGGGAGGGGGAGGGATGGTGCGTTTGCATGAGTGGGGAGGGGGTGGTGGGTGGGAAGGGGTGGTGGTGGGTGGGGTCGGGGGGGGGGGTGGGGAGGGGCGAGAGGATTCCTCATATCTTGCTTCATACGAGTGGAAAAATGTTGTTTAAAAGTGCAGTTAAATAAAATAGAACGTGCGTAGGAAAGAAACTCCTGTCACTTTTCTCAATTTCAAGTTTTAGAAGTTACGGTACAGTATATTGTATAGCACATACAGCTTATTATAATGGTTGTATAACAGTTTTACCACAGGTATAACAAAATGTTTTCTTATAGTAAACTAGCTTTGTTATGTTTCAAGAAATAAATTTGCTAAGCAAACAAATTATCACTCTTGACAAACAAATTGTTTATCACTCTTGTGAACCCTGCTACATGTATGTCCCTTTAGGAGGATTTGTTGGGTAAAAGCTTTCCCACAGGTTTCACAAACAAATGGTTTTTTTCACCAGTGTGAATGTTTTTTTATACCTTGTCGAGATTTAAAAGCTTTACCACAGGTTGCACATACAAATGGTTTCTCACCGGTGTGAATCCTTTCATGTTTCTTTATTTCTTGTCGAGATTTAAATGCTTTACCACAGGTTGCACATACAAATGGTTTCTCACCGGTGTGAATCCTTTCATGTATCTTTATTTCCTGTCGAGATTTAAAAGCTTTACCACAGGTTGCACATACAAATGGTTTCTCACCAGTGTGAATCCTTTCATGTGCGTGTAGTTGAGTTGTCTGAGTAAAAGCTTTACCACAGGTTGCACAAACAAATGGTTTCTCACCAGTGTGAATTCTTTCATGATTATGTAATCGTATTTTCTGAGAAAAAGCTTTACAACAGGTTGCACAAACAAATGTTTTTTCACCAGTGTGAATCATTCTATGTGCATTTAGATGAGCTTGTTGAGTAAAACCTTTACCACAGGTTGCACAAACAAATGACTTTTCATTAGTGTGAATCTTTTCATGTACGTGTAGTTGATTTTTCTGAGCAAAAGCTTTACCACAGGTTGCACAAACAAATGGTTTCTCACCAGTGTGAACCCTGTTATGCATCTTTATATCTTGTTGACGAACAAAAGCTTTCCCACAGGTCTCGCAAATAAAAAGTTTCTCACCAGTGTGATGAAACCTTTCATGTCTTGTTAAATCTTGTTGACGAGTAAAAGCTTTACAACAGGTTTCACAAACAAATGGTTTCTCACCAGTGTGAACCCTTTCATGATCTTTAAATTGTTGTTTCGTAATACAAGCTTTACCACAGGTCTCACACACAAATGGTTTCTCACCAGTGTGAATCTTTTCATGCGTGTGTAGATGACCTTTCCGAGCAAAAGCTTTACCACAGGTCTCACACACAAATGGTTTCTCACCAGTGTGAATCTTTTCATGTGTGTGTAGTTGAACTTTCTGAGCAAAAGCTTTACCACAGGTCTCACAAACAAATGGTTTCTCACCAGTGTGAACCCTGTTATGCATCTTTATATCTTGTTGACGAACAAAAGCTTTCCCACAGGTCTCGCAAATAAACAGTTTCTCACCAGTGTGATGAAACCCTTCATGTCTCGTTAAATCTTGTTGACGAGTAAAAGCTTTACCACAGGTTTCACAAACAAATGGTTTCTCACCAGTGTGAACCCTTTCATGATCTTTAAATTGTTGTTTCGTAATACAAGCTTTACCACAGGTCTCACACACAAATGGTTTCTCACCAGTGTGAATCTTTTCATGCGTGTGTAGATGACCTTTCTGAGCAAAAGCTTTACCACAGGTCTCACACACAAATGGTTTCTCACCAGTGTGAATCTTTTCATGTGTGTGTAGTTGAACTTTCTGAGCAAAAGCTTTACCACAGGTCTCACACACAAATGGTTTCTCACCAGTGTGAATCCTTTCATGTTTCTTTATACTTTGTTGGCGAGTAAAAGCTTTACCACAGGTTGCACAAACAAATAGTTTCTCACCAGTGTGAACCCTCTCATGTTGTTTAAAATCACCTCTCTGATTAAAAGCTTTACCACAGGTCTCACAGACAAATGGTTTCTCACCAGTGTGAATCCTTTTGTGTAGTTTCAGTTGAGTTTGCCCAGTAAAAGCTTTACCACAAGTCATACAATGAAAAGGTTTCTTTAACATGTTGACCCTCTGATCAGGTTCTTTTGTGTCCATTTTGCTGAAGTGCTTATCCTGCTGGTCGATCAAGTAAATACTGCACCATCCTCCTGTAAAGAGTGCTTGAATCTATGCAAGCATCATCTCCAAGCTAGGCTGGATGCAACCTCCTTCGACTCAAAATCATCACATTCCAGACAGAACTCTGTCGTCAGTGTTGCCACCTGGAAACTGTGTTGAAAACACAAGCAAATCTACAAATGCTTCACTACACATTTGGACCAAAGCTACAAGGAATGTTTGAATTTCTAGCAAAGTAGGTGACTTCCTGGGGTAAAATTGGCACTAGGGTTCAAATTTGGCAGGTCAACATTTTTGTTTTATATAAGGCCACAAAATTCTTCTACCGGGAGCTATATTTGTTTGTTTGGGGTGGCGCAATTATTTATAAAATGTCCAGAGCAATTTTAATATTATTTTGAGGATGTGATGAGAACTCATGAGAAAATAATAACATCAGAGGTCAAAAGACAAGTAAGATCCAACGTCCCTCGACCCTCGACCTAGTCAAATGTCAAAACTCAAAAGTACACAAAAATATCATTTTCTGGGGAATGAGGGTGATTTGACAAAATGTGACTTTTACTTTTACTTTTACATTTAAAAAGTACAGATATAAAATGTGGTGATTTGTTGGCAAAAATATAAAGAATAGTTGCAACAAACCGCAGGGCTACTTGGGCACTTTTAAAGATTATAAGGCATCCTATACAGTAATTTTTTTTTTTTTAATTTTCATTGTGAAGGGATAGAGTAGCATCCACTTTAAAACAAGGCAAAAACTTAGAGAGTGGTTTTAGTTTGGATTATATTATGCATTATATGTAACAAACCTGCCAATGTTATTTACCCCGGTTTACGATACAAGTACAAAATGAGTGAGGTGCCTATTAACCCTAACCCCTAGGTTCTCTTGCTAGGAACCATCCTCAAGCCTGCAAAATCCTTCAATTGCCACAAAAATCCTCACATTTTTTTTAAATTCTCAAAAATCCCCTGCCAATCACTGCTATGGGTCGAGTGACTCGAGTCAGTACCGATGTCATCCAGAAGCAGTGCGAATGCCATCAACCATAATCCTGGGTTGCATTATGCGTGTCTGAACGTAAAGAATGCTAGGTAAGGCCTACAACCCATTTCATCTTCACAAATTCACTAGCATTTGTTTTTGCCTTTCATCCTCAATCCTCCAAAATCCTCCAAAACTGCAAAGAGGATTTTTGAAGGATTGAGAAGGGTTAGGGTTAAAGAAACAAACTATAGACAAGATCACACAGTATACAAACATAAATAACACAAACAAATTGTATTGACCGGTTGGAGTTGAAATGAGAACTTAAAAAATAAGTTGATTTGTGATCAGTTGCTAATATATGTGAGCCGCTCCAGGAAAAGGTGACATAAGTCGCAACAAATAAAAATAGAGTCATGTACATGACATGATTGAAAAGTCCAGGATATAAGCTTTCATTTGGTACTTAGTACAGCTCCATAGCCCCTCCCGTTCTGGTGATATGACGCTTTTGCAAATTAATGGATTCCATGGAATTCAAAATACACAACTGAGAAAACAGGCTATGAAATGTCAAAACTAAGACAATACATTGGAACCATGCACTCTAAAAAGGTTTTGTTTGACTTTATTTATCGAATTACAGCTTTTTGTTAAATAAATCTGAAACTTTGGATATTAAAGATGTCATTTAAGACAAAAAATGAAAATCAAAATTTGAAAAGAATATTTACCCTAAAAACCCTGCCAGATCCAGCACAGTGCATCTGTGGTGATTGCTTGACCTTGCTGGACTCTGCACACAAGTCAATGTGACAAAGTATGCAATCTGTTGCGTCTGGCAGGGTTTCTACTAGCCAAAATACCCTGGAGGGTTAGGGTTAACAGGCCATTACTCATAAATGCATAGCGCGACTTATGTCACCTTTTCCTGGAGCGGGTCACATATTTGCTAATATGATAATAACTTACCAGGGAAATCAAAATGTCATTACCCTACGATCTGCAGAAAGATCCTGCAAACAATTCAGACAGCATCGCCCAATTCCCCCCTGGAAACTACAGGATAAACTGGACCTAGATAAAAGTTAAAAAAATTAAATAAATAATTCATAATAATTTACAAAATGAAGTGCATTGCATTAGGAAACTCCACTAACCCTCCAGGTTATTTTGGTTAGAAACCCTGCCAGGCCCATCAACATGCACCATTTGTCAAAGTGACAACCTTGCTCAGTGCAGCAAGATCCATCAGGTCAGAAATCTCAAGGTTAAATTGCTTCAGAGTCTCTGATCACTCAATGCAGCATAATCCATCTCTGGCATTGTTCAATGGAAGTCACTATAAACTAACCAGTGTAGCGGTTCTTGTTGTATTTTTCAAGAAACTTATGTACCCTAACCCGGTTTTCCCTTCAGCCTTGTTCTATGATTAAAGTAACCCATAAGAACATTGTAGAAGAAAAAGACAAACGTTATAACGAGTCGGATTCGAACCGCAGACCTTTCGATCTATAGCTCTCCTCTTTACCAACTATATGCTATTGACGAGTTGGTTGAGGAAGCCGTTCTTTATAATTCTTTATAGTTCTTTAACGTATATGAGTTGTCATTGCTCTTTCTCATGAATACGATCAGGCACCACCCAGCTCCTGAAAAAAATTACGCGAACCGCTACACCGGTTTAGTATTAAGTGTCTTCCGTGTTCAATGGGGACTACATGTAGCTTGATCAATTGTCTTGGTGTTTCTGCACTGGTGTTGACAGCAGAATGCAAAGTGCACCAGACTTTTGCATCTGGCAGTGTTAGGACAAATGTTATGCACTGCATGCAGACTGGCTCGCAATAATTGCCTAAGAACATCCAATGATCCATCATCCATGGCATGGAGGAAGGGAAAACAATAGTACGCGATCCTATAAGCCGATTCACTATTTCCGCGGCGCAAGGCATGCTGGGTAAATTGTCAAAGGTCACGGAAGATAAACAAATGGCGTTGTCAGCGGTAACGTATTAACTCCCTTGCCTTGCAAAAAATTAGTGTGGCAATTTCTGGGCATAACATGCGATATTTCTGTTTTGTTTTTTAAGTAGAATGGAAGATCTTACATTAGAAGAGACAGTAAGCACGTTCGTTTCCACAAATGAAAACAAATTATCTAAAATACGGCGACGGTAACGGTTGTCTAAACACGTGCAAAAGTAGTCCCACTAAAGTGTGCCCCCGGTATACTGCGAATACAGGGTCACACATCGGCACATGCTAAAATTGGTTGAAAACTTTGCTTTTTCGTGCGCACTCTGTGCGAGGAATTGTGGAGTCGCAATTATACTGGGTGTATTCTCTAATGTCTCAGCTATTACTATCTGGAATTGCGCTTAATCTTACCTTAAAAATTTCGAGAAATTTGGGCATCTTTTTTTCAGTCGAACTGAGTGCAAAGCGCAGTTATAATCCAATGACCCGTGACGTCATTTGAGTGTGCAAAGCGCACCTAGAGGGCGCTTCACGAGTTGAGATGCGACGGCTGTTTCGTGTGCAATAGATTTGCCAAGTATATTTACTCGTATTTTATGGGCATGGAACGCAATCGTGGGGATGATTATAAATCACAGCGACTGAATGGGGAATTGTCAAAGCAACCCTGTTCATGATAACATTATACCTTGTTTGGAGGTTAAATGTAACACAAAACAGCCGTAGCATCTCAACTCGTGAAGCGCCCTCTAGGTGCGCTTTGCACACTCAAATGACGTCACGGGTCATTGGATTATAACTGCGCTTTGCACTCAGTTCGACTGAAAAAAAGATGCCCAAATTTCTCGAAATTTTTAAGGTAAGATTAAGCGCAATTCCAGATAGTAAGCTGAGAGATTAGAGAATACACCCAGTATAATTGCGACTCCACAATTCCTCGCACAGAGTGCGCACGAAAAAGCAAAGTTTTCAACCAATTTTAGCATGTGCCAATGTGTGACCCTGTATTCGCAGTATACCGGGGGCACACTAGTGGGACTAGTGCAAAAGATACGCGGGTGTATTGTTTATCTTCCAAAAGCAGTCGTCAGGTCATGTAACGGACATGCGCAGTTGCAATAGTGAATCGGCTTATTTCAAAGCACTCGCGCGTCTTAAAAGTGACGTATCATCACTAGTATACGTACCTTTCACAATCGCCCAAAAAGATGGAAAGTGAAGGCTTACTGGATAAGTCAGCCGCTGTCAGGACAAAAGAATGAAAAACATATATGTCGTATTTAATATTATTGTTGTTGTACTACCCGGTACGCGGCCTGCTGTCGGAAATTATGACCGCGCGGTGAACTTTGTTGGTCGCCCTCTGTCGACAGAAATATAGCTACCGTGTCCTATACAATTCATTACCCTTTTTTTTAGAGGGGATTAAGACTTACAGTGCAAAAAAAAAAAAGGTTCTTATATAGGTAATAACAGTGCGAGAACCCGGTTGTTACTGCGTGGTAATGACCGGGTTGTGGGATGACCGCTGGTAATGGATCGAGCCGAAGGCGAGGTCCATTACCAGCGGTCATCCCCCAACCCGGTCATTACCACGCAGTAACAACCGGGTTCTCGCACTGTTATTACCTTTAATAAATACCTTTTTAACGAGAAAAATGGTGAAAAAACTCCGAATTTCGCGACTTCGCGGCTTCTTTTACGCCGTTTTACAAACGCAGCTTCGTTTTCGTATTTTGGCTTTGTTCATGTAGTTTAGCAGTGGTGCAGTTGTTTTCCTAGTTCCGGATTTTTTCTAGTTCCAGATCGCTTCAAATAAAAACCTACCTTGTTATGGCTTGGTCTCCAATACTATTTGTTTAGATGAAGTGCATTTTGAAAAGAAACATACAAGCTTCTTGATACATAAGTAAAAATAAGTCGAAGTAAAAGTCTCAAATCTGCCAAAGACTGAACGTTCATTTTTTTTTTCTAGTTCCGGATCGCCCGTAAAACACATGCATCAACAGCACGCGCGCAAGCGATTTCATATGACGTGTTCTAATGGACCATGGAGAAATATCTCCATGGTGGGACAAAGTTTATCGGATCGTTGCCGCGCGCAACACACGTACACGGACAAAACATTTCAAAGCATTTCTTTGCAAGTCCTTTTTTTAAACTTTATTGGAAGTTAAAGTATTTGACATTTATTTTAAACTGTATTTATATAAATTAATGAATACTTTATCAGAAATATAGGCTTGATTCGGGTTGGTTCTAGCGTGATAATTGTTCATGTACGAAGCAGTTTTTTACTCGATCCGCGGGAATCCACAACTAGAAAAAGGGATGTATTTGATGTCGTACAGTATGTATTTTCAAATAAAGAAGAGCATAAATATCGAAACAAAAACTGTAGTTTCTCCATCACTCAAGGTAAACTACTAAATCTATTTTGTTTAAATTTCGAGGATTAGACTTGCCGAAAACAGCCTGAATATTTTTTGCAATCCGGAAAGTAGGAAAACGTCTGTAATGTGGCCACAGTGCAGCCCAAAGCCGGGGTTTAGAAAACGGCCCTTGGAAAACCCATGATGTTACTACATATAATGACCGGCACGTGATCGAGTCTCGGCCAATCAGAAGCCTTCAACTCTCCTAGGTATTTATTAAATATTTTTTAAATTTTCTTCTGTCGCAATTATTACAATCTGACATCTTGAAAATGTTCTCTGTTGAGTGGGATGATCAATAGATGACATTGGATGATCTATTTGTTCAGAATACTAAATTTAAAGAGGGGACAATTTATTGACAGAGGCACTTAATATTATTAGGTTTGTTTTAGTTTTAATTAATTCAGGCCTAATCAAGAACTAAGTTTATTATTGCACCCTTCTAAATAGTCAGCGAATAATTGCTGCTTAAAATGAATAACAAAAGTCACATCTAGATTTTGGGTGTACCTTTGCCATCATCATTAAGCTTTGAACTTCTGATGAAGTGACACAAAATTCCCCAATTATGTAAAGTACTTACCTGCAATATAATTGGAATTATATAAGACAATGGAGGAGAGACTCACCGAATATTTGTTCTTTGTATTACAATCTGACCACCCTTTGAAGCTAATGGAAGCGTCCTCATTAGATATTCAAAAGTTGAAGAATAGCGCGCTATTCAAACTGAAAGAATAGCATTCTATATGTACCCCGCGCTCCACTGCTAGATCGTCTTTTTGAAGCTTGAGGAGCAACGATGACTGGCGGAGGCGACCTGCGACCTAAATCTTGGGAGGGCGTCAATTAATGCCTGCAGAAATGCACACAAAAAAATAAAGAAGGGAGGGAGACTGAGTCTCTCCTCCATTGTCTTATATAATTCCAATTATATTGCAGGTAAGTACTTTACATAATTGGGGAATTATATTACGCCAATTCCGGAGAGACTCACCGAATACTTTAAAGCCAGTTGTCAGGGTGCCGATGCCAGAACTGCTTGACCAAACTCTAACTGAGATGATCTTCTGTAGTAGAAGTTGGCAAAAGTAGTCGCGGATGACCAGTCTGCCGTTTTCAAGATGTCCTGCGTTGTCACCCCTGCACTTGCAGCTGCCGAGGTAGATGCACCTCTGGTTGAATGGGCCTTGAAACACGAAGTATCAACACCTGCTTCTTTAAGAACATCTTTCAGCCATCTGGAGACTGTGGATGACACTACTGGATGATATGGTTTCGAGTGAGACAGTAGGAGCTGGGTCATTCGTGGCTTTCCATTCCCTCTGATATGAACAGTCCTGTCAAGGTATTCCTGCAGGGTGCGTACTGGGCAAATGTTTCTATTAGCCTGAAAACGAGTAATTTCTAAGTCGTGGAAGGGTTTAGTAACCGACACACGTTTAGAAGGTTTCACTAGCCAAAAATGAAAACCTCCGTCTGAAGATCTTGACATATGATTGATATCAATAGCTATAAGAGAGGAACAGCGACTAGCTGTAACTAAAGCAATCAACATAGTTAATTTGAGCGTCAACTGTCTAATTGACAAGCGACGATTGTCAGGTAAAGTTTTAAAATAATTCAACACTGTAACTACATTCCATGTTGACTTGTATCGTGGTTGTGGAGGGCGCAAATTAAGAACGCCCTTGAAGAAACGTTTAATTAGGTGATGCTGACCTACTGGGGCTCCGTCTACAAAGACGTGGGCTGAGGATATAGCTGACCTATATACGTTAATTGTTCGGTACAGTAGTCCCGAATCTAATAAATCTTGAAGGAAAGATAAACATACCGCTATAGGGGCTCGAACGGGATCAACTTCCCTCTGAAGACACCAGCTGGCCCATCGGTTCCAAGCTGAATCATACTGCTTGTTGGATTGGTCTCTCCACGATGACAGGATTGTGGAGGACACCGAATGCGAAATTCCCTTTGAGCGGAGACTTCTCCTGATAGCTTCCACGCGGCTAAGCACATTTGATCTGCCAGTGGATGGATTAGTGTTCGGTTGTGAGGCAACTGGAGAAGATGTCTTTCCCTGGGTAGAATGACAGGATTCTGCACAGCCATCCCCAGAAGTCTGGGATACCAGATCTGCGTGCGCCAGATGGGGGCGATGAGAACAATCGTGGCTTGTTCTTCGCTGATCTTGCTCAAACGCTTGGGTAGAAGAGCAAAGGGAGGAAAAGCGTAACCCTTTATCTCCCTCCAGTTTAGAAGCAGGGCGTCTACTCTCCAGGCCATGGGGTCTGGCTGCCATGACACAAATGTCGGAAGTTGACTGTTTAGACGAGTCGCAAACAAGTCCACCTCTGGACAAAAATGTAGTATGTTCATAATCCTGCGAAATATGAGCGTGTCTAGCTGCCACTCTGTCCGATCGTTGAATACTCTGGATAGAGTGTCCGCTGTGACATTCATCGAGCCCGGTAAGTGTTCTGCTGTCAGAATGAGACTTTTCTGAAGACACCACAACCAAATCTTGATTGACAATTGGACAAGACTCGTAGAGCGTGTTCCACCTTTGTGGTTGATGTAAGAAATCGCCGTAGAGTTGTCCATCTGTAGCCGGATGTGCACATTTCGACGGCCCTTCAACAGTGTCTTGAGTGCATATAAAACTGCTAACAGTTCGAGATAGTTGATGTGATTCGTGCTCTCTAGCGGTGTCCAGCGACCCGCGACTTGTTGATGTTCCATGCAAGCTCCCCAGCCGCTCAAAGATGCGTCTGTCTGGATGACTAGATCGGGTGTCTGCTGAATGATCCCCCGGCCATTCCAAGCTTGCAGGTATTGAGTCCATGTACGGAGCTCGTCCTTCGCCTCCACGGACAGGATGACTTCTGTCTCGTAGCTGTGGTGTTCCCGCAGGGACGCTATCTTGTCCATTTGAAGGTGCCGGTAAAATAACGGGGCCGGAAATACTGCCTGTATGGTTGCTGACATCTTGCCGATCAGACTGGCAAGATCGCGTACCGTAGTTGTGCGCGCTGACAAAACACCCCGGCAGTGGCGGATTATCTTGTTTATTTTCTCCTGATTCAGAGAAAGAGACATGTCCTTTGAGTTTATAACAAACCCCAGGTATTCGATTTGCTGAGATGGTATCAGATTGGATTTCTCTGTGTTCACAAGAAACCCCAAGTCCTGAAGCAGGTTGACCGCACAACGGGTACTGTCCAAACAATCCTGGGGTGAAGTTCCCATAATCAGGATGTCGTCCAGATAGAAGACGCAACGAATCCCCTTCTCCCGAAGTGACGAAGCAACTGGTTTGAGGATTTTGGTGAATGTTCGAGGTGCACTGCATAGGCCAAAAGGCATGCATGAAAACTGGTATATTACCTCTTTCCAACGAAATCGAAGTAATTTCCTGTGAGAGTGATGAATGGGCACTGTAAAATAGGCATCTTTGAGATCGATGGTCGTCAACCAGTCGTGTGGATTTAACAGATGTTTTACGGCTGTGATGTTCTCCATTTTGAAGTGCTGATATGGAATGAACCGGTTTAACGGTCGAAGGTTGATGACAGGACGGAGATCTCCGTTTTTCTTGGGTACCATGAAAAGTGAAGACAGAAACTGATGCTGAACCGGTTGTTCAACAGTAATGGCCCCTTTCTCCAGCATCTTCTGCACCTCTTGGTCACAAATATATGCATGATGATTAGACTGGACTCGAGTCAAAGGAATTTTATATTGAAAGGGCACTGACAAAAAATCTAAGCGGTAGCCTGAAATAATATCAATGATCCATGGGTCATGTGTGACAAGTAGCCATTGGTGCTTAAAATGTTGAAGACGGCCTGCCGGGTAAAGACGTGCAAAAGATGCTGGGGAATTGACTGAAAAATCACCAGCTGTTATTGGCGTTAGTTTTTTGATGATGCGTTGTTTGACGATGGATTAAACTGCTTATAATTACCCCCTCTTCCTCGGCTTGATGACGACCTGTAAGGTTGTCGGCCAGCAAAACTCTTATGATGAGTCGGCTTGAAAGACGTCGAGAACCGCCGGTTTCTAGACGCACTATATACGGCTTGGTAAGGAGAGAAGCGCTTAACTTTGGAGGAACCAGAATTACCTCTACCACAGGTGACCTTTGCGGCTAGCTTGCTAACTTTCTCCGTCTCTTCGATATCCTTCATCAGTGAGGAGCCGAAGAGCTCACCCATGGAAGGTTGGTTTCGCTTGAGGATATCAAATTTCCTGTCGACTATGTCATCAAAGGCACGTTGACGGGTAGTAGCGAGGCCCTGGCTGGCAGAACCTAACAGAATTAGGCCTGAAGAAATCAAGTCCAAAACCATGTCCTTGTTAATTTCGCTGGGACCTTCGGGATCGGCTACTGCCTCGAACAAATGCAGAAGAGGCAGAGCTGCTTTCAAAGCATAACCTTGTGCAGTTCCAAGTCTCTCATCTTGGGCAACAATAGAAGGATTTACTTGCTTGAACACTTTCTTTATACCGGTAGGCAATTCTGGAGCGGAAAAATATTTTTCTTGCTCTGTGGGGACTACAAAGGACGACAATTCTTCCTTGTGGTCGTCCGGCGAAAGTTTATGAGTTCTTAGATTCTCCCACCATAAAATCAGATCCTCCGAAATGGGATTACCTTTGTCCTTTTTGTGGGGATTACGGAGAATCCCTCTCGATGCGGGAAGGGAACTCATCGCTGAACTTCCAGCATTTGAAATTTCCTCGTCGCTCTCATCACTGACGGCCGTAGCAACAGCGTCGGTACCGGACATCACACTACCAGGGGATAAGGACTGCGCCCGAGAGCCTGTGGGTGCAGTCGTTGGAGTGACGTGCGATGCTTGTGGATTTGCCGATGGAGGCATCGCTGGAAACCACTGGGGAGGAAAACCCCAGGGGTTACAGTAACCTGGCGGCATATATGACGCACGGTCTGCAGCTGTGGGAAATTGAGGATTACCCCAGGGTGCCGGGTTCCAGGGCGAGGCTAGAGTGAAAAATGTCTGTGGCTGTGGCCAGGCCGAAACATAACCAGCCGGGTTTACTGTAGGCCCGGCGGTAAACGGGCCGTGGGCGGCGCTGGTAGGCCTACCGAAGGGTGGACCAGATGTAGGCTGCGATCTTGGAATGGCCGTATCTGCAGCTCGTTGAAATGGAGCCGGTTCAGGTAGGTCGCTAGACGGAACTGGACCGGAACCTGCATAGGGTTTTGGGCATGACGACCCTCCACCCGAAATGCCGTCAGCCCATAACGGTGCTGAGGCATGGCGGTCATCCGGCGTGGGTTTCGGGCATGGTGGCCTTTCACCCGGACCGCAATTAGTTCCATCTTCTCCAATTTCTCGCGTAGCTAAAGCTAGAATATCCACCGATAGCGGAGGCTCGTCTGGGGGCCTCGAAACGGTGGCTGGAGCCGTGGAAAAACGAAGTCGGCGTGTAGACATATCCTGTAAAATCTATAGTGTAGTAAGTATAAGTATAACAGAGTCGTGTAACGTACGATGTGATCAGATTGCGACACAAATAACAAAAGACGATCTAGCAGTGGAGCGCGGGGTACATATAGAATGCTATTCTTTCAGTTTGAATAGCGCGCTATTCTTCAACTTTTGAATATCTAATGAGGACGCTTCCATTAGCTTCAAAGGGTGGTCAGATTGTAATACAAAGAACAAATATTCGGTGAGTCTCTCCGGAATTGGCGTAATATAATTGTAATATTGTAAAACAATTGTTTTTAAAGGGATCGTATAATACGTTTGGTATAATTGGAACCCACTGTTTGTTTCAATCCTATATTATAGATATATACCATAAAACTAACCTGTAAAAATTTCATTTTAAAAGATGGTAGCGATTTTGAGATATTGCCGAAAATCTGGAGCGGTTATGTTCATGCAGGACAAATAATCGGTTGCTGCATTGGAATACACAATCTGAGAAACGCCAATGCAGTGGTTTACGCTTCTTAGATTCAAATTTTTGGAGATAAAAAGTGTTATCTTTTTCCATAACCGCAGTACTTCGAAGTGAACAGTTTCTAAAAATGCATTATACTATCCAAAGCTGCTGTACTTTTTACCAAGTAAGTTTTTATTTCCATTAATTTTTGGAGTAATTACCAAGTATACGATCCCTTTAATATTATAAAACAATTGTTTTTGTTATTGCCTCAAGAACATAAAAATCTGTTTTATTTCATAAATTCAGAGTACGGCATTTTTTGGTTTAGTTTGACTGAGACTATAGTGAGAGTATGATACATTAAAACAAATGACTATTTCAATCATTTATATCCCTAACCCCACAAGGGGTATTCTGTGAGTTGCCTCCCACACGCATCAGAATGCATGATGTGCCTTGCTAAGTGCGAGGGATCCATTGGGTCCACCTGCTGCACATTGTTGCGGGTGGAAGGGTTAGGCTTAATGTACATTTCAATATTTATGAAATTAATATTTTTCTCCAATGATAACAATACAAACCGGGGTCTATACTTTTACATACGATAAATATAGGCCTTTGTATAAATCTGTTTAGGATTCAACCATTATATCGAATTAATCTTTAAATTGTGAAAAGTGTACTGGCATTGAAAACATAAATACGGAAATATGGTAAAAAAGTTCAAGCTAAAATCCTTTCATAAAATCGAGGAGTCTAACTCATTCATAAAATAAAAATGTTCTTTATGCCTAATTGGCCTGCGATGGGTCTACGGAGCCCGTATCCTGCCCGTATCCCCCTTTCCGGGAGGCCTCCTTGCAGGAGGCATTAGGCGGCCGTGAGATTTTCGTACAGATTTACGGGCGCCGCAGCCTCTACGATTTTGTTTAGCGAGAAGTTATACAAGCACAATCCCCGCATGGGCACCGCGCGGAGGCCGCGCGATGATCATGCAGAAAACGCAAGATTGTAGATGGACATTATATAGGGCCAAACAAAATCGTACGGAGATTGTAGGCTCTTGGGACAATTGCACGGCCCTCACACAGCTATCGCAAGGTTGCCGCTCGCTGACTGTGCAGCACCCGTGAAATCGCATGGACATCGCATGAATATTGAGCAGTCATCCCGCGGCACTGCACTGAAATTGCACGATTTTCATACAATCTCCACGCAGCCTCTGTACGCGGCTTTGCCCCGGCCGCGAAAGTCGCGTTTGAGCAGACGCAGAACGGCAGAAGAACTTTGTAGAACGCGGTAAAACTTATATCGGGCGGCAATGGGACGAAGGAAAGACGTACAAAACGGAGGAAGGACTGTAGAAAGACTTTAGACGGACGCAATCAGGTCGGCCAGTGAGATGAGAGAGAATTTGACTGCAAAGTTGAAATGTTCTGGTCAGAAAAGACAAATTCAAGAACGCAATAAGGCAGTACGGCCAGAACGCTATAGTGTGACAGGGCCTTAACACTAGACTGGCGTCCTAACTGCGTTCCTACGGCGACCCAGGACGTGGTAGGGACGCCATGGACGCCCTGGGGTCGTGGTGAGAACGCAGAAAGACGCCGTGGGGACCCAAAAGACACCGAAGGTCGCAGAGCGACGGCGATTACTTCGGTCATGTTCAAAATAACGCCAAGGTTTGGCGTCCTGGCTCAGGACCCCGTGTGATCGCCCTAGGGTCGCCATGGTCGCCGTAGCAACGTGGTAGGAACTCGACGGACGCCCTAGGGACGCAGAACAGACATGGTAGAGTCGACGTGGAAACGCCGAGAAATGGATCGGGACCCCACGGCGACTTACTGCGTCATACGTTTGTGGGGTTCTTACCACGAACCCATGCACCATGTCTATATGGCGTTCTTATACTGCAATGTCAGGGCGGATTTTTCGGGAGTCCAGCTCTTGTCCGCGACCTTACGACTTCCTCAAGGCGTTCCTACGTCGTTTATGGCGTTTCTACGGGATTCGTACTACGACCATGGCATTTCTACCAAGTTTGCACTGCGTTCCTATAGGGCGTTTCTAGCGCCCGGTGTTTCAGCTTATTATCATCAGTGTATCTCTCGACGTCAAGACTGTATGTTGTACTCATCATCATCATCATGGCAGTAGATATAAAGAACTTGCTCGTACTACAGCAGAAATGCCAATAACGCCGTGGAGTTGCCGGTGATTGCCGTGCGGACGCCGTGGGGACGCCATGCAAACTCAATAGAAACGCCAAGGACGCGGTTATAAGGTCGTGGTGAGGACGACGTGGGGACGCCGTGTAAACGCACAGATCGCGGAGCACAGGACCCCGGTGTGACAGGTGTCCGAAATCTTGTAGGTTTTTTTTGAAAAAATTCAATGGGGTTCTCACGGCGACCTTCGCCGTCCTCTATTTTTAGGACGCATTAAGGACGCCAGTCCGGTGTGACTGGGATATATTATTAGACTCTCGGTGTTTATCAGTTTCATACTGAATAGAGATCGTATATAACGTGCGTTGTACAACTACAGACATGGTATACATATACAGCGGCCGTCTGCTGTTTTTCACCAATAAAACATACACCGTGTCGTAAACTTCCACCTTGTGTTTCTGTAACGTATTTATTTATTGTGTAGTATTTAAATATGTGTGACTCTAATTGACTCGAGCAAAATACATGTACATGACTATTCTCAACTAGACTACACATTGTGACTTGATTCGACTCGACTCGACCTTCTGGGCCTATTGTCATGACTCGACTCACTTAACAATTCTCTTAAAGTTTTGAATCCAATGGGATCTTGCATCCTGGACGTCAGCCGTAGTGCAATGAAGACATCCGTCTAACCTGGGTTACAAAATGACCGACCGTTATTTTAAAACAAAATTAAACAAAAACCACGCAATTTGAAGTAGTTATGTGAATCTTTATATTCTACTTTTTAAAAACCTTTCAAACCATCCCTTTTTTATATATATTGTAATACATACAAACGCCGAACCAAAGCAAAGCTTTAAAGGTAGGCACCATTGGTAATTGTTTGAATTATCATAAATGGGTGGATTTGGGGGTTGCATTTTATAGTACATATCGTTTAACTATACCTGTCCGAAGTTTTACAATCATGGATGCTGATAAAAGTAAGAAAAACGGCGTTCGTTTTTAAACGGCGTCAGGCAGTGATTCTTATGTTGTTGTTTCGCAATCGCCGTCCGACGATCGCGATTAAAAAAAAAAAATCTTTTTCGGAACAAAATAACAGGATATAGCGCAATCATTTGGTCAGATGCCTACAATCAATATTTTCTTTCAAATAAGTAAGATATTTTCTAATAATTCGGTAGTAAAAATGCTCGATATCTGCAAATGCTGTATCCTGCCTTTAAACTCCCAAATTTAACCAACTTTCATTGCCCAACTATAATTTTTTTTTTTTACCCAACCTCTGATAAATTCCATTAGCCCAACTAATGGAAATTGAAGTTGGTTATTTCTCACCAAATAAACCAACAGTTGTACAGCCACAGACCAATAGACCGATTGCGCCCGTGACCTATAGTGGGTATCAAACATCAACAAACATGGCGTCCTCCATAGCAAAGTGCCGCTGTTGCAAAGTACATGATGATTGTGGCATTTGTTTCTTCGATCGAGGCTTTTTTTTTTTAATCTCTTAAGAATATTCGAGAGTTTGTACCCGAGAACCACATCGTGAACATAACGTTCCTTGTAAAATTTCCAAGACTTGCTGGAACTGTCCTTATTGGCTTTATTCAGCCATTCCAGTAAGGGCTCGGGTACAAACTTGTTTTGAGAAAGAAAAGCCTCGGTCGAAGAAACAAATGCAACAATCATCACGTACTTTGCAACAGCGGCACTTTGCTATGGAGGACGCCATGTTTGTTGATGTTTGATCCCCACTAAAGGTCACGTGACTTAGAGGGCGCAATCGGTCTATTGTTGGTTAAAGGTGTAATGCCAAACTTTGTTACCGAACTATTCAACAGTGTATTAGATAATCCTCAACGGCCAACATGCAAAGGTACCTACATATATGTACATGCAAAGGTATACCGAGTAATATGACATTGTCATTCGACGAAGATTCAGTAATTCAGCCAATTGGGTCACTACGTTCTTTTTGTTATAGAGATGATTTCGGCAGTTTTAAGCCTAGAGCATAATATAGGCCTATAAATGACCCCTTCAGATGAATTTCCCTTGGCCTTATTCCGATATTCATTACAATTATATTCCTATACCGTTATTTGTTCAAATTTCTTTGATTCTTAATTATCTGTCAAGAAAATCGAAATCGAGATTCTTCATAATGTAGGCCTACAGGGTAGGTAAACAAAATAACATTTTGTTTTGTCTATGTCAACGTAAATCTTATCAGAAATAGTATAACTATAAGTGTGCCCACAATTTCTTTTACAAGAAGTATGTCACGGCCGGCCATTCGGAATATATTCTATAGATCATGCACATTTAATTAATGTGACATAATTCTATAAAATAAGCTTTGGGCACACATAATATTCTACATGTGTTTCTGATAAAATTGACTTTGATAATAAAAAAGAGTGTTTTTTTAATCACCCTGTAGTGTGTGCTGTGCAGAACATTATGCGTATACATTGACCATACGACTTATATCACATTGGTCACATTGGTCACATGTTAGTGTTTAAACCTGCGCATGACGTGTTTCAACTCTAAGCAGCGGCAAATCCTAAACAACACAGCAATTATTGATGCGCTGCTTGCATGATAGCCCCTTTGTCTGCGTGTCTCATCCAATTGTCTTGTTGGAATTTGTCAATGCAGGTGCAGTGATCATTCTGTTCATACATGATCGCAGGTATAAAACCAAGACGTCGAGTGTCGTCACGCAATTAATGATAATACAGCCGTCCAACACTCCTCCTGTTTTATAGTTATCGAGATGTCGCGCGTTTTGGTACCGGTAGTCCGTCGGCGATCAGGGTCGTGGGCTTCAAGCAAGAGCGGAGGGTATGCGGTCAAGATCGTTACACAGTTTCAGGAGGGATCCGAGGTAAAAATGTCATCAAAATGTAGATTGTACATTTTGTAGTTGTCAGATTTACATGTGTTTTCATGGAAGTGGGGCAGGTCATCAGGGGCGGATATGGGTGGATCGATGAACACTTTCTTGCTATCAGTTTGTAAACGTTAATTACATCATTACATGCTAAACATGTTTAGCATGAGGACAGACAGTTTAGCCATTGAACATTGGTGTTCAGGAATTGCAAGTGTTTATAAACTGACATTAAGAATACATCCTTTTTAGAAGCCGGACTAACCCTATTGTCTGATTGGGGTGTGTTTTTTAACTAAAGGGGAATCAACAGCATGACACATGACATTAACATTCTTAGCACTAATCATATAATGGATCTGAAGGCCAGCCTGCCTGAATGATTTGACTTAAATTTGTGTAACTAGATAGCATCAAGTTGATATAAATATCAAAATAATTATGTGTATGTACTGTGACGAAGATTTGTTTTATGTTCTTTTTAATGATGCAAATCCGTGCAATCCGAGTACATCAATTTGGGAGTAACGCATGAACTTTTGTAATAAACCATGTGACCAGTTATCGACAAATCAGATCTCGCAATTTAATACCATGGTATAACAATACTGGTGGATGACTCCGTTGGTCACTACGTTATAAGTTGTATAACCACCTTTCTAGCACGACAAACCTATTATCCTTCGATTGAGAAATCAACCGAAAAACTTTTGACCCGTGTTTATTTCCTAAATTATGTCCTAAATTATTTATATTTACAATTTCTAATTATTAGCTAGAGAATACTTCCGTTTTCACAACATTAACCCTGCAATACAAGAAATCTCCTAACTACGATTTTCGGTAGTCGGTTGTATTTCGTGTATACCCCAAGCTGTTTTGGTGTTATTGCTTTAGGCCCTATATGTTCATATAGCCCGGCTTTATCATAGGTCAGAAACCACCTGGTGTTGTTGAATAAGGCAAGACAACAATAGCACGATTGATTGCTTGGGAAGGTCTCGCGGTGAAATCCAGACCTCAAAAATCTGCGACGACGTGCCGCCATATTGTTTATACACTAAATACTACGTACTATTTTCGATAGTCGCTTGTATTTCGTGCATACCCCCAAGCTGTTTTAGTTTTACGGCTTTATATGTTCACATATTATTCGGCATGCTTTGAACTATGATTACATATAACATGAGATTTATTTGACCTTTGATGAAAACAAACTATTGCCTTTTTACGGCGAAGCGACTACCAGAAATAGTACGGTGGCACGTCGGAGGGTTAAACAACATTAATTCAGAGGGTAGCGGATGTCTAAAGAAAGACAAGAGCCTTTTTGGTTCGAGTAAAAATCCAAGTTAAAAAATGATATCAGTAGACATACAAATCGAATTTTTTGAAGCAAGAACGCAGCAGAGCCTGAAAGTTGAACCCTGCATGGTGGCGCGCTTCCGTACCCCTTAAGTTGAATAGAACAATTAGCGTGTACAATATTGTTGTGTACATTAATTTCTTTAGAAACTTAGTTATGAAAGGGTCTTTGAAAAATTGTTTCTAGCCTTTTAATTTATAGAATCTGAAAAATTGAATGACTTGAAAGAGAAATATTGTGTCAAAAATGTACTTTTCATTTTCACTTGTTTACATTGTTTGTCAATAACATTCCATGTATCAGCAATCAGATTTTAAACATATTTTGTTATATTTTTTTTCGTGGAATGCCAAGATAAAATTCAAACACGAATGGTTTTATTCGGGGGGGGGGGGGGGGAGGTAATTTTTTTGCGGCTTTAAAGATGTAAGCCGACAGGGGAATCTTGGTTTACTTTTGAACCAGTCAACTCGGTAATATTAAGGGAAAACCCCATTAAAATACAGCTTGGTCTTACATACATAAATAATGCGGTTGCCAATACACCCTTGTCCCTTGCTTATGATTTTTATTTGGCACCAGAAAATCGTAATTCGTTCTCTCTGTGAGTAAGTTGAATGGGAAATAAACTAGTATCCAGATGCCCGTGCACATGATTGTGTACAAACACTATGAACAATCAATATCATTTTTGAAGTATTTTCTAAAAAAAATGAAATGTTTCTCGGGCCAAAATTCATATTATAAGTTATTTTCGAAGAGAGGTCAAATTGACGATGGGACCAATTTTTTTAATGCAGTGATAATTGATTTTGTTTGGATGTGCAAGTGTTATGGACGAACTGTTGATGATTATAGCACGTGTCCAATTCCTAAACTTTAATGTTCAATGGTTAAACGTTATCCATCTTCATGCCAAACGATAGCAAGAAAGTGTTTAGAAATTTGTTTACCGTCGCTAAACACAGTTTAGTGTATGCAAGACAACGCAGACTGGAGGCAAGTATGTCCCAATGCCTAAAATTGAAAACCTGGTCTCGTGGTAAATGTGACTACTCTCGTGAAATTACTCATAAATCTGTCAAGAATTGTCAGTTTTGGGCGCTTAATGTCTCATTGTATTATTATCTTCGTTGGTCACACGTATTCTCCGTCTGGCATTCATTTATTTTCTGTTTGCATTTTCGAAAAAAAATGTGATGTCAGAGAATGTAACATTCTTTTTGTTGAACGAATTTGAACTAATTCTAGGCTTTTTCCATCACCAGCATCATCTTTTCAGAGACATAAAAAATCTTCCAGCGCGAGCTGCGAAACCGCACAACACCAAAGGCCACTCCTTCAAAAGCGGCAAAGGCGCGGACACAACCAGCCGCCGTGATGGGGAAAACCCGCCCAGGTGGTACTCCGAGAACGCCCCCCTGTGTGCCAGTGGCGAGAATGGCAGTGGGAAGAATCTGGTTGCCGGAGCAGGCAAGGTGTGCAAGTCGAAGGAGGCAACGGTACCCGCAGTAGTACCACGAGGAAAGAGGGAAATCACGGTCAGCCAAGACACGGGTGACTATTGCTTCTTGACGCCAGCAAGGGAAGAGTGCGGTGCGCCTCCATTTGGACTTCATATTGGACAAGATGGTAAGACCATTTTAAACATTAAAATGAATTTATATTTGCTTTAAATTTTGCTGTAATTTTCAGATGATAGATGTTTTTGTTAAAATGTAATAAAGGAAATACTTTAGCCTATTTCAATAATAGCGAGACGAGTGCAAATAGGGAGACATGTATCCGTCTCTCTATTTGTTTAGCCACTAGAAGGAGGCAACATTTTATATTTTATAATAGAGCAGGCTCCAGAATGTATAAATACCAAAGGTTGTGGGAAACAAAGATAAGGGGAAAACGGGTTAGGTGACAGTAAATTTTGAACATTTTGTGTACGCGTCTACGGGAAAGTTTCCATATTCACCCATTGCCGCTTATTATTATTATTGATTCACGTTTTGGGTTTGTACAAAAATCAAGAAACCCAATCATGTTCTTGTATAGTCTGATTCTCCGACTCCACTTGAGATGAAACGGAGCAATTTACAGACGTTGGGAATTGTAAGGTCAAAAAATAAGTCTAGCTATAGCCTGTACCGCTTCACAGGTGTGTGTGTAATTATTTGCAAAGAGAATGACTAATGAAAATTGCGGAATGACTAATTCTGAAAAATTAGGAGCAGAATTTGAAAAATAAAAATAGAAATCAACACTGGTCCGCCAGTGAAAAAAAAGAAACTTTACTTGATAATGTCAGCACACTAGAAGCTATGATTGATCCAACAGTCGAGTAAAATATTTCGTGATCATTTGGTCCTTTGCAAATGTTGTAATTAAAGCAAGCTTTTGCAACGAACAACGCGATTTTACGTGGTGGTGATGGGGAGGTGCGCTAGCCCCCGGCTCCGGCCCTGGCCAGCATTGTGTCAACTACCTGAATAAAAAAAATGTGCTGCTTCCCGCAAAAATTACACAAAATGTGTAATTCAGTTTCATGTGGTTTATTATTGGTAAGTACATAAATGAACCAACCAAAATGACAACCCTAACCCTAGCCTCACCAGGGCCACACTATATTATAGTGGGCACTGGGGCTATCCTAACCCTAAAGCCGCCGCACGACGATGCCGTTTTGGTTGTGCCTTCCTGGAAACATTTGTATTTCCACGCAATTTGTTGTCATTTACACCACACGTCATACATAAAGAAGTTTTCTTTTATCCCATCAGGCCCACCCTCCAAGACTATTAATTCATGCACCTCATTCATCCCTCGCCCTAACGTCGTTTTTATTTCAGTGGAGCCGATGGAATTGAGTGCCCTCAAGCTGGAGTTGGATTGCATGGAGGATAATGCTAGCGCAGAATGCCAAGAACCCGCGGCCGAGGCAGAGCCAGTGAATGACCCTATGGTCATGTCCGACTATTCCACAGAAATCTACCGATATCTACGGGTAAATGGCTTTTGAAATCAGAACTAAACAAAAGATATCAAACAATAGGCTAAGTGTCGTGACCTATGGGAACCAAAGGTACACAGTTTTGAGACTCAATTTACACTAGGTCTGTGCAGTTAACCGGGTACCCGAGTACCCGGGCGCTGCTGGTTCCAGATTATGGAATGGAGTGCAAATAGTAGGTTTATTTGTTTGTTAAATATTATTATGAAAGCGAAAACCATCTGGGGGATAGGACTGAAAATTACAAAACTGGATGTCTCGCGCGAGCGTTTACTTAAAAGGTTAATTAACCATATAAAATGTTGTAATAACTGTAATAACATCGTGCTAGTGTAATAACATCAGTCTTGTGTTACTTCAACAGAGCAAGGAGTACAAATGCGTGGTGCCAACCGACTATCTGACAGGTCCTTCCGTAACGCCGAATACCAGGGCCGTCCTTATCAATTGGCTTGTCCAAGTTCAGGTATATGAGGAGGTTTTTTAGAATGTTATCCTACAATTTGCGGGGCTATAGAAAACCCTGTTCTGCTTGAAGGTACCTGTGGAATTAATTATTTGATATCAAACCGGGTCTTTGGGTGGTACAGAAGTAAGGACAAAACCACGCTGGTATATAGGGACTCCCCAAAACAATGGTGCAAGTGGAACGCGTAATTTTGCTCATTAAATGTTCAGCATTTGCTATTGATGTTTGTATGAGCTTCAAGATAACTAAATTAGATTTCAAATGCCGTTTGTTTTTACCCTCTTGCTTTTGTCAATATTAAGGTAAGTTTTATTATCCACAAACACCTACAATCAAGAGTGTTTCACTTTTAGAGAAAGAATGCTAAGCGCCAAACGATACCAGCAAGAGATGTGTTTAGTCCTCGGATTAGACCTAATAATAAAATGGCACAACATCGATTGTGAGTATAGCTTTAGATAATTGGGTATATCTCTGGACTGACAAAACCAAATCAGATGAAATAAAAATCACCTTCAAGCCAAATTTGTGGTCTTTCGGAATGTGTAGCATTTTGAAAGCAATTTCGTAACTTTATGATAAAAAAGATGCGTTCCACTTGTACTATTTTTGGGGACACCCTGTTCATGCAGGGGATATGATATAGTGCAAGTGAATCAGTTACACGTCGTATTCGGTTGTTTGTTTGTAGGTTCACCTGGAGCTTTCTGAAGAGACTCTGCATCTGACTGTAATACTCGTGGACCGGTTCCTGTCGCAGCAATCTATCGGTCTCAACCTCCTGCAGCTACTCGGGGTATCGTGTCTGTTTGTTGCCAGCAAGTACGAAGAGCAATTTGCACCCGAGGTATACACCAAAAACAGTTACTGGTACTTTAGGGCAACATGCTCTTTCCCACTGTGCACCCTAATGTGGTAAAAATGCTACAGAATGATTAAGCTTAATTAGCTCCGTAGTGCGTTCTAACTCACAGGAACGTTTCCTAACTCTACGCAACAAAATTCCAATTGGATGTGCACAAAAAAATTCGAACGTTGGAAAAATCAAACACTTTCGATCTCTCAGGCTGTGCTCCGTGGTCATAATGATTATGAGTCGATGTGACCGGCTGCCATAGTAGTCAGTTTCTTAGGTATTTTCGTAAAATATTTGTGTAGATTTGCTAAACTCTAAATTTTTGGAAACGTTAGAATATACTTAACATGAAACCAATGTTTACATTTGTTTTCAGGTTCTTTATGGCAGCCATCTTTGATTTTTTTTTAATGGCATTTTGATGACGTCATGACCCTATAAACATATTACAAAAATAATTTTAAATTTATTATGTTCTGTTGATGAGATATGGCTTAAAGGTCAAAAAATAAAACAAAATCCTAAAAAAATCACACGATAACGTCATCATGATGTCACTTCAAAGTATATCTAAAACACATCCCGCCATACCTATATGCCAAGTTTGAACCCAATCGGACTTATACTTTCAGAGATATAGGGCGATGAAAAAAATATGGGCCTTTAATGTCACACTCAATGACTTTTATTTATTTATTTATTCCATTTCTTTACCCAGGGTGTGCGCAAACAGTTTAAAACTGGTTTTCATTGGGGCCCTGCATACATCGTTAAATAAAATAACAGTACATACATGTATAAATACAACATTTACAGAAAGTTACAAACATAATATTTACAGACGTACAAGGATATTTACAGAAATCCAAAACATTGATATCAATTCTGATTTTCATGT